>JAIOJX010000032.1:38653746-38833746 GCA_022376925.1 Tragulus kanchil
TAGTTCTATTGTTATGAAGATACTAACCAAATTTTATCACTGACCCAAAACTGCACAGGTTAAAATTTAAGTAGTGATGATGTGGTGTTAATGGAGCTTGTGAATATTTATTATTGAAAGATCCAAGGTGGCTTGGCCACATGGAACATATTGTTCAAGTCTTACTCTGCACCATATGGAGGGTTCACATTTGCATTTTAACCTAATCAAATATCAAATATTAATACAATCAGGAAGGGTCTAAATATTTTGAGAGTACTGTGACTTTTTAAATTATAAATATGAATAATGGACTTGGCTAAGTTACAAAACTTAAATATAATCATAGCTTTGGGCTTTTTCTGGTTTCTATAAAAATCCTTCCCTTGTGCTGTCCTGAATGTAATTAATATATGTTTCTAATCACAAATGTGCATAAAATAGTGAATAAAAATAGTCCCAGGCTACTTGATTTTGTTTAAAATCTTTTTATGAACTGCAACAAATAAGGCAATGGCTAGCTATTCTTGATTTGTATTAGATGCATGAATGTGGTTGGTGTATTTTAATCTTATTGTTTATATATTGATATCAGCTTATATGATAGAACTAATATAGATGTACTTACTTTAGACTGGCAAGTCTCTCTCTCTCTCTCTCTATATATATATATATATATATATATATATATATATATATATATATATATATATATACGTATATATATATGTGTGTGTGTGTGTGTGTGTGTGTGTGTGTATAGTATGTGAAATATCTTGCAATCATATGTTACAATTTTTGACAATATATATTAAAATGGTTGATGAACAGTATGTCCTGATTAAGAGTCCTGACATTCTCTTGTAATGAACTGCACCTTAAAGACTGATATTGACCACCACTTGATATAGTTTAGAATGCATCTTCTACTTATGAGGAGACATCAGAAAGAAATGACATATAATATGAAGATTAAGGTCATGACATATATATCAAGGGATTAAAGTAAAAGTATCAGCATATTTTAGTATAGTATATAGAATATATATTGGATTTTTAAAAATTTCATGGCTTTGCTTTCCATGGTCAACATCAGTCTATCAAGGATAAATATCTGAGTATCTAGCAGATATACATTGAATAAGATATGAGACAGTTAGCCATTAGTTCTATTGTTATGAAGATACTAACCAAATTTTATCACTGACCCAAAACTGCACAGGTTAAAATTTAAGTAGTGATGATGTGGTGTTAATGGAGCTTGTGAATATTTATTATTGAAAGATCCAAGGTGGCTTGGCCACATGGAACATATTGTTCAAGTCTTACTCTGCACCATATGGAGGGTTCACATTTGCATTTTAACCTAATCAAATATCAAATATTAATACAATCAGGAAGGGTCTAAATATTTTGAGAGTACTGTGACTTTTTAAATTATAAATATGAATAATGGACTTGGCTAAGTTACAAAACTTAAATATAATCATAGCTTTGGGCTTTTTCTGGTTTCTATAAAAATCCTTCCCTTGTGCTGTCCTGAATGTAATTAATATATGTTTCTAATCACAAATGTGCATAAAATAGTGAATAAAAATAGTCCCAGGCTACTTGATTTTGTTTAAAATCTTTTTATGAACTGCAACAAATAAGGCAATGGCTAGCTATTCTTGATTTGTATTAGATGCATGAATGTGGTTGGTGTATTTTAATCTTATTGTTTATATATTGATATCAGCTTATATGATAGAACTAATATAGATGTACTTACTTTAGACTGGCAAGTCTCTCTCTCTCTCTCTCTCTCTCTCTACATATATATATATATATATATATATATATATATATATATATATATATATATATGTGTGTGTGTGTGTGTGTGTGTGTGTGTGTATAGTATGTGAAATATCTTGCAATCATATGTTACAATTTTTGACAATATATATTAAAATGGTTGATGAACAGTATGTCCTGATTAAGAGTCCTGACATTCTCTTGTAATGAACTGCACCTTAAAGACTGATATTGACCACCACTTGATATAGTTTAGAATGCATCTTCTACTTATGAGGAGACATCAGAAAGAAATGACATATAATATGAAGATTAAGGTCATGACATATATATCAAGGGATTAAAGTAAAAGTATCAGCATATTTTAGTATAGTATATAGAATATATATTGGATTTTTAAAAATTTCATGGCTTTGCTTTCCATGGTCAACATCAGTCTATCAAGGATAAATATCTGAGTATCTAGCAGATATACATTGAATAAGATATGAGACATGAATAGATCTCATGAAACATTTCAATTATATTTGACATAATAAAATAAACTTACTCAGAAAACCAAAAATTCATTCTGAATATGACAGTAAAATCCTGCTCTATACAAAGTGATTTTGTTCTGCACTGGAGACTCTTTTAGGGGTAATTAATTTTCTGTGTAGCAAGCAGGGTTAGAATAGTATAATCCAATATAAAGGAATTCATTTCCACTTTGGGCCAGTGCAATAAAAAAGAAAAAAACTTTTGGTCTCTGAAATTTAGAAAAAGAAAAAATAATAATGCTAGTTGGATAAAAACAACAAACATCTAGAAGCAGATTCACTTGAACTCAGTCTGGACCTGTTAGACAGCATGATTAAATTCACTTGTCAAATGAATGACCATGGGAATTTTACTTAACTTAATTGGACTTTAATTTACACCTCCATAAAATGAGCATTATAATAATAGCAGCTAAATAGGGCTCCACTTATACACAGAAATCTCTCAATAAGCATTAGCTAGTATTTTTAACCAAGTGGGTAAGAAGGAAGTTTCAGGTTTTGGTAGTTTGTGTTCATAGGATAACTATTGAACTAGCATTCAATTTTCTATATTTTCTTCTCAAATATCTAGAACTGAAGAAACCATAGCTTTTATTTTGCAGTCATTTTACCTGCCAAATCTCATTATTTTAGCGATAAAATTCTTTGCTCACTTCTAAAATCAGGTAGTTAAATTTAAGATAAAATAACTGAACAATAACCAAATTTCAATACATCAGAGGAGGCAATGAGTTAGACTGGTTTTCAACTCATGCCTTAAATATGATTAAGGTATATTATGTACATTTGAAATCAAATAACAAGAATACTAGTTATTTCCTGTACAGTCTTCTCCTCATAGGCTCCCTTCAATTTCCCTACTATTATGAAATTATCTCAGTAATTACAAGTTGACTGCTTAATAGATATATAGGGTATTTTTCTTAAAATGTCAAGTAATTACATTTCAAGATGCTTCATTATGTTCAAGAGACAGGAAGATGGTAGCCACTTTATTATATTAAGATAATCATTGATATAAATTGCAGTAATATGTAGGAAAAATGCAGTATTTGAAATAGAGGCTCAAAATAAATGAGCATAAATGAATTTCAGTTTAAGTTGAGAATTTTAACAATTTCCTATTTTCCATAAAGATGTGTTACAAAAACTTGCAAATTTTAAATTCTCCAAAACAAGTTTGATTTCAGAACTTCCCCTCATTATCCTTCTGTGCTGGTTTTAAAGTCGGGCTCTATAGGTTCCCTTGAAAGTTCAAAGAATATTGAGAAAGAATGCATAATTTCATTCAAATAAAATAATACAAATATTAGTTTAATTTATATATTTATCATAAGAGAAGATATAATAAATGTTGGCTTAATAAACATATGTCCCAAAATGCTAATTCTTATTGAAAAACCTTATTGAAAATCAAAGTATCGTGTATTATCAAAATCAGAGATGAGGTTTATTTTAGATTCAGTTTGTCAAGAGGAAGAACAATCATTTCCTAAAGTATATCATGTTTGTATAGTTTTTATTAGTATACTAGAAAAAGCATCACTTTTTCCTTGCTTATTTATTTGAGAGAGTAGAATTGAAATATATACATTGTTATGTGCAAAACAGATACCTAGTGGGAAATTGCAGTATAGCACCATTAGCTCAGCCCAGTGCTCTGTGAGGGCCTAGATGGTTGGGGTTGGGTGAGGGAGGTTCAAGAGAGAGGGGGTATATGTATACATATGATTGATTCATGTTACTACACAGTAAAAACTAACATACTGTAATTATCTTCTAATTAAAACTTTTACAATGAATACATCAATAAAGCATCATTTTAAAACAGGTTTTATATATAAATAAAATTCAATTCACTGATTTGTTCAAAATTGTAGATTTTTTAAAGAATTGCATCAGATATAAAATTTATTTTTATTATTTAATATAATGTAATTGGTTGTCCTTCCTCCAAATTTGTTTGACTCAGAAAATGCTTTCAATTTATTTGAGTTTAATTCTGTTTGAAATTCATTATAGGCAAGGAAAAAATAATCATTCTCCACTCTTCCAGCAGATAATAGAGCTTATAATGAACTTGAGAGGGTATGAAGTGAAAGTGAAAATGTTAGTCATTCAGTCATGTCTGATTCTTTGCTATCCCATAGACTGTAATTCACCAGGCTCCACAGTTCATGGAATTCTCCAGATAAGAATACTGGAGTGGGTAGCCATTCCTTTCCAAGGAATCTTTCCGACCCAAGGATTGAACCTGGGTGTTCTGCATTACAGGAAGATGTTTTAGTGTCTATCATTATGGACTGGCAAAATACTATAGTTATATAAAGATAAAATGGAACTAAGAGAAAATGTGTGAGTGGATCTCTTCATTTACTCATGAAAATTTGAACAAAATCATGTAACTGAAAGTTACACTTTATTCTTTATAATTATGGGAAATATGGGTAATCTCTCTGGCTTATTTCACAGTGGCTGTAAATGTGAAGTAAACCAAATTATTCGTAAAGTTGTTTGAAATCAAAGGTAAGTGAAGATACTAACCTGTATTTGGCTATGATCAATCATAGTTTGCATAGAAGCACAAAATACAAAACATCCCATTTTACTTTTGATTCTTTTGACCATGATCATTGGCACCATAAATGTAGCTTGCTGAATTTGGGGTTGACCAAATATGGTTACCACTTCCAACAATCTATATTTGCCCTCTCTTCCACTCATGGAACATTCAGCTTGAATCAGTTTCAGTTCAGGGTAACATTTGTCCTCAATTGCTTTCAGATGCAATGCAGCTGAAACTTATTTAGAAGAAAACCTAAGGGCAGTCCAGTGCTGTAGCATTCTTGGCAAGTTGCAGGCATAACTAATTTCAAATTTTAGGCATGTGTAAGTAAAAAGGGTGTCAGAGGGAGAGTCAGAGTCCAGTACTCATTTTATCAAAGAGACTATGATCATAGCATTTTGATACTTCATTTACTAAGCATGTTTTTTTATTGATATCTTTGAAAAGTTACTTCATCTCAATTCTCCGCATTTTAAAGCAAAATGTGCTGTACAATAAAGTTAGAATCACAATGGACTTAGCCTAGAACATCTGTTCTCCCTGCCAATACCCCTATGGGCATACCCTTTGATCTTTTTTTAGATGGCAGTAGACATTGGTGCTAATTAAATTTCTAAAATAAATAAAACTACTTTCTCTGGAAATTTGGCTCTACCTACTCTCTTTAAAATATTCATTTAAATCAACTAAAATGAAAATTTTTATCCAGGGTATACTATGAGTTTAGGAGTTCTTTTTCTAACATTCTTAAGTGTGCATTATAAAAATGATGCCTTGATCATATCTCACCAGGTCAGAACTCTGGTTTATACAAGACTAAGTTCAAACATTTTGCAAGAGATAAAATACTTTTTTCATTTCTTAAGTGATGGTTTAAAATATATCCAAGAAAGCCCTAACTGAACAGGCTGTGACCGATCGGTCATGTTAGCTAAATTTTGTTTGCAGTTTGCGGTTTCCCAGGTGCAAAGAAATCACCTGCTAAAGCAGGAGGTGCAAGAGACGTGGATTCAATGCCTGGGTCAGGAAGATCCCTTGGAGGAAGAAACAGCAACCCACTCCATTATTCTTGCCTGGAAAATCCCACGGACAGAGGAGCCTGGCAAGTTACAATCCATTGGGTCCCAAAGAGTTAGACACAACTGAGCACACATGCTAACGTGGTTATACTTTAAATATTTTCAAGAATAGTAATTAAAAAAAAAAGCTGAAACTATCAAGGTTAGTTACCAGATAAGAAATACACCTATGGCATTTATTCAGGCAAAGCAAACTGATTTACACTTTTTATATGGGTATTTGGCTATGTTTAGGCATAACTTGCATATTTACTATGCTTTGATCCCAGTTCACTGTAACAGTCCTAGAAATAATAATATATTATATATTGAATAATACTGAACCTAGTCTAACAGACTTAATTGTATCTTGAGGAAAGAGATTCTCTAGCACCTTAGGCGAACTAATACCTTAGGGAAATTCAATTTTTTCATTAAGTTTATGTGGAAAATACAGTGGAAAATGGATACATTTACTTGGATAATTGAGGCTTCAAGCACAAGCATTTCATGAACTATTCAGGTAATTGAGGCAAGACTTTTTTTCTTTCCTATCCTTATATGACCTTGGTAGCTTCTGCTTCTTCACTTGATTGTATGTGTGAAGAAATAGAGTAGAAAAATCCCTCAAATTTTCCAACTATTTTTGCCTATGACCATTTTGCACAAAAAGTCTTTTTTTGCATTATATCTGAAAGATTTAATAAATGATAATTACCTGATTCCTTCCAAAGCATGATGAGGAAACTATTGGAACGGCATGGAACCGAATATCAGGACATTATAAAGTCTCTTAACAAGCCTCCCCAGAGGGTCTATTGGTGGACTTGACCATGTCAATGAAACAGAAATCATGTATAAGTATGTTAGGGAGCTACACACCTCACTTTCACAATCATCTGAAATTACTTCCAGTTTTGTTTTTTTTTTTTTTTCAAAAAGCTCATGGTTTCTTTTTGGCTTGCTGAACCTGTAAACATTAAGGATTCGATCAACATAATAGTGTCTATTTTTTTTTTAATATGTATTGATGTTTTTTTTCCTCTGCCCTCTACTGGCATTCCAGTGCCTGGGTCAGGAAGATCCCTTGGAGGAAGAAACAGCAACCCACTCCATTATTCTTGCCTGGAAAATCCCACGGACAGAGGAGCCTGGCAAGTTACAATCCATTGGGTCCCAAAGAGTTAGACACAACTGAGCACACATGCTAACGTGGTTATACTTTAAATATTTTCAAGAATAGTAATTAAAAAAAAAAGCTGAAACTATCAAGGTTAGTTACCAGATAAGAAATACACCTATGGCATTTATTCAGGCAAAGCAAACTGATTTACACTTTTTATATGGGTATTTGGCTATGTTTAGGCATAACTTGCATATTTACTATGCTTTGATCCCAGTTCACTGTAACAGTCCTAGAAATAATAATATATTATATATTGAATAATACTGAACCTAGTCTAACAGACTTAATTGTATCTTGAGGAAAGAGATTCTCTAGCACCTTAGGCGAACTAATACCTTAGGGAAATTCAATTTTTTCATTAAGTTTATGTGGAAAATACAGTGGAAAATGGATACATTTACTTGGATAATTGAGGCTTCAAGCACAAGCATTTCATGAACTATTCAGGTAATTGAGGCAAGACTTTTTTTCTTTCCTATCCTTATATGACCTTGGTAGCTTCTGCTTCTTCACTTGATTGTATGTGTGAAGAAATAGAGTAGAAAAATCCCTCAAATTTTCCAACTATTTTTGCCTATGACCATTTTGCACAAAAAGTCTTTTTTTGCATTATATCTGAAAGATTTAATAAATGATAATTACCTGATTCCTTCCAAAGCATGATGAGGAAACTATTGGAACGGCATGGAACCGAATATCAGGACATTATAAAGTCTCTTAACAAGCCTCCCCAGAGGGTCTATTGGTGGACTTGACCATGTCAATGAAACAGAAATCATGTATAAGTATGTTAGGGAGCTACACACCTCACTTTCACAATCATCTGAAATTACTTCCAGTTTTGTTTTTTTTTTTTTTTCAAAAAGCTCATGGTTTCTCTTAGGCTTGCTGAACCTGTAAACATTAAGGATTCGATCAACATAATAGTGTCTATTTTATTTCTAATATGTACTGATGTTTCTTTTCCTCTGCCTCTACTGTCCATTCCAACGATGGCTATCTGGACCAGTATTGTCCAACAGAATTTTCTGCATTGATAGAATTGTCCTGTCTCTGCACTGCCCAATTCAATAGTCATTAGCTATATGTAGTTATGCGTTACCTGATTTGTGGCTAGTGAAACTGAGGAACTGTATTTTATTTAACTTAAATTACTCAGCATGTAAATTGAGATAGCCACAGTGGCATATGGCTATCATATTGCAAAGTGCAGCTGTGGAACTCGACATTACTATAAATGCATAAGATAAAATATCTTACAGAACACAATAAGCATTCTACTTTTAGCCCATCATGTCCAGCTCCTATAATCTAATACTTTGCTCCAATATTTGATCAGACTCACCAAGTGCTCTAGTCTTCTACTCCTTATCTGCTTCTTACAGTTTCTTCTTTCTTGCATTTTATCATATATTATTGTGATCACTATCTTGTGCCATTTCTCTTCTGTTGTACTCCACTGATAAAACTACAATCTCCAACCCAAAGTATTGTAGATTTCACATGAAAAACTCATTAAATGTCCTGGAAGGGGAAAACACACACACACACACACACACACACACACACACACACACACACAGATGTGCTGACTTTTCTTAAGACCATGCCTTTTTCTATATCATCAAAATAATTGTATTATGCCTTTATTATTGTTCATGCTCTTCAAAATGACTAATACATATTATATATCTCTATAAATATCAATATTCCTTCTTCTATCCTCAGTGACACTTGGTTATATTACCTAATATCTCACTGAGAAAGTAGGAGTTATCAGACAAGTCTACTTCATCAACTTACTGAAAAATTCCTACTTACATCTTGTCAGATGTACTTCTTGTTTCTCAAATCCCAAACAGCAATTTCACCCTTACTTTATGCTATTCTTTCCCACGATTCTATAATGTTAAGCATGAGCAAACACACTTGCAACAAGCCTCCCAGAGGGTCTATTGGTGGACTTGACCATGTCAATGAAACAGAAATCATGTATAAGTATGTTAGGGAGCTACACACCTCACTTTCACAATCATCTGAAATTACTTCCAGTTTTGTTTTTTTTTTAAAAAGCTCATGGTTTCTCTTAGGCTTGCTGAACCTGTAAACATTAAGGATTCGATCAACATAATAGTGTCTATTTTATTTCTAATATGTACTGATGTTTCTTTTCCTCTGCCTCTACTGTCCATTCCAACGATGGCTATCTGGACCAGTATTGTCCAACAGAATTTTCTGCATTGATAGAATTGTCCTGTCTCTGCACTGCCCAATTCAATAGTCATTAGCTATATGTAGTTATGCGTTACCTGATTTGTGGCTAGTGAAACTGAGGAACTGTATTTTATTTAACTTAAATTACTCAGCATGTAAATTGAGATAGCCACAGTGGCATATGGCTATCATATTGCAAAGTGCAGCTGTGGAACTCGACATTACTATAAATGCATAAGATAAAATATCTTACAGAACACAATAAGCATTCTACTTTTAGCCCATCATGTCCAGCTCCTATAATCTAATACTTTGCTCCAATATTTGATCAGACTCACCAAGTGCTCTAGTCTTCTACTCCTTATCTGCTTCTTACAGTTTCTTCTTTCTTGCATTTTATCATATATTATTGTGATCACTATCTTGTGCCATTTCTCTTCTGTTGTACTCCACTGATAAAACTACAATCTCCAACCCAAAGTATTGTAGATTTCACATGAAAAACTCATTAAATGTCCTGGAAGGGGAAAACACACACACACACACACACACACACACACACACACACACACACACAGATGTGCTGACTTTTCTTAAGACCATGCCTTTTTCTATATCATCAAAATAATTGTATTATGCCTTTATTATTGTTCATGCTCTTCAAAATGACTAATACATATTATATATCTCTATAAATATCAATATTCCTTCTTCTATCCTCAGTGACACTTGGTTATATTACCTAATATCTCACTGAGAAAGTAGGAGTTATCAGACAAGTCTACTTCATCAACTTACTGAAAAATTCCTACTTACATCTTGTCAGATGTACTTCTTGTTTCTCAAATGCAACTAATGAATCCCAAACAGCAATTTCACCCTTACTTTATGCTATCTCCTACGAATTGTCCTAGGTTTGCTTGCTTCCTATAATTCCTAGGTTAAAGTGAAAGCACATCCCCTTAGTGAGACCTTCTTTGACTGGATCATAGATACACTCCCTTCACTGAATCCATTAACATCCATCCCATCATCTTGTTTGATTGTCTTTATAGTATGGTGACTTCATGAATTTATCTTGTCTGCTGGTTTAGTTATATACAGTCTGTTTCCCTTATGAGATTAGTTCAGTTCTCTAGGAACACGGGTACTATGTGTTAGTCACTTTTTCCTCAGCAACTTGAATAGTGCCTAGAATATTGGAGGGCTCTAAAATACTTATTGAATCGGTAAGTTAAGGGATGAGATAAAATAAATTGTCCTTTTGGACTTAGCTCAACCGAGGTGTCATCTTTTTTGAATTCTTCCCTCTTTTGTACCAATGCCCCCAATTTCAGAAAAAGTGTGCCCCTTCTTCAAAGAGTTAGACATGACTGAACAAATGAGTAATAGCTATGTGGTGATTTAGGCACTAAGTTATGTCTGACTCTTGTGACCCCATAAACTGTAGCTTGCCAGGCTCCTCGGTCCATGAAATTTCCCAGGCAAGAATACTGGAGTGGGTTGTCATTTC
This sequence comes from Tragulus kanchil, assembly GCA_022376925.1. Classification (NCBI taxonomy): domain Eukaryota; kingdom Metazoa; phylum Chordata; class Mammalia; order Artiodactyla; family Tragulidae; genus Tragulus; species Tragulus kanchil. The sequence continues at coordinate 38,664,602 of JAIOJX010000032.1, forward strand.
CTTCTCCAGGGGATCTTCCTGACCTAGGGATTGAATCTTGGTCTCCTGTATTACAGACAGTCTTCTGCATGGAATCTTTACTGACTAAACCACCAGGAAGGCCCAAGCACTGTCTATAGTCTAACAGAATAATATCTCATAGTAAGTAGTTTATGGACACATTTGTCACAAACATTCTTAAATTTGGAGATTCTCAAATTGCTACGTGGCTTACTTTTTTTCTTGCCTCAATGCCCTTTGCCTGTTGACTTCATCTAGACTGATGACTTTAACTACCATTGTTACAAGAATGTAAATGTTTTATTTGTAGTCTAATGTCTCATTGACATTCATCTCTACTGTTTACTTTACATCCCCTCACTAAGCATCATCCTCCTTCAAGATTTCCTATCTCAATAAACAAATAAACAGGCATTTAGCATCTCACATATGAGGTGTTATCACTAACTCTTGCCTTTTTCTTCCCATATACAAGTCTTCACCAAATCTTGACAATTCTGTTTCCAAAATAAAAACTAGGCATTTAGTCTACTGGTCTGATCATAGATACACTCCCTTCACTGAATCCATTAACATACATCACATCATCTTGTTTGATTGTCTTTATAGTATGGTGACTTCATGAATTTATCTTGTCTGCTGGTTTAGTTATATACAGTCTGTTTCCCTTATGAGATTAGTTCAGTTCTCTAGGAACACGGGTACTATGTGTTAGTCACTTTTTCCTCAGCAACTTGAATAGTGCCTAGAATATTGGAGGGCTCTAAAATACTTATTGAATCGGTAAGTTAAGGGATGAGATAAAATAAATTGTCCTTTTGGACTTAGCTCAACCGAGGTGTCATCTTTTTTGAATTCTTCCCTCTTTTGTACCAATGCCCCCAATTTCAGAAAAAGTGTGCCCCTTCTTCAAAGAGTTAGACATGACTGAACAAATGAGTAATAGCTATGTGGTGATTTAGGCACTAAGTTATGTCTGACTCTTGTGACCCCATAAACTGTAGCTTGCCAGGCTCCTCGGTCCATGAAATTTCCCAGGCAAGAATACTGGAGTGGGTTGTCATTTCCTTCTCCAGGGGATCTTCCTGACCTAGGGATTGAATCTTGGTCTCCTGTATTACAGACAGTCTTCTGCATGGAATCTTTACTGACTAAACCACCAGGAAGGCCCAAGCACTGTCTATAGTCTAACAGAATAATATCTCATAGTAAGTAGTTTATGGACACATTTGTCACAAACATTCTTAAATTTGGAGATTCTCAAATTGCTACGTGGCTTACTTTTTTTCTTGCCTCAATGCCCTTTGCCTGTTGACTTCATCTAGACTGATGACTTTAACTACCATTGTTACAAGAATGTAAATGTTTTATTTGTAGTCTAATGTCTCATTGACATTCATCTCTACTGTTTACTTTACATCCCCTCACTAAGCATCATCCTCCTTCAAGATTTCCTATCTCAATAAACAAATAAACAGGCATTTAGCATCTCACATATGAGGTGTTATCACTAACTCTTGCCTTTTTCTTCCCATATACAAGTCTTCACCAAATCTTGACAATTCTGTTTCCAAAACTCATTGCAAAACACTTCACTCCTATCTCTACTGCCTTGCCTTTTCTCCAGTTATCATTCTAGCATGGACTTTTGAAATAACCAAATAACTAGTCCCTATTGTCTACAATTGTTGCCTCTGGTCTGTTCTCTACATTGTGGTTGAATGTGGTTGAATGGTCCATTAAAAACAGAACATCAGATTATATTACTCTACTACTTTAAATAATTTTTTAATTATTTTTAATATTATTTCTTAAAGACCTAAACTTAACAGTTAACATGAGCTGAAATATACCTATCTCTGCAGAACTGAGAAACACCACTCTCCTATACCTTTTCTCTACTCCAACCTTCGTCATTGTTGATCAACCCTTGCCATTGTCATTTTTTTCACCTGTTTGACATTTATTTGGAGGCTATGTTTCTAAGCTTTCTAATTATCACCTCTTATTCATCTTTCAGATCTGAAGATCAATTGTTACTTCATGAAGAAAGACTCTCCTGATCTTAACTCACCTCTGTCCTTATGCTGCAATAGATTTATAACTCCCTAAATTTATGAATATCTGGATACAACAGAATGCTTATAAATTGAAAGCATATCCACAAAATTACTATGTGAATCAGGCAGGCTAAACATCATCATCCCGATTCACAGGTAAGTAGACTACAATGCAAATTTCAAAGGCTAAGTGACAGAAATGATACTTGAAGCTAGATATCATGACACTAATCACTTGTTTTTGTTTTTTTTTTTTAGGTCAGGACAACCGTATATGTTAGTGTAATCATAATTGATATCCGAACACATATACATATATGAGTCTGTGTGTATGTATGTTAGTTGTTCAGCCGTGCCCAATTCTTTCGAACTCCATGGACTATATCCCACCAGGCTTCTCTGTCCTTGGAATTCTCCAGGTAAGAATACTGGTGTGGGTAGCCATTCCCTTTGCCAAAGGATCTTCCAGCCCCAGAGACTGAATCTGTGTTGCCTGCATTGCAGGCAGACTCTTTACTGTCAGAATCACCAGGAAGATATCTGGAGATACATGTATATATCAAAGTAACAAATAAAACTTTTTTTTTTCCAAAACTCATTGCAAAACACTTCACTCCTATCTCTACTGCCTTGCCTTTTCTCCAGTTATCATTCTAGCATGGACTTTTGAAATAACCAAATAACTAGTCCCTATTGTCTACAATTGTTGCCTCTGGTCTGTTCTCTACATTGTGGTTGAATGTGGTTGAATGGTCCATTAAAAACAGAACATCAGATTATATTACTCTACTACTTTAAATAATTTTTTAATTATTTTTAATATTATTTCTTAAAGACCTAAACTTAACAGTTAACATGAGCTGAAATATACCTATCTCTGCAGAACTGAGAAACACCACTCTCCTATACCTTTTCTCTACTCCAACCTTCGTCATTGTTGATCAACCCTTGCCATTGTCATTTTTTTCACCTGTTTGACATTTATTTGGAGGCTATGTTTCTAAGCTTTCTAATTATCACCTCTTATTCATCTTTCAGATCTGAAGATCAATTGTTACTTCATGAAGAAAGACTCTCCTGATCTTAACTCACCTCTGTCCTTATGCTGCAATAGATTTATAACTCCCTAAATTTATGAATATCTGGATACAACAGAATGCTTATAAATTGAAAGCATATCCACAAAATTACTATGTGAATCAGGCAGGCTAAACATCATCATCCCGATTCACAGGTAAGTAGACTACAATGCAAATTTCAAAGGCTAAGTGACAGAAATGATACTTGAAGCTAGATATCATGACACTAATCACTTGTTTTTGTTTTTTTTTTTTAGGTCAGGACAACCGTATATGTTAGTGTAATCATAATTGATATCCGAACACATATACATATATGAGTCTGTGTGTATGTATGTTAGTTGTTCAGCCGTGCCCAATTCTTTCGAACTCCATGGACTATATCCCACCAGGCTTCTCTGTCCTTGGAATTCTCCAGGTAAGAATACTGGTGTGGGTAGCCATTCCCTTTGCCAAAGGATCTTCCAGCCCCAGAGACTGAATCTGTGTTGCCTGCATTGCAGGCAGACTCTTTACTGTCAGAATCACCAGGGAAGATATCTGGAGATACATGTATATATCAAAGTAACAAATAAAACTAACATCCTTAGAATTTATAGTATATTTTGTTTATAGAATTTTTTTCTTGTAGAGAAATTGCCTGATTTTCATTTAACTTGACCTTGTATTATGTTCCTGATGGTAGTTCACAACTTTTTAGTAAAGAGAGGCAGAAAAAAATTTCTTATTAGGACTCTGGCTTCAAGCTGTTGCAGGAATGAATTATTCTATGCTTACAATTCATTGTATAATAAACACTTTTAAAAGGAAAAATATATATCTTATATTCAATGAAGCATTGTTTTCTTAGAAACCTATGAACAACAAGGATTTGAAAACAATTTTACCACATATGACTCATGAATAAATTCTCTCTTCATTGTAGAAGGCACCATCTTTGCCCCATTATTAGATGAAATAAACCCAAGGACAAAGGAAATCAAGAGGTAATCCTTTTGGCAATCTTGTCATGCAGTTTCTGCAAAACATTCCCTGCAGTGCAGGATTGTTCAAAGCTTCACATGCTGAGTCTTGCTTGCTGTGCGAAAAAACTAGCTGCCTCTTGCTGAGAAAGATTTTCCGAAAAGGAAAAGGAACTGAGTGACTTGCTATGTCTGTATGGCCCTGAGGTCTTGACAGGCCATAGTCCATGTCTTAGTGATCCATTGTATTTGTTTCACACACTGTGCTCTGATTGGTTAAAGGTACTTAGCCTTGAGAACAAAACAGCTCATTTAATGTTACCTTCGTTTTTCCAAAGAATCTCTTCTGCTACATCAACTTCTTATTGTCCACACATTTTTTTCCCTCTATCATAATTCTATTAGCACTTGATGTCAGAAAACATGAGACATGATAAAACTATAAAATGCATAATTCTTATATTTCTAATACAGATAAAATGCAAATACTTAAGGTTATGCAAGAAAGTTCCATCTTAAGAGATTTACAAACTCACTGACAGTGTATCAGAAGTTCATATGTTTTGGGGAGAAATATCTGGGATTGAAATGACCCTTTTCATTGTAATTCACCTTGAGAAAGAACTAAAGTTAAAGAGTGACAGAGTGTGTTGCCTGCATTGCAGGCAGACTCTTACTGTCAGAATCACCAGGAAGATATCTGGAGATACATGTATATATCAAAGTAACAAATAAAACTAACATCCTTAGAATTTATAGTATATTTTGTTTATAGAATTTTTTTCTTGTAGAGAAATTGCCTGATTTTCATTTAACTTGACCTTGTATTATGTTCCTGATGGTAGTTCACAACTTTTTAGTAAAGAGAGGCAGAAAAAAATTTCTTATTAGGACTCTGGCTTCAAGCTGTTGCAGGAATGAATTATTCTATGCTTACAATTCATTGTATAATAAACACTTTTAAAAGGAAAAATATATATCTTATATTCAATGAAGCATTGTTTTCTTAGAAACCTATGAACAACAAGGATTTGAAAACAATTTTACCACATATGACTCATGAATAAATTCTCTCTTCATTGTAGAAGGCACCATCTTTGCCCCATTATTAGATGAAATAAACCCAAGGACAAAGGAAATCAAGAGGTAATCCTTTTGGCAATCTTGTCATGCAGTTTCTGCAAAACATTCCCTGCAGTGCAGGATTGTTCAAAGCTTCACATGCTGAGTCTTGCTTGCTGTGCGAAAAAACTAGCTGCCTCTTGCTGAGAAAGATTTTCCGAAAAGGAAAAGGAACTGAGTGACTTGCTATGTCTGTATGGCCCTGAGGTCTTGACAGGCCATAGTCCATGTCTTAGTGATCCATTGTATTTGTTTCACACACTGTGCTCTGATTGGTTAAAGGTACTTAGCCTTGAGAACAAAACAGCTCATTTAATGTTACCTTCGTTTTTCCAAAGAATCTCTTCTGCTACATCAACTTCTTATTGTCCACACATTTTTTTCCCTCTATCATAATTCTATTAGCACTTGATGTCAGAAAACATGAGACATGATAAAACTATAAAAATGCATAATTCTTATATTTCTAATACAGATAAAATGCAAATACTTAAGGTTATGCAAGAAAGTTCCATCTTAAGAGATTTACAAACTCACTGACAGTGTATCAGAAGTTCATATGTTTTGGGGAGAAATATCTGGGATTGAAGAATGACCCTTTTCATTGTAATTCACCTTGAGAAAGAACTAAAGTTAAAGAGTGACAGAGAAAGTGCTTGAGAAGAGGCTGTTGCTGAAAAGAGAACAGAAATTTTGCTACGTATGAGACTGAGTGTCTTATCCTATAGGTTGCCTCTTAGTCAATTATGATTCATTCATATAGTTGAAATTGTATTAATGTATTAATAAGCTGATTGGACATACTAATGTAAATAGTATAAAGAAGGTATGCATAAATAGTTCACAGATATTGTTTGATATATTATGTGATTTGATTTCATAGTACATTAGGCGAACAAAAACATTTAATCACAACACAAATTTTTAAAAGGCTTAAAATTATTATTTAATTATTCTTTACAAAGATTTTCTCTCCTCACTATATTATCAATAATTACAAATTTTAGAATTGTGAAAGCTCTTTTAAACATCACCTTTCTTTGTTTTTTTTATACAAGGAAAAAAGTGGTCAAAATTTCCCACATGCAGTTAGTATAGAGAGGATTTTGCCTCATTTTGGACTAGTCTGCTCTACTGAGTGACATGCGATATTGTGCTTTATTTACTTGGCTTCCATATTTAGTATGTAAAAATTCCAAAATATCATATGATCAGGTATAAAGCCAGAAAGGTAAAGAAGTAAACAAAATGCAAACATATTTCAAATTTAACTTTCAATAACAGAAATGATTTCTGTGGTTAATATTATTCACCATATAGATGAGCACTACAAAATACTTCTTTAAAAGAACTGAGTGTTGGGCTTCCCCTGGTGGTCCAGTGGGTAAGGACACCACCTTGCAGTGCAAGGGGCACCGATTCGGGCCCTGACCTGGGAAGATCCCACGTGCCGCGGAGCGGCTGGACCGATGTGTTCAATTACCGAGACGGAGCTCTGGCGCGCATGCGCCCAGAGCCAGCACTCTGCGACAGCAGAGGCCACCGTGATGGGAGGCCCATAGGAGCCAAAGAACAAAGACGGATGAAAATCGAGAAATGAAAGACCAATAGAAGTGGCGCACCCATCCCCCTCCCTCCCCACCCCCCCAAAAAAAGATAAATAAATAAAATTTCCAAAAAAAAAAAACAGTGTTTTTTGACCAATGAACAATTATCATCTTGATTTTTTTATTTCTTCAAATTAAGCACCAAATTTATTTTAAGCTTCAAACTTAAGCTTCTTGTAATATTAATGGTTATTATAAATTAAAACAAATGTTGAGAAGATTATATTAAATATAGGGTTTACTGTTTGTTGTTTTAATCATAAATGTGGCACTAGTCATAACAAACCTGCTTGCCAATGCAGGAGACATAAGAGACACAGGTTCTGTGCATTCATATAGATGAATTACTACTAACTGATGTTTTCACTATTTTTTTTTTCATATATATGTTTTTCTATTCTGGAACCCAGCCCAGGATATCACAGTGCATTTAATCATAGTGTTTCTTTATTCTCCTCTGGTCTGTGGCAATTCCTGTCTTTATTTCAAACAATCTTGTCAGGTTTTTTTTTGTTTGTTTTTTTAATTTATTTATCTTTTGGGGAGTCGGGTGGGGAGGGTGGGGGAGGGGCGGGTCACTTCTATTGGTCTTTGATTTCTCTATTTTCATCCGTCTTTGTTCTTTGGCTCCTGTGGGCCTCCCATCGCGGTGGCCTCTGTCATCGCAGAGCGCTGGCTCTGGGCGCATGCCCCAGAGCTCCGCCCATGGACACATCAGTCCAGCCGCCCACGGCACGTGGATCTTCCCAGGAATTTCAAATTTAACTTTCAATAACAGAAATGATTTCTGTGGTTAATATTATTCACCATATAGATGAGCACTACAAAATACTTCTTTAAAAGAACTGAGTGTTGGGCTTCCCCTGGTGGTCCAGTGGGTAAGGACACCACCTTGCAGTGCAAGGGGCACCGATTCGGGCCCTGACCTGGGAAGATCCCACGTGCCGCGGAGCGGCTGGACCGATGTGTCCAATTACTGAGCCGGAGCTCTGGCGCGCATGCGCCCAGAGCCAGCACTCTGCGACAGCAGAGGCCACCGTGATGGGAGGCCCATAGGAGCCAAAGAACAAAGACGGATGAAAATCGAGAAATGAAAGACCAATAGAAGTGGCGCACCCATCCCCCTCCCTCCCCACCCCCCCAAAAAAAGATAAATAAATAAAATTTCCAAAAAAAAAAAACAGTGTTTTTTGACCAATGAACAATTATCATCTTGATTTTTTTATTTCTTCAAATTAAGCACCAAATTTATTTTAAGCTTCAAACTTAAGCTTCTTGTAATATTAATGGTTATTATAAATTAAAACAAATGTTGAGAAGATTATATTAAATATAGGGTTTACTGTTTGTTGTTTTAATCATAAATGTGGCACTAGTCATAACAAACCTGCTTGCCAATGCAGGAGACATAAGAGACACAGGTTCTGTGCATTCATATAGATGAATTACTACTAACTGATGTTTTCACTATTTTTTTTTTCATATATATGTTTTTCTATTCTGGAACCCAGCCCAGGATATCACAGTGCATTTAATCATAGTGTTTCTTTATTCTCCTCTGGTCTGTGGCAATTCCTGTCTTTATTTCAAACAATCTTGTCAGGTTTTTTTTTGTTTGTTTTTTTAATTTATTTATCTTTTGGGGAGTCGGGTGGGGAGGGTGGGGGAGGGGCGGGTCACTTCTATTGGTCTTTGATTTCTCTATTTTCATCCGTCTTTGTTCTTTGGCTCCTGTGGGCCTCCCATCGCGGTGGCCTCTGTCATCGCAGAGCGCTGGCTCTGGGCGCATGTGCCCCAGAGCTCCCGCCCGGTAATTGGACACATCAGTCCAGCCGCTCCACGGCACGTGGGATCTTCCCAGGCCAGGGATCAAACTGGTGCCCCTTGCACTGCAAGGTGGTGTTCTTACCCACTGGACCACCATGGGAAGCCCAATCTTGTCAGTTCTGAAGCGAAGTAGTTAGGTGTAATGTGCAGTGTCCCTGAATTTTGATCAGTCTGGTGGGTTTCTCATGATTAGATTGGGGTTAGAAGCTTTAGGGAAGAATACCACAGAGGTGAAGTGGTCTTCTTAGTGCATCATGCCAGAGATTACTTGATATCAATGACATATAATGATATTATATGACATATGTTGATGTTAACCTTGATGAAATTAATGCTCTCCAAGTGCCTCTACTGTAGTTTCCTCCTGTCAACCTTAATCCTTTGGAAGTAAGTGACCCTTCAGCCCACACTCAAATAGATGAGAATCAAACTCTACTTTCTGGACAGAAGAGTATCTACATAGATTATTTGTAATGATTCTGTATGAAAGGTTTGTCCTCATTTATTTATACTTTATTTGAGATGTAGCAATTTCACTGTTGTATGTAATTTACATCTTCTTATATGATTCTAATTTTTCAGTTTTAAACATAACTGGAAGACCCAAAATTCTTTTTTTTCTTTCTCAGACCTTTAAGTGAATGGAAATAAAGAATTCAAATTGCCTTTAAAATGTATTTTCCTATCTGATCTATTAGAATCTAAATGCTAAAAGAACCTATGTATATCTTCAAAAGGAAATCATGGTAGAAGGAGTTTGATGCCCCAATATGGACCTAGAAGATGGTAAGTTTTATGCTGACTAGTCTGGATAAAGCTTATCAATCTACTTCATTAAAGATAGACATGTAGTGACTAAGATAGGGAGATAAGGCAGCCAAAAATAATTTCTTAAGCATTTTGGGATGTAACCAAACACAACTGTTTCTTTTGCATGCCGACAGATGGACTGCAACAAATTGAAATTGAAACTACATTCCACAAACAGGGAACATATTTTCTCAAAGCTTCAGCTTCAGGGGATTTGAGTTTATGCTTTGAAAGGACTAAATAGCCTGCTCATCATGACCTCAATGGGCAACAAGGGACATATAGAGACAATAGATCCAGCGTGCATAATGGTCTATGGCCATTAAGTGCCTTATATGTGAGAAACAAAACTTTAAAATCAATAGAGATTTTTATGGGAAGCCAATGAAGAGATTTTCAATTAAAGGGTAATATGTTCAAACAGATGAATTCCTGTAAGTATGTGGCTGACTACATTCAACAGAGAATATGTTTTGGAAAGAGCACAGCTCTGCTAACCCATATGTAGAAAGTCTGAGCGATCTCTACTTTATAAAAATATATTGCTAATATCACATATAAGATATTTATATCATAAGAAAACTTTCTCATGATGAGACAATGGATTAGGAAGTATTTTGTAAGTGGTAAAATCCTTACAAATGCTAGTAATGATTATTAGTTATTACATAATGGTTCTCAATTTACCTTAATCCTTTGGAAGTAAGTGACCCTTCAGCCCACACTCAAATAGATGAGAATCAAACTCTACTTTCTGGACAGAAGAGTATCTACATAGATTATTTGTAATGATTCTGTATGAAAGGTTTGTCCTCATTTATTTATACTTTATTTGAGATGTAGCAATTTCACTGTTGTATGTAATTTACATCTTCTTATATGATTCTAATTTTTCAGTTTTAAACATAACTGGAAGACCCAAAATTCTTTTTTCCCTTTCTCAGACCTTTAAGTGAATGGAAATAAAGAATTCAAATTGCCTTTAAAATGTATTTTCCTATCTGATCTATTAGAATCTAAATGCTAAAAGAACCTATGTATATCTTCAAAAGGAAATCATGGTAGAAGGAGTTTGATGCCCCAATATGGACCTAGAAGATGGTAAGTTTTATGCTGACTAGTCTGGATAAAGCTTATCAATCTACTTCATTAAAGATAGACATGTAGTGACTAAGATAGGGAGATAAGGCAGCCAAAAATAATTTCTTAAGCATTTTGGGATGTAACCAAACACAACTGTTTCTTTTGCATGCCGACAGATGGACTGCAACAAATTGAAATTGAAACTACATTCCACAAACAGGGAACATATTTTCTCAAAGCTTCAGCTTCAGGGGATTTGAGTTTATGCTTTGAAAGGACTAAATAGCCTGCTCATCATGACCTCAATGGGCAACAAGGGACATATAGAGACAATAGATCCAGCGTGCATAATGGTCTATGGCCATTAAGTGCCTTATATGTGAGAAACAAAACTTTAAAATCAATAGAGATTTTTATGGGAAGCCAATGAAGAGATTTTCAATTAAAGGGTAATATGTTCAAACAGATGAATTCCTGTAAGTATGTGGCTGACTACATTCAACAGAGAATATGTTTTGGAAAGAGCACAGCTCTGCTAACCCATATGTAGAAAGTCTGAGCGATCTCTACTTTATAAAAATATATTGCTAATATCACATATAAGATATTTATATCATAAGAAAACTTTCTCATGATGAGACAATGGATTAGGAAGTATTTTGTAAGTGGTAAAATCCTTACAAATGCTAGTAATGATTATTAGTTATTACATAATGGTTCTCAATTTACAGCTTATAAGAGGTGACAGTTTATGACAGTTTGTACTTAATAACACTGACAACAGTGAACTATGATTTCATCCATAAGTGAAATATTTGGCTTTGAGATATTTCACATTTTTTTTCACCCTCTTCAACAAGTCCTGTCTAGATGAGACTAACATTTTCCATCAATGAAGTCTTTCTTGCATCAATGACTTTTACCTGCTCCATGCAGAGTTAGGCAGGGACATGACAGTTCACCTGGTGGCCTATGTTTGCCATTTTTGTCAAGGTGACACACTGACAGCTGAGTAAGAAGTTCTTGCACTGAAAGTTCCTCGTAAGCCACCAAAGTGTGCATAATCACAAACTGAAATAGAAAGGTAAAAGTGACCCAAAAGTGACATGAGAAGCTCAATCCCTAGTTTTGTTGATTCTTTGCATGAATTTCTCAAACTGTCATTGCCATTCACACAGCCACACTTTAAACATCTTCAGCTCTCCCTGCTTCATCCATGATTGCCTGGCATTCTAAAAATCCTTTCTCAGGACCTCTGTGGGGGTTGAGCTTTCTAAAATTTATCTGAGTGTGCCATCCTTCATCTTAAAACCCTCTAATAGCTTCCTGTATCTCTCACGATGGAAAATGAAATTCATTAGCATGTCCTATGAAGTCCTTCATCACCTGGGTTTTGCTTCCCTCTCCACATTCCCCTGACCTGGCCTCTAAGTATCTGTAATAATGAGCTGCTTCACCTCTTCATTTTCAGACCCAAGTTCCCTAGTTTTTTTTTTTCTTACAGTCCTTCATGCATGTTGCTTCTTCAGTCTGGAACAATTCCTAGTATTTTGGGGAAATTCTCCTATATCTTAGAGTGGTTTGCATTCCCTTTAGGTGTATCCCATGGCCACTTTATGCATGTTTCATTATGTACATTTTGTACAGTATGCTGAGGCGATCTCTACTTTATAAAAATATATTGCTAATATCACATATAAGATATTTATATCATAAGAAAACTTTCTCATGATGAGACAATGGATTAGGAAGTATTTTGTAAGTGGTAAAATCCTTACAAATGCTAGTAATGATTATTAGTTATTACATAATGGTTCTCAATTTACAGCTTATAAGAGGTGACAGTTTATGACAGTTTGTACTTAATAACACTGACAACAGTGAACTATGATTTCATCCATAAGTGAAATATTTGGCTTTGAGATATTTCACATTTTTTTTCACCCTCTTCAACAAGTCCTGTCTAGATGAGACTAACATTTTCCATCAATGAAGTCTTTCTTGCATCAATGACTTTTACCTGCTCCATGCAGAGTTAGGCAGGGACATGACAGTTCACCTGGTGGCCTATGTTTGCCATTTTTGTCAAGGTGACACACTGACAGCTGAGTAAGAAGTTCTTGCACTGAAAGTTCCTCGTAAGCCACCAAAGTGTGCATAATCACAAACTGAAATAGAAAGGTAAAAGTGACCCAAAAGTGACATGAGAAGCTCAATCCCTAGTTTTGTTGATTCTTTGCATGAATTTCTCAAACTGTCATTGCCATTCACACAGCCACACTTTAAACATCTTCAGCTCTCCCTGCTTCATCCATGATTGCCTGGCATTCTAAAAATCCTTTCTCAGGACCTCTGTGGGGGTTGAGCTTTCTAAAATTTATCTGAGTGTGCCATCCTTCATCTTAAAACCCTCTAATAGCTTCCTGTATCTCTCACGATGGAAAATGAAATTCATTAGCATGTCCTATGAAGTCCTTCATCACCTGGGTTTTGCTTCCCTCTCCACATTCCCCTGACCTGGCCTCTAAGTATCTGTAATAATGAGCTGCTTCACCTCTTCATTTTCAGACCCAAGTTCCCTAGTTTTTTTTTTTCTTACAGTCCTTCATGCATGTTGCTTCTTCAGTCTGGAACAATTCCTAGTATTTTGGGGAAATTCTCCTATATCTTAGAGTGGTTTGCATTCCCTTTAGGTGTATCCCATGGCCACTTTATGCATGTTTCATTATGTACATTTTGTACAGTACAGTGCAGTTTCTACCTGTCCTCTTGCTTGTCTGTCTTTTCCACAAGCCAAAAAGCCATTTGATGAGAGGCTATGCTATAAGTCATATTCCCAATATATAGCTGATATTTATTGAATAATTGCTAAATACATAACAAAACTATGTTCAAGTATATTGTCAAAGTAAATGATGTATTTAAAAGAAAAATTTCTATTTTTATTCTACATTCTATTTCTATGTTATTTCAATTTAATAATATATTAAGATTTATAAAATATTTGGAAAAACTATAGATGAGCATTCATAAAAAATTTCTATCAGCAATTTCTTTACAAAGTTTTCACTATTTTTTAAAATTAACTTTTCCATCTATTCCATAATGTCAGTTTGATAGTTTATGATTTTTGATGAATTTTTTATCAATAACTTGTGAGTAATGTTACAGATACATAAAAGTAATTGAGATGAACATTTCTACTTAAAATATTTCATTTTTGAATTTCTTACAGATAGATAATACAAAATGTATGAAATTAAAAGTAGATTGGCCACTTGATGAAGAGCACAGTACACTTTTCTAAAACCAACACGAAACAGAAGCCATTCACTAAGAAGGCAGATTCAATAATGGAGGTGGTTGATTTGAGATAAAATGAGGCACAAATCACGGATGGGCTCAACATTGCTCATAGGTGCAAAACAGAAAGGACTCCACAGAGAGGAAACTAGAAATGGAACAACCACTGTGGTTTTGTTGGGGAAACTCTTTTGTGTGTAAGCCAACATTACAATAATTGAGGATGTTTTATAGTCCTAGTATTAGAATAGGACTATATAGTCCTAGAATACTAGCACTAACTCAGTAAATAGCACTTTTTATAATCAAATCTCTACCTTTAAGAGCTCTTCCATGGTCAGGAAAGTTGTTCCCTTCTAGAAATCATGACAGTAGTTCACTTCGCACCACCAAATTGTCTTACACAGTAGCTTAAATGGAAAATTGTCTCTTGCTGTCAATGGCACTGCATTTGAATAACAATAATAAGCAGTAATGCCAATTTAGTACAAACAGCTGTCACTTAACAAATATTATCTTACTTAAAGATAATATAAAGGTATTTATACCTTTAAAGAGAAGTTGTGTTACATTTCACATAAATATGTAAATACAGAGATAAAATCACATATTCAAGGTAACTAGAAAGTAACAAGGCAAGACTTCAAAATAATGTCCCTTTGGATTCATAGATTCATAACCCAAGATCTTAGCCAAAGAAACTAGCATATTATGGCATCAGAAAAGGAAAGTCACATATATACTTTACTTTGGAAAAATGAAACTGTCTTTACTTATCAGGCTTTCAAACATCCATTTCTTTCAAAATAAAGTAGCCTATCCTACTTCCAAATAAGCACATGAGTTTGTGAAATTTTGTTTTCATTAGGACTTGTTTTGTTCTGATAAGATCTCTGGAGGTGGTTTAGACATTTAAAAGTGATGTGAAGATAAAATGATCACTTTATTACCACACTTTGTAGAGTATTTCAGTTTAGACATGTGACTATTTTGATGGGTCTTATTTTTCTTTTAGGACATTGTAATTGATAGAAATCACATCAGGATAACACACTAAAAAATTAAGACTTGCAACCCTATGGAAGCATCATGTACATCTAAGGAAAATAGAGATCCTTGTAACCATTCTCTTTTGAGAACAGGAGAGTCCCTCTGAGGATTCTTACTTTATAAATGTATCGTCTTGATTTCTGTGAAGATAATACACATAATCTACAGCTGTCATTAGGCTTTGGTACAATATAAGCACATTTCCCTTATTTTAGCAATTTTCTTTTCTTTCTTAGGAATCATGTAAAGTCTGTTAACTTCAAAAGCTATTTGCCGGGGGAGCCAAGATGGTGGAGGAATGAGGGAAAGATTTCACCAGCTCCCCAACAGAATCACCAGAACTAATCAAGAAAAGAACCATCACCAACAAACCAGCCACTAGACGACGGAAGAATTCTATAGGTCCACGAGAGTAGAAGAGTGAATAACCAGAAACTGCCCGGAGCTAGGGTTCTAAGAATCCTCTATCCTAACCCCTACACTGGACTGCACCGATGGAGAGCGCGCCAGCAAGTGCCCTAAACGGGGGCCTAAGCAAAGCCTCAGGGGAGAGAGGGCAGCGCTCAGTGTGAAAACTCCAAGAATCCGCCCTGATCACAGGCAGAAATTAAGACACTGCGAAGATAGGATACTGGAGCAGGGCCGAGCAGAGTGCGCTTGCTGCCTAGCGACCAACCGGGAGATGGGAGGGAGCGCCCAGTGTGAAAATTGCGCTGCTCGGCCGGGCGAAAATCACGACTTTCCACCTGGCACCCGGTGAGTTCAAACACACCTAGTGTGGGACTGGCTGAAGGGGAAGTCGTCCACAGATTGCTGAACAGGGACCCGGCTCGAGCCAGATGGGGAAGCTTGTGCCTGCCTTTGGGACTTGGAGGCATAACTGGCAATGCACGCACGCCAGTGGCGGAGGAGCCCGTGCACCCCCATAGCTGCACCCCCATAGCTACACTTGCAGCGGAGGAAGCTGGGAAAATGGCAGGTATCAGAGATTACAGGCGGGTGCGTGGCAGAGCCAGAACGCCCCTGCCCAACACGGGATTGTGTACGAGCCACAGCCCCCCGCCCAACGGACTGGGATCAGCCCACCATCCCGGCCAGCACCTGAGCTTGCAGACCGGTGCCATAAGGGAAAGGCTACATCATCAAGACAACACCATTGAGAGCAGACTGTCTTCCTTCAGATAGATGAGAGGATAAAAACCAGAGACAGTATTTAGCTTTTTTGCTTATCTGTTGCGGACGGTTCTGTTTATTCGTTTGATCGGTCAGGTTTGGGGTTTTTTTTTTTCCTTCTTTTTTTCTCTTTTAGCTCTTCTTATTAAGTTTCTCTTCCCATTTTTAATTTTTAATTTCTTTTTTTTTTTGATTTTTAATTCTGAATTTTTTTAAAATTAAATTCTTGAACTTCTAATCTTCTTTCCTCTTTGCCATTCCTTCCTACTTCTATGTTCTAAATCTAAAACGTTCTCCTATCTACCACTGCACCGTAGATAAATAATTCCTACCTTTCTGTCTCCACTCTTCTCTTCCAGCTGCACTAAACAATACAACACACTAATCTTGGCTATATAACCCTATAAAATCCTTCCAAGTCGAATCTATTCCTTCTCATTACCCATATACTCTCCACCTCCTCACCCCCAACACATGTCTTAGTTAAAAACTGCTTTCAATGAACTAGTCCAAGCCAAGACTTTACCCAAGATCTATTTTTCCAGGCACTATTTTAATTAATTCAGAGCTTAACGGGCAAGTACCATCTTTGATTGCGTCGTTAGCCAGAAAAATTTCCTATGCTTTGTCACTGTAAGACTGGTTAGATGTGGTTATTGCTGTGTATGTATGTATATCTTATGACTATGTTAGAAAACATCTGCATGCTTTTATGACTGTCACCCATTAGGGACACACCTCTTGCTCCTCAGATGCTAGTATTTGAACTAATATCACGGAACACCATAGCAAACCAGACATAGAGCCTACACCCCCTGACCAGTCATCAGACCAAGGATCCTCGGAGTAGAAGCCCTGATTCCAAGACCCCACATTATCAAAGAACATACAACACTAGAGACTGTTCACCTGTAAACAAGACCTAACACCACCCAAGACACAAACCATTGAACCCTTCTAGAAGGACAGAAACCCAAAGGAAGGGAGAATTCAACCAAGAAGCCTGGTGGGGAAAAGAACTCCATACAAAGAAACAAAAACTAACCTAATAATGAAATGACAGAGAAACACTGCACAAATGAAGGACCAAGCTAGAGAATCACAGCTTCAAATGACAGAGGAGGAGATAGACAAATTATCTGAAAGAGAATTCAGAAAAACTATACTAATGGGGATGCAAAACACCGAAAACAGAATATTAGATGAAATTAGTGCATTGAGAAAAGACATGCAGGAAATGAAAAATAAGCAAATAGAGACCACCAACTCAATTGATGAACTCAAAAATACGATAGAAGGCCTCAACAGTAGAGTATCGGAGGCTGAAGAAGGGATAAGTGAACTGGAAGATAGACTGGTGGAAATAACTGGTGAGGAACAGAAAAAAGCTGAAAGAATTAAAAGAACTGAGGATAGCCTCACAGACCTATGGGACAATATCAAATGCACCAACAGAATTATAGGAGTTCCAGAGGAAGAAGAGGGGAAGAAAGGTTACGAATAAATTCTTGACGAGGTAATAGTAGAAAACTTCTCCAGCATGGGAAAGGAAATAGTAAACCACGTCCAAGAAGCACAAAGAGTTCCATACAGGATAAACCCCAGAAGAAACACACCAAGGCACATTCTAATCAAACTAACGCAGACTAAATATAAAGACAGATTACTAAAAGCAGCTAGGAGCAAACAACAAACAACATATACAGGAAACCTATGTCTAGAAAAAATTCACATAACAGGAAAACCTCCAAAGAAACACAAGATCATTAGAAAACATCTGCATGCTTTTATGACTGTCACCCATTAGGGACACACCTCTTGCTCCTCAGATGCTAGTATTTGAACTAATATCACGGAACACCATAGCAAACCAGACATAGAGCCTACACCCCCTGACCAGTCATCAGACCAAGGATCCTCGGAGTAGAAGCCCTGATTCCAAGACCCCACATTATCAAAGAACATACAACACTAGAGACTGTTCACCTGTAAACAAGACCTAACACCACCCAAGACACAAACCATTGAACCCTTCTAGAAGGACAGAAACCCAAAGGAAGGGAGAATTCAACCAAGAAGCCTGGTGGGGAAAAGAACTCCATACAAAGAAACAAAAACTAACCTAATAATGAAATGACAGAGAAACACTGCACAAATGAAGGACCAAGCTAGAGAATCACAGCTTCAAATGACAGAGGAGGAGATAGACAAATTATCTGAAAGAGAATTCAGAAAAACTATACTAATGGGGATGCAAAACACCGAAAACAGAATATTAGATGAAATTAGTGCATTGAGAAAAGACATGCAGGAAATGAAAAATAAGCAAATAGAGACCACCAACTCAATTGATGAACTCAAAAATACGATAGAAGGCCTCAACAGTAGAGTATCGGAGGCTGAAGAAGGGATAAGTGAACTGGAAGATAGACTGGTGGAAATAACTGGTGAGGAACAGAAAAAAGCTGAAAGAATTAAAAGAACTGAGGATAGCCTCACAGACCTATGGGACAATATCAAATGCACCAACAGAATTATAGGAGTTCCAGAGGAAGAAGAGGGGAAGAAAGGTTACGAATAAATTCTTGACGAGGTAATAGTAGAAAACTTCTCCAGCATGGGAAAGGAAATAGTAAACCACGTCCAAGAAGCACAAAGAGTTCCATACAGGATAAACCCCAGAAGAAACACACCAAGGCACATTCTAATCAAACTAACGCAGACTAAATATAAAGACAGATTACTAAAAGCAGCTAGGAGCAAACAACAAACAACATATACAGGAAACCCCCTATGTCTGACCGCGGATCTCTCAACAGAAACCCTGCAGGCCAGAAGAGAATGGCAGGACACATTTAAACGGCTAAAAGAGAATAACCTCCAAAGAAAAATTCTCCGCCCAGCAAGAATCTCATTCAGAATCGATGGAGAACTCAAAAGCTTCTCAGACAGACAAAAACTAAAAGAATTCTGTACCACAAAACCAGCCCTACAACAAGTGTTAAAGGGCCTGATATAGCCAAAAAATACAAGAGTAGAAGAAGTCCTACAAATCAAACCCCAAACTTCTAAGGAGATGACAATAGGAAAATTCATATCAATAATTACTTTGAATGTAAATGGATTAAATGCTCCAACCAAACGACACAGGCTGGCTGAATGGATCCAGAAACATGACCCATATATATGCTGTTTACAAGAGACCCACTTCAGACCTAGAGACACCCATAGACTGAAAGTGAGAGGCTGGAAAAAGATATTCCATGCAAATGGAAATCAAAAGAAAGCTGGAGTGGCAATCCTAATATCAGACAAAATAGATATTAAAGTAAGCAATATTCTAAGAGACAAGGCAGGTCACTACACCATGATTAAGGGATCCATCCAAGAGGAAGACATAACAGTCATGAATATCTACGCACTCAACACAGGGGCACCTCAATACATAAGACAGATACTTTCAGACTTAAAAGAAGAAATCAATAATAACACAATAATAGTAGGAGACTATAACACTTCTCTCACACCAATGGATAGATCATCCAGACGGAAAATTAATAAAGAAACACAAGCCTTAAATGCCACACTGGAAAAGATGGACCTCATCGATAACTTTAGGATGTTCCACCCAAAAGCAGAAGAATACACTTTCTTCTCAAGTGCTCACGGAACATTCTCCAGGATAGACCACATCTTCCAAGGGAAAAAAAAATGGGAAAGGAAATTAGTAAAAAACCACGTCCAAGAAGCACAAAGAGTTCCATACAGGATAAACCCCAGAAGAAACACACCAAGGCACATTCTAATCAAACTAACGCAGACTAAATATAAAGACAGATTACTAAAAGCAGCTAGGAGCAAACAACAAACAACATATACAGGAAACCCCCTATGTCTGACCGCGGATCTCTCAACAGAAACCCTGCAGGCCAGAAGAGAATGGCAGGACACATTTAAACGGCTAAAAGAGAATAACCTCCAAAGAAAAATTCTCCGCCCAGCAAGAATCTCATTCAGAATCGATGGAGAACTCAAAAGCTTCTCAGACAGACAAAAACTAAAAGAATTCTGTACCACAAAACCAGCCCTACAACAAGTGTTAAAGGGCCTGATATAGCCAAAAAATACAAGAGTAGAAGAAGTCCTACAAATCAAACCCCAAACTTCTAAGGAGATGACAATAGGAAAATTCATATCAATAATTACTTTGAATGTAAATGGATTAAATGCTCCAACCAAACGACACAGGCTGGCTGAATGGATCCAGAAACATGACCCATATATATGCTGTTTACAAGAGACCCACTTCAGACCTAGAGACACCCATAGACTGAAAGTGAGAGGCTGGAAAAAGATATTCCATGCAAATGGAAATCAAAAGAAAGCTGGAGTGGCAATCCTAATATCAGACAAAATAGATATTAAAGTAAGCAATATTCTAAGAGACAAGGCAGGTCACTACACCATGATTAAGGGATCCATCCAAGAGGAAGACATAACAGTCATGAATATCTACGCACTCAACACAGGGGCACCTCAATACATAAGACAGATACTTTCAGACTTAAAAGAAGAAATCAATAATAACACAATAATAGTAGGAGACTATAACACTTCTCTCACACCAATGGATAGATCATCCAGACGGAAAATTAATAAAGAAACACAAGCCTTAAATGCCACACTGGAAAAGATGGACCTCATCGATAACTTTAGGATGTTCCACCCAAAAGCAGAAGAATACACTTTCTTCTCAAGTGCTCACGGAACATTCTCCAGGATAGACCACATCTTGGGCCACAAACTTAACCTCAGTCAATTCAAGAAAACTGAAATTATATCAGCCATTTTCTCGGACCACAATGCAATGAGACTAGAGATCAACTACAGGAAAAAAACCGCTAAAAACACAAACACATGGTGATTAAACAACACATACCTAAAAAACCAACTGATTGCTGAGAAAATCAAATGAGAAATTTAAAAATTCCTAGAAGGAAACGACAATGAACATATGACCGTGCAAAACCTATGGGATACTGCAAAAGCAGTTCTAAGAAGGAAATTTAGAGCAATACAATCCCACCTCAAGAAACTAGGAAAATATGAAGCAGATGACCTAAACCTCCGCTTAAAACAATTGGAGAAAGAAGAACAAAAATACCCCAAAGCCAGCAGAAAAAGAGAAATCATAAAGACTAGAGCAGAAATAAATGAGAAAGAATTGAAACTATAGGAAATATAAACAAAACAAAAAGCGGGTTCTTCGAAAAGGTAAACAAAACTGACAAGCCACTGGCCATACTCATCAAGAGGAAGAGAGAGAAGAACCAGATCACCAAAATCAGAAATGAGAAAGGTGAGATTACAACACATAATGCAGAAATCCAAAGGATTCTAAGAGACTATTATGAACAACTCTATGGCAACAAACTGGACAACCTGGAAGAAATGGACAGTTTCTTGGGGAAGATCAGTCTCCCAAGACTGAGCCAGGAAGAAACAGAAACTTTGAACAACCCAATCACAAGCTCAGAAATCGAATCTGTGATTAAAAATTTACCCAAAAATAAAAGCCCATGGCCAGATGACTTCACAGGCGAATTCTACCAAGCATTTAAAGAAGAGCTCATGCCTATCCTTCTAAAACTCTTCCAAACAATTGTACATGAAGGAATACTTCCAAACACATTCTACGAGGCCACCATCACCCTGATACCAAAACCAGGGAAAGACAACACAAAAAAGGAAAATTATAGGCCAATTTCACCGATGAACTTAGAAGCCAAGATCCTCAACAAAATCCTAGAAACAGAATTCAATGACACATCAAAAAACTCATACATCATGATCAAGTCGGGTTCATCCGATCGGCATGCAAGGATTCTTCAACATCCGCAAATCAATCAATGTGATACACCATATCAACAAACTGAGAGACAAAAATCACATGATCATCTCAATAGATGCAGAAAAAGCCTTTGACAAAGTACAACCTCCATTTATGATAAAACTTTTCAGAAAATGGGCATAGAAGGAACCTATCTCAACATATGACCGTGCAAAACCTATGGGATACTGCAAAAGCAGTTCTAAGAAGGAAATTTAGAGCAATACAATCCCACCTCAAGAAACTAGGAAAATATGAAGCAGATGACCTAAACCTCCGCTTAAAACAATTGGAGAAAGAAGAACAAAAATACCCCAAAGCCAGCAGAAAAAGAGAAATCATAAAGACTAGAGCAGAAATAAATGAGAAAGAATTGAAACTATAGGAAATATAAACAAAACAAAAAGCGGGTTCTTCGAAAAGGTAAACAAAACTGACAAGCCACTGGCCATACTCATCAAGAGGAAGAGAGAGAAGAACCAGATCACCAAAATCAGAAATGAGAAAGGTGAGATTACAACACATAATGCAGAAATCCAAAGGATTCTAAGAGACTATTATGAACAACTCTATGGCAACAAACTGGACAACCTGGAAGAAATGGACAGTTTCTTGGGGAAGATCAGTCTCCCAAGACTGAGCCAGGAAGAAACAGAAACTTTGAACAACCCAATCACAAGCTCAGAAATCGAATCTGTGATTAAAAATTTACCCAAAAATAAAAGCCCATGGCCAGATGACTTCACAGGCGAATTCTACCAAGCATTTAAAGAAGAGCTCATGCCTATCCTTCTAAAACTCTTCCAAACAATTGTACATGAAGGAATACTTCCAAACACATTCTACGAGGCCACCATCACCCTGATACCAAAACCAGGGAAAGACAACACAAAAAAGGAAAATTATAGGCCAATTTCACCGATGAACTTAGAAGCCAAGATCCTCAACAAAATCCTAGAAACAGAATTCAATGACACATCAAAAAACTCATACATCATGATCAAGTCGGGTTCATCCGATCGGCATGCAAGGATTCTTCAACATCCGCAAATCAATCAATGTGATACACCATATCAACAAACTGAGAGACAAAAATCACATGATCATCTCAATAGATGCAGAAAAAGCCTTTGACAAAGTACAACCTCCATTTATGATAAAAACTTTTCAGAAAATGGGCATAGAAGGAACCTATCTCAACATAGTGAAAGCCATATATGAGAAGTCCACAGCGAACATTATCCTCAGTGGTGAAAAACTCAAAGCATTTCCTCTAAGATCAGGAACAAGATAGGGGTGTCCACTTTCACCACTACTATTCAACATAGTCCTGGAAGTTCTAGCAATGGCAGTAAGAGAAGAGAAAGAAATCAAAGGAATCCAGATTGGAAAGGAAGAAGTCAAGCCCCTCTTTTGCAGACGACATGATATTATACATAGAAAATCCCAAAGACTCTATTACAAAGCTACTAGAGCTAATCAACGAATTCAGCAAAGTCGCAGGATACAAAGTCAACAGACAGAAATCACTGGCATTCCTATATACAAACAATGAAAAATCAGAAAATGAAATCAAAGAGGCAATCCCCTTCAGCATTGCAACCAAAAGAATCAAATACCTAGGAATACACCTCCCAAAGACACAAAAGAACTGTACACAGAAAATTACAAGACCCTCATGAGAGAAATTAAAGAAGACTTAAACAGATGGAGAGACATTCCATGTTCCTGGGTCGGAAGAATCAATATTGTGAAAATGACCATACTACCAAATGTCATCTACAGATTCAATGCAATACCTATTCAACTACCAATGACATTCTTCACAGAACTAGACCAAAAAATAACACAGTTCATATGGAAACACAAAAGACCTCGAACAGCCAAAGAAATCTTGAGGAAGAAAAACGGAGCTGGAGGAATCCGCCTCCCTATCTTCAGACTCTACTACAAAGCAACAGTCATCAAGACAGTATGGTACTGGCACAAAAACAGAAACATCGACCAATGGAACAAGATTGAGAACCCAGAGATAAACCCACGCACCTATGGGTACCTTATTTTTGACAAAGGAGGCAAAACTATAAAATGGGACAAAGACAGCCTCTTCAACAAATGGTGCTGGGAAAATTGGACAGCTACATGCAAAAAAATCATGATCAAGTCGGGTTCATCCGATCGGCATGCAAGGATTCTTCAACATCCGCAAATCAATCAATGTGATACACCATATCAACAAACTGAGAGACAAAAATCACATGATCATCTCAATAGATGCAGAAAAAGCCTTTGACAAAGTACAACCTCCATTTATGATAAAACTTTTCAGAAAATGGGCATAGAAGGAACCTATCTCAACATAGTGAAAGCCATATATGAGAAGTCCACAGCGAACATTATCCTCAGTGGTGAAAAACTCAAAGCATTTCCTCTAAGATCAGGAACAAGATAGGGGTGTCCACTTTCACCACTACTATTCAACATAGTCCTGGAAGTTCTAGCAATGGCAGTAAGAGAAGAGAAAGAAATCAAAGGAATCCAGATTGGAAAGGAAGAAGTCAAGCTCTCTCTTTTTGCAGACGACATGATATTATACATAGAAAATCCCAAAGACTCTATTACAAAGCTACTAGAGCTAATCAACGAATTCAGCAAAGTCGCAGGATACAAAGTCAACAGACAGAAATCACTGGCATTCCTATATACAAACAATGAAAAATCAGAAAATGAAATCAAAGAGGCAATCCCCTTCAGCATTGCAACCAAAAGAATCAAATACCTAGGAATACACCTCCCAAAGACACAAAAGAACTGTACACAGAAAATTACAAGACCCTCATGAGAGAAATTAAAGAAGACTTAAACAGATGGAGAGACATTCCATGTTCCTGGGTCGGAAGAATCAATATTGTGAAAATGACCATACTACCAAATGTCATCTACAGATTCAATGCAATACCTATTCAACTACCAATGACATTCTTCACAGAACTAGACCAAAAAATAACACAGTTCATATGGAAACACAAAAGACCTCGAACAGCCAAAGAAATCTTGAGGAAGAAAAACGGAGCTGGAGGAATCCGCCTCCCTATCTTCAGACTCTACTACAAAGCAACAGTCATCAAGACAGTATGGTACTGGCACAAAAACAGAAACATCGACCAATGGAACAAGATTGAGAACCCAGAGATAAACCCACGCACCTATGGGTACCTTATTTTTGACAAAGGAGGCAAAACTATAAAATGGGACAAAGACAGCCTCTTCAACAAGTGGTGCTGGGAAAATTGGACAGCTACATGCAAAAAAATGAAGTTGGAACATTCTCTGACACCATGCACAAAGATCAACTCAAAATGGATTAAAAACCTAAGTGTAAGACCAGAAACCATCAAACTCTTAGAGGAGAATATAGGCAAAACCCTCAAGGACATCAATCAAAGCAAGATCTTCTCTGACCCACCTACTAAAATAGCGGAACTGAAAAGAAAAATGAACATGTGGGACCTCATGAAACTTAAAAGCTTTTGTACAGCAAAAGAAATTACAAAAAAGCTCAATAGACACCCCACAGAGTGGGAGAAAATCATAACAAATGAAACAACAGACAAAGAATTAATCTCCCAAATCTACAAGCAACTCAGACAACTCAGCACAGGAAAACAAACAACCCAATCAAAAAATGGGAAAAAGATCTAAAGAGACACCTCTCCAAAGAGGACATACAGATGGCCCAAAAGTACATGAAACGATGCTCAACCTCGCTTATTATCAGAGAAATGCAAATCAAAACCACAATGAGATACCACCTCACACCTGTCAGAATGGCCATCATCCACAAATCGACAGACAATAAATGCTGGAGAGGGTGCAGAGAAACGAAACGCTCTTGCATTGCTGGTGGGAATGTCAATTGATACAGCCTCTATGGAAGACAGTCTGGAGATTCCTTAAAAAACTAAAAATAGAAGCACCCTACGACCTAGCAGTCCCACTCTTAGGCTTATATCTTGATGAAATCAAAACTGAAATAAGCACCTGTACCCCAATCTTCATTGCAGCTCTCTATACAATAACCAGAACATGGAAGCAACCTAGATGTCCATCGACAAATGAATGGATACAGAAGATCAGGTACATATATACAATGGAATACTACTCAGCTATTAAAAGAAATGCAGAAGACTCATCAAGACAGTATGGTACTGGCACAAAAACAGAAACATCGACCAATGGAACAAGATTGAGAACCCAGAGATAAACCCACGCACCTATGGGTACCTTATTTTTGACAAAGGAGGCAAAACTATAAAATGGGACAAAGACAGCCTCTTCAACAAGTGGTGCTGGGAAAATTGGACAGCTACATGCAAAAAAATGAAGTTGGAACATTCTCTGACACCATGCACAAAGATCAACTCAAAATGGATTAAAAACCTAAGTGTAAGACCAGAAACCATCAAACTCTTAGAGGAGAATATAGGCAAAACCCTCAAGGACATCAATCAAAGCAAGATCTTCTCTGACCCACCTACTAAAATAGCGGAACTGAAAAGAAAAATGAACATGTGGGACCTCATGAAACTTAAAAGCTTTTGTACAGCAAAAGAAATTACAAAAAAGCTCAATAGACACCCCACAGAGTGGGAGAAAATCATAACAAATGAAACAACAGACAAAGAATTAATCTCCCAAATCTACAAGCAACTCAGACAACTCAGCACAGGAAAAACAAACAACCCAATCAAAAAATGGGAAAAAGATCTAAAGAGACACCTCTCCAAAGAGGACATACAGATGGCCCAAAAGTACATGAAACGATGCTCAACCTCGCTTATTATCAGAGAAATGCAAATCAAAACCACAATGAGATACCACCTCACACCTGTCAGAATGGCCATCATCCACAAATCGACAGACAATAAATGCTGGAGAGGGTGCAGAGAAACGAAACGCTCTTGCATTGCTGGTGGGAATGTCAATTGATACAGCCTCTATGGAAGACAGTCTGGAGATTCCTTAAAAAACTAAAAATAGAAGCACCCTACGACCTAGCAGTCCCACTCTTAGGCTTATATCTTGATGAAATCAAAACTGAAATAAGCACCTGTACCCCAATCTTCATTGCAGCTCTCTATACAATAACCAGAACATGGAAGCAACCTAGATGTCCATCGACAAATGAATGGATACAGAAGATCAGGTACATATATACAATGGAATACTACTCAGCTATTAAAAGAAATGCAGAAGACTCAGTCCTAATGAAGTGGCTGGCTCTAGAACCTATCATAAAAAGTGAAGTAAGTCAAAAAGAGAAAGACAAATACAGTATACTAACACACATATATGGAATCTAGTAGGACAGTCTTGATAACACACGCAGGGAACTCATGGAAAAACAGACAGAGCATAGACATAGGGACATTGTGGGGAAGAAATAGCGAGGGGGAAGCATGGAGGGAGTAACATGGAAACCTATACTGTTATGTGTGGAAAAGATAGCTAGTGTCATAGAGCTAAGGGAATAGGAGTGCTTACAATGGCTTGAGGCGAAGGTCTGGAGGGGTGGGATGGGGGTACTGGGGGGGGGTGGGGACCATGGATATGCATATGACTGATCTGGGAACATACATGTCTGTGAACAACAAAACTCTGTAAAACCTTTAAAATAAAGAGTTAATAAATAAAAAAAAAAAGAAAAAACTACTGAAAAAAAAAAAGAGCATATATACACGAATGCAAAACAGAAGGTATATCTTTGACAAATGGCAATTGAAATATCATGCAAATACTATCTAGCATACTGAATTATACATACAAACAGATACAGCTGTAATATAACTCAAACATTCCAAAAAAATTACAGTACAATATGTTAACATGGCAAATAGAGAAAACCACGAATGATATCCACCAGGTAATAAGCAAGCTAAATAGAGCACAAATTGGAGAACAGTGCTAGAGCAGGGTCCCAGTTGGGGATAAGGCAATGAGGACAAACTAGCCTCAGAAATGTGGTGGAAAAAGGGAAAAAGGGAAATGGAGGATAGAAGAGAAATGTAGAATAATACTGCAAAGTTATATATAGGGAGATAACGATTTGTATGTATTAGAGTTTAGTGCTGTAGGAAAAGAGTATGAGAGAAAGCAAAGAAATAGTTGTAGAGGAAGTAATAATACATACCAAATATTTAAAAATTAAAACAGAGAGAAATATGTAGAAAAATATAGAATAACAAAGCAAAAGCAATAAAACCAAACAAAACCCTCACAGAACCATAAAAGGCCAATGTGGAACCAGAAGTATATACCAAATTATAATATGTGGTATAAAGGAGAAAAAAAAGGTGTAAACTTGTATATATTCAGTCTTACTGATAAGTAGCTTCAATAGCATTCAATAGAGGAAATTAAAAAAACAAAAAAACAAAAAAACAGTGGGTTGAGGGCCTGGGGGAAAAAAAAAAAAAAAAGGATGCGGATAAAGAAAAGGAAAATACAAAGCAAGAAAAGAAATAAAACATAAAATAAAATAAAAATCCATCTCCACTCAAAATGTGAAAATAGTGAATGTTTATGTTCTTCTGTCTCTTGCTGACTATTCAGGAGTTATCAGTCTTTTTCTTCCCATCTGGCCTTGGTTGGGTCTCAAAGGCTCTTTTAATGTTTGTTTATTTGCAGCAATTCCAGAACTTAAAGGCCTGCCCAGACGGGCCCTGGTAGTTTCTTAATCATTAATCCAGGTACCTTTGTTGCTGGATGGAACTAAGTTCCCTCCCTGTAGTTTGATCTGCAGCCAAACTACAGTAGGGTAATGGAGTCTCTCACAAAGGATTTCTTCCCACGTGCTCTATGAGAAGCACTTCTTCAGTGTCCCCGACCCTTCTGAAGGCCACCATAGACCCGCGGCTCCGCTGAAGACTTCAGAATACTCAGAGGGGAGTCTGGCTCAGTCTCATGCGGGATCGCTATTCCCCCCTCACGGATCACAGTGCGCAGTCTCCAGTCCCACTCAACGGTTCTATGATCAGGTTAATGATAACCTCCTTCAAAGGGAATGGAGTGCTGTCTTTCTGAGGACTGCTCAATGGCACTTCTAGTTTAAGAGGGCACTTGGACCCTCTAATGCAGGTCTGGCTCAGTCCCTTGTGGGGTCACTGCACCTTTCCCGGGTCTTGATTTGCAACAGGCTTTGCGAATTTGGCCCACCCAGTCTCTCTGGCGGGTATGAGGTTTGACTTTTAAAAGTGCAATTGCGCCCCTCCTACCATCTTGTTGGGGCATCTCCCTTGCTCTTTGATGTGGAATATCTTTTTTGTGATTGCATCCAACCACCTCCTGTCTGTGGTTTTTTAGGAACTAGTTGCAATTGAGGCGATTTTGCAGGAAAGATGTGTGCGTGTCCTTCTACACTGCCATCTTAGCTCCACCTCCATTGCTATGTGTTTTATAACTTGTTATGTAATTGATGGTCTGCACCAAATGAATGTTCAGAATCCCAGCAAAATGGGGCATTTATTTCACTGTAATGCCTCATTGCTGAAATATGTGAAGTCATATTCTATCTATTTTCAGATGCACATACACCTTAAGCATAATGTGGCATTTTTTCAGAACTATGCATTACTATCAGATGTGAGCAGAAGGTATGGGGAATCTCAAATCAGGCAAATAAAAAGGAGAATCTGAAAAGAGGAACAGAAATCTAAAATATTTAGAAGGGTAAGTCTATCAAAAGTGCATTTCTTCCGAGTCTTTTGGCATCTTCTCTTCTTCCTCCTTCTTTTTTTCATAATGGGTGCATGTTGCACAGTCACCTGGATGCTCAGGTACTCAAAATTTATAAAGAAGTCTCATGTAACAATGCTGCATCCCTAAACTTCCCATGAATTAATGGGATCTAGTTAAGAGTAAATAATATAGTGCTTTTCCAATATTTTCATTGAGTGACAAGATAAAAAGATCACATATCATGATGACAAAATAAGTTTTTGCCATTTAAATAGAGATAACATTAAAATATTAATCCTGTAACTTTAAGGAAACTAATGAAAAATAATTATTTATAAAGGAACTTTATAAATATTGGTTAATATAAGCTATATAAAGTTTAAAAATACAATGAACCTATTAAATAAAACTTCATACTGAGAACTCTAATAGCTGTGCCATTGAACTGAGACCACAGATACTTAATCCAAGTCAAGTAAAACTAATTTATATTCTAAATACACAACTTAGATCAAGCTTATAGGTAAGTATTCCTGACCTATATCCTTCCTTTTAGAACCAGTTTTAATAATGTATGATAGTATCTTTCTCTGTGAAGACAATGAGTGTGAGAAACACAAAAGTAAATACACCTAATTATGTTAATTCACTGTCTTTTCATTTTATCCATGTGTAGCTTAGTTATCAGGTCTAGGATGGCGGCTTAATCTGTTATTTCTCATGAAATAACCTTCATCTACTACATTAAAAATTATATAAAGAGCTCTGAAAGTTGACATTTCAAGTACCACAGAGAACCAAGTAAAATATAAGTCAGTGTAATAGATTGTTGGCCTAAAACATGTGAGGTAAAAGCAAATTGTGGAAATTTAAATAATATCTTTTGTGCATTCTTCTCCACTCTTCCTCCTCTTTTACTTTTCTCCTTCATTTTTTTCTTTTGTTCTTTCTTCCTTCCTACCTTTCTTTTGAAATCTCAATGGCAAATTTATAATTATAAAACGAGTTTGATTACCTCTACTAAGATTCCTTTGATGAAATCTCTGGCACTTTGCCAATTACATGGTATCAGTTTAACTTTAAAAGTAAAATAAGTAAAACTAAAGGTTGTGCTTTACTTATTTTACTTTTATTAGTAAAAAAAGCTTAGACACAAAAGACTGTCTGAGACACGTGAATGTAAATTTTAAAGAGCAATAATATTGGAATTATTATGTTCCCAAAATATGTGTCTCTATTCTTTCCTTCCTCCACAGAGAATCAAATTTTGAGATGTATTTTCTTGTATGTCTTTATAGTTTCTAATACCTAAACATTCATCCTGTGTGTTTGAAAACTATATAGGTGTACTTAGTCTGTATATATTCTGTTACCTTTCTTCCTCAAATTATGTCTGAAATTCATTCAAGTTAGAACTTGTCATTTTAATTCATCCTTACTGTTACACTAAGATTGACAGTGAAATATTCATCTATTCTTTCATTGATACTTGTTTGAACTGTGGTCTCTGTTTTAACATTATGAGTACTGCTGCTTCTGGAAATACAAAAAGAAGCAAGAAGCTAGAACCAACCACTAGATAGCTTATAGGTAAGTATTCCTGACCTATATCCTTCCTTTTAGAACCAGTTTTAATAATGTATGATAGTATCTTTCTCTGTGAAGACAATGAGTGTGAGAAACACAAAAGTAAATACACCTAATTATGTTAATTCACTGTCTTTTCATTTTATCCATGTGTAGCTTAGTTATCAGGTCTAGGATGGCGGCTTAATCTGTTATTTCTCATGAAATAACCTTCATCTACTACATTAAAAATTATATAAAGAGCTCTGAAAGTTGACATTTCAAGTACCACAGAGAACCAAGTAAAATATAAGTCAGTGTAATAGATTGTTGGCCTAAAACATGTGAGGTAAAAGCAAATTGTGGAAATTTAAATAATATCTTTTGTGCATTCTTCTCCACTCTTCCTCCTCTTTTACTTTTCTCCTTCATTTTTTTCTTTTGTTCTTTCTTCCTTCCTACCTTTCTTTTGAAATCTCAATGGCAAATTTATAATTATAAAACGAGTTTGATTACCTCTACTAAGATTCCTTTGATGAAATCTCTGGCACTTTGCCAATTACATGGTATCAGTTTAACTTTAAAAGTAAAATAAGTAAAACTAAAGGTTGTGCTTTACTTATTTTACTTTTATTAGTAAAAAAAGCTTAGACACAAAAGACTGTCTGAGACACGTGAATGTAAATTTTAAAGAGCAATAATATTGGAATTATTATGTTCCCAAAATATGTGTCTCTATTCTTTCCTTCCTCCACAGAGAATCAAATTTTGAGATGTATTTTCTTGTATGTCTTTATAGTTTCTAATACCTAAACATTCATCCTGTGTGTTTGAAAACTATATAGGTGTACTTAGTCTGTATATATTCTGTTACCTTTCTTCCTCAAATTATGTCTGAAATTCATTCAAGTTAGAACTTGTCATTTTAATTCATCCTTACTGTTACACTAAGATTGACAGTGAAATATTCATCTATTCTTTCATTGATACTTGTTTGAACTGTGGTCTCTGTTTTAACATTATGAGTACTGCTGCTTCTGGAAATACAAAAAGAAGCAAGAAGCTAGAACCAACCACTAATGCAGGTGTGTGAGCCATTGCTAACATGATGCTGAAAAGAAAAGCAAGCAGGCAGAAGGGAGAAAAACCTTCATTCCTTTGCTTACCTCATCTTCCTTAGTATCTCCCACTGGCAAAAACTAACAGGAAACCAGATGACCAATGATAAATATATTATGAGTTTTCCAGCCCATAAGTCACAAAAACAATTATAGAAAAGTGAATTTATACCTAAAAAACAAAATTTAATAACCACCAAATTAGTTAAAATAATCATCAAAAGTTATTATTAAGAGTTTGAAGTCTGTGCCAGTAGAAAATGCAAAAGTCAATGTTGGAGAGTGGAATTTACCAGAAAGAATAAAAAATAATAATGAAACAGACATGGTGCAGTGAAGCATCCTGGTAAAGAAAATGGACAGGATTTCAGAGGGATTTAAATCCAGGTCTATTTGAGTTCACAGCCCAAATCTTGTCAGTTTGGTCTTCCAGCCTACCACAAAGGATGTTGAATTTTTCAGTAAGATTTCTGTATTTAATTTTAAAAGCACACTGTGTATTTTTGAAATAATGGGAAGACCAAATGTGCACCAAACTTAGGAAAGCACACTGCTTCTCAGAGGTTTTCAGATGGAATTGTTTCAAATAGTCCGTTTCTATCTTAGGGGAGGAAAAATAGCAGAAGTGAAGAAAGTCATCATTGATACTTGTAAGGAGCTAATAAAATTACAGTTCCCGTAAATGTAAGTGTAAAGGAGGTTGATATGAAACATAGTCCCCTAAAATGAACTGAAATTTTCAACATGTGAACAGAGAGGCAAATGGGAAACTAATACCTAATGACTGGCAAAGCCTCAATTACTGTAATTGGACTTTTCATTATAAATTAAATAATTAATGAATCAGTAATACAAAGTATGATGCTATGCCTGGCTTTTATATTGTAATATGTTCCCTTGATGAATGAGACATGCTTTTTCATCCATTTAGTTTTACAAAGGCAATTATTACTTATATTAACCATGCTTAATTTTCTTCACACTCTTCTTGCCTAATGTTTTTGTCATTCTTTGGGGCTCAAATTCATTCTTCCTAAATTTCATTCTGTAGAATTTCAAGTGAAGATCTATCTTTCATAAATATATTTTTTCCTTTAAAATGCATTTCACATGCTGATTTCAGTTTATTTTGTACTATATGTACAATTCTTATTTAAACATGCTTTTTTTCTCTCTCATTTTGCAAGCTTCTTCTTTTTTTTCTAATTTTATTTATTTTTGCCTATTCTGGTTTTTTTCTGCTGCCACAGGCTCTTCTCTAGTAGCGGGGGCTACTCTAGTTGAGGTGAGTGGGCTTCTTGTTGAAGTGACTTTTCTTGTTGTGGAACTCAGCCTCTAGGACACCCAGGCTTCAGTACTCATGGCACATGGGCTTAATACTTGTGTCTCTGAGGCTCTAGAGCACAGGCTCAATAGTTGCAGCTCACAGGCTTAGTTGCTCTACAGCATGTGGAATCTTCCCGGATCAGGGATCAAATTTGTGTCTCCTGCACTGGCAGGCTAACTCTTTACCACTGAGCTATCAGGGAAGCCCCTTTGCAGACTTTTAATTCATTATCTTTTAGTTTTCCTATTGAGACATCTAGTATTTATCTTTTGTAGTCCTATTGCTATTTTTTCTTTCTCTGTGTATTTTATAATATTGTCATAGTGTTACCCAGAATAGACTTCTTATAACTTATCTTGCTTGTGTTCATTGCTCTTAGCAGAAGTGAAGAAAGTCATCATTGATACTTGTAAGGAGCTAATAAAATTACAGTTCCCGTAAATGTAAGTGTAAAGGAGGTTGATATGAAACATAGTCCCTAAAATGAACTGAAATTTTCAACATGTGAACAGAGAGGCAAATGGGAAACTAATACCTAATGACTGGCAAAGCCTCAATTACTGTAATTGGACTTTTCATTATAAATTAAATAATTAATGAATCAGTAATACAAAGTATGATGCTATGCCTGGCTTTTATATTGTAATATGTTCCCTTGATGAATGAGACATGCTTTTTCATCCATTTAGTTTTACAAAGGCAATTATTACTTATATTAACCATGCTTAATTTTCTTCACACTCTTCTTGCCTAATGTTTTTGTCATTCTTTGGGGCTCAAATTCATTCTTCCTAAATTTCATTCTGTAGAATTTCAAGTGAAGATCTATCTTTCATAAATATATTTTTTCCTTTAAAATGCATTTCACATGCTGATTTCAGTTTATTTTGTACTATATGTACAATTCTTATTTAAACATGCTTTTTTTCTCTCTCATTTTGCAAGCTTCTTCTTTTTTTTCTAATTTTATTTATTTTTGCCTATTCTGGTTTTTTTCTGCTGCCACAGGCTCTTCTCTAGTAGCGGGGGCTACTCTAGTTGAGGTGAGTGGGCTTCTTGTTGAAGTGACTTTTCTTGTTGTGGAACTCAGCCTCTAGGACACCCAGGCTTCAGTACTCATGGCACATGGGCTTAATACTTGTGTCTCTGAGGCTCTAGAGCACAGGCTCAATAGTTGCAGCTCACAGGCTTAGTTGCTCTACAGCATGTGGAATCTTCCCGGATCAGGGATCAAATTTGTGTCTCCTGCACTGGCAGGCTAACTCTTTACCACTGAGCTATCAGGGAAGCCCCTTTGCAGACTTTTAATTCATTATCTTTTAGTTTTCCTATTGAGACATCTAGTATTTATCTTTTGTAGTCCTATTGCTATTTTTTCTTTCTCTGTGTATTTTATAATATTGTCATAGTGTTACCCAGAATAGACTTCTTATAACTTATCTTGCTTGTGTTCATTGCTCTTACTGAGACTGTGAAATCATAACTTTATTAGCTCTAAAAATTTCTCAGTTAGTACTTCTTATAAAGTATGTGTTTCCCTGTTCTTTGTATTCTCTTCTTCTGGAACTCCATTTATATGTATGTTAGCCTTTCTATTATGTCTCCCAGATTTATGTTTTCTACCTTAACCTTATGCCTTATCATAGGGAATTTCCAGGTGTTCAGTTTATTGACTGGTCACCAGCATAGAGATTATCTTTTTACCTGATCATTTGAGTTGTGTTAATAATAATTATTCTTCCACTTAGATCATTTACATTTTAATTGTATTAACTGTCATTAATCCCTGATAGGTCAGATGGTAAAGAATCTGCCCACAATACAGCAGGCCTGGGTTTGATCCCTGGGTTTGGAAGATTCCCTGGAGAAGGAAATGGCAACCCACTCCAGTATTATTGCCTGGAGAATTTCATGGACAGAGGAGCTTGGCAGGCTACAGTCCATGGAGTTGCAAAGAGTTAGACATGACTGAGTGGATAATACCTGAATTAGTTTTGATTCTAAATGTGCTCTTTGTTATTCCTTGACTCCGATTTATGGTGACTTGTCCCTTGTGTTTTCTGATTTCAGACTATTATAAATTTGGATTGGTAAGGGTTTATCTGTAGGATTCTATGCAGACTTAGTTTTAGGAGACCATGACATGTTTATGTTAACCTCAAATCCTGACTCCATAAAAGGGCAGGTCTAGTCATAGATTCTCATGGCAAGTATTCTTTCCATCTAGAAACCGGCACATGGGCTTAATACTTGTGTCTCTGAGGCTCTAGAGCACAGGCTCAATAGTTGCAGCTCACAGGCTTAGTTGCTCTACAGCATGTGGAATCTTCCCGGATCAGGGATCAAATTTGTGTCTCCTGCACTGGCAGGCTAACTCTTTACCACTGAGCTATCAGGGAAGCCCCTTTGCAGACTTTTAATTCATTATCTTTTAGTTTTCCTATTGAGACATCTAGTATTTATCTTTTGTAGTCCTATTGCTATTTTTTCTTTCTCTGTGTATTTTATAATATTGTCATAGTGTTACCCAGAATAGACTTCTTATAACTTATCTTGCTTGTGTTCATTGCTCTTACTGAGACTGTGAAATCATAACTTTATTAGCTCTAAAAATTTCTCAGTTAGTACTTCTTATAAAGTATGTGTTTCCCTGTTCTTTGTATTCTCTTCTTCTGGAACTCCATTTATATGTATGTTAGCCTTTCTATTATGTCTCCCAGATTTATGTTTTCTACCTTAACCTTATGCCTTATCATAGGGAATTTCCAGGTGTTCAGTTTATTGACTGGTCACCAGCATAGAGATTATCTTTTTACCTGATCATTTGAGTTGTGTTAATAATAATTATTCTTCCACTTAGATCATTTACATTTTAATTGTATTAACTGTCATTAATCCCTGATAGGTCAGATGGTAAAGAATCTGCCCACAATACAGCAGGCCTGGGTTTGATCCCTGGGTTTGGAAGATTCCCTGGAGAAGGAAATGGCAACCCACTCCAGTATTATTGCCTGGAGAATTTCATGGACAGAGGAGCTTGGCAGGCTACAGTCCATGGAGTTGCAAAGAGTTAGACATGACTGAGTGGATAATACCTGAATTAGTTTTGATTCTAAATGTGCTCTTTGTTATTCCTTGACTCCGATTTATGGTGACTTGTCCCTTGTGTTTTCTGATTTCAGACTATTATAAATTTGGATTGGTAAGGGTTTATCTGTAGGATTCTATGCAGACTTAGTTTTTAGGAGACCATGACATGTTTATGTTAACCTCAAATCCTGACTCCATAAAAGGGCAGGTCTAGTCATAGATTCTCATGGCAAGTATTCTTTCCATCTAGATTCAATCCCAAGCAGAAAAAACAAAAAGCAAACTCTTATTTGTTTACTTACCAGGCACATATAAAATACTTAATTTAGGAAATAGAGATTTATGCATATTAATAAAAATTTGTATATTTAAATGGAAAAAATGAAAATAATATATAATTATAATTATAATTA
The DNA here is from genome assembly GCA_022376925.1 of Tragulus kanchil. NCBI lineage: Eukaryota > Metazoa > Chordata > Mammalia > Artiodactyla > Tragulidae > Tragulus > Tragulus kanchil. The sequence goes on from JAIOJX010000032.1 coordinate 38,701,819, forward strand.
AAAGTATATCGGAATAAACAGATTCCAATCAATTCAAGGATAATTTTTCACATTCATTTAGATATTTTCCTTTTTTTCATCTTAATGTACTAATATACTACTAAACCTTAATGTTTTGAGGTTTAATCCTGGAAATTCATAGTATTAATATGGCCATTAAGTAGCCAAATAAAACAGGTACTTTATTCTCTACATATCCAGAGTATACGAATCAGTTAGCTGACTGACATTTGAGATTTATACAGATATCTTGAGAAAATGTGTTTGTTGTTTCAGCCATGAAGTTTAACTGATGTACAGTAGAGGCTTCTGGCAACATGGTTTCCTATAGATTTATAACGTGTGAGCTCTTCCTTAATACAACACAGAAGTTCCATTCAACTTCAAAAATGTTTTCACAAGATCAGGAGTGTTGGGTTACAATCATTTGTTTTGGTTTTCACAAGATAAGAAATATTTTTTCATACATATTTTTGTGTGAATAAGAAACCTGGCAATAGTCTGGGCAAATAGCTTTTTTTATCTTAGAGCCTGGGTTTGATCCCTGGGTTTGGAAGATTCCCTGGAGAAGGAAATGGCAACCCACTCCAGTATTATTGCCTGGAGAATTTCATGGACAGAGGAGCTTGGCAGGCTACAGTCCATGGAGTTGCAAAGAGTTAGACATGACTGAGTGGATAATACCTGAATTAGTTTTGATTCTAAATGTGCTCTTTGTTATTCCTTGACTCCGATTTATGGTGACTTGTCCCTTGTGTTTTCTGATTTCAGACTATTATAAATTTGGATTGGTAAGGGTTTATCTGTAGGATTCTATGCAGACTTAGTTTTTAGGAGACCATGACATGTTTATGTTAACCTCAAATCCTGACTCCATAAAAGGGCAGGTCTAGTCATAGATTCTCATGGCAAGTATTCTTTCCATCTAGATTCAATCCCAAGCAGAAAAAACAAAAAGCAAACTCTTATTTGTTTACTTACCAGGCACATATAAAATACTTAATTTAGGAAATAGAGATTTATGCATATTAATAAAAATTTGTATATTTAAATGGAAAAAATGAAAATAATATATAATTATAATTATAATTAAAAGTATATCGGAATAAACAGATTCCAATCAATTCAAGGATAATTTTTCACATTCATTTAGATATTTTCCTTTTTCTCATCTTAATGTACTAATATACTACTAAACCTTAATGTTTTGAGGTTTAATCCTGGAAATTCATAGTATTAATATGGCCATTAAGTAGCCAAATAAAACAGGTACTTTATTCTCTACATATCCAGAGTATACGAATCAGTTAGCTGACTGACATTTGAGATTTATACAGATATCTTGAGAAAATGTGTTTGTTGTTTCAGCCATGAAGTTTAACTGATGTACAGTAGAGGCTTCTGGCAACATGGTTTCCTATAGATTTATAACGTGTGAGCTCTTCCTTAATACAACACAGAAGTTCCATTCAACTTCAAAAATGTTTTTCACAAGATCAGGAGTGTTGGGTTACAATCATTTGTTTTGGTTTTCACAAGATAAGAAATATTTTTTCATACATATTTTTGTGTGAATAAGAAACCTGGCAATAGTCTGGGCAAATAGCTTTTTTTTATTATTATTAACTCTTTATTTTAAAGGTTTTACAGAGTTTTGTTGTTCACAGACATGTATGTTCCCAGATCAGTCATATGCATATCCATGGTCCCCACCCCCCCCCAGTACCCCCATCCCACCCCTCCAGACCTTCGCCTCAAGCCATTGTAAGCACTCCTATTCCCTTAGCTCTATGACACTAGCTATCTTTTCCACACATAACAGTATAGGTTTCCATGTTACTCCCTCCATGCTTCCCCCTCGCTATTTCTTCCCCACAATGTCCCTATGTCTATGCTCTGTCTGTTTTTCCATGAGTTCCCTGCGTGTGTTATCAAGACTGTCCTACTAGATTCCATATATGTGTGTTAGTATACTGTATTTGTCTTTCTCTTTTTGACTTACTTCACTTTTTATGATAGGTTCTAGAGCCAGCCACTTCATTAGGACTGAGTCTTCTGCATTTCTTTTAATAGCTGAGTAGTATTCCATTGTATATATGTACCTGATCTTCTGTATCCATTCATTTGTCGATGGACATCTAGGTTGCTTCCATGTTCTGGTTATTGTATAGAGAGCTGCAATGAAGATTGGGGTACAGGTGCTTATTTCAGTTTTGATTTCATCAAGATATAAGCCTAAGAGTGGGACTGCTAGGTCGTAGGGTGCTTCTATTTTTAGTTTTTTAAGGAATCTCCAGACTGTCTTCCATAGAGGCTGTATCAATTGACATTCCACCAGCAATGCAAGAGCGTTTCGTTTCTCTGCACCCTCTCCAGCATTTATTGTCTGTCGATTTGTGGATGACATTTTGGACATTGTGGTTTTGATTTGCATTTCTCTGATAATAAGCGAGGTTGAGCATCGTCTCAAGTTTAACTGATGTACAGTAGAGGCTTCTGGCAACATGGTTTCCTATAGATTTATAACGTGTGAGCTCTTCCTTAATACAACACAGAAGTTCCATTCAACTTCAAAAATGTTTTTCACAAGATCAGGAGTGTTGGGTTACAATCATTTGTTTTGGTTTTCACAAGATAAGAAATATTTTTTCATACATATTTTTGTGTGAATAAGAAACCTGGCAATAGTCTGGGCAAATAGCTTTTTTTTATTATTATTAACTCTTTATTTTAAAGGTTTTACAGAGTTTTGTTGTTCACAGACATGTATGTTCCCAGATCAGTCATATGCATATCCATGGTCCCCACCCCCCCCCAGTACCCCCATCCCACCCCTCCAGACCTTCGCCTCAAGCCATTGTAAGCACTCCTATTCCCTTAGCTCTATGACACTAGCTATCTTTTCCACACATAACAGTATAGGTTTCCATGTTACTCCCTCCATGCTTCCCCCTCGCTATTTCTTCCCCACAATGTCCCTATGTCTATGCTCTGTCTGTTTTTCCATGAGTTCCCTGCGTGTGTTATCAAGACTGTCCTACTAGATTCCATATATGTGTGTTAGTATACTGTATTTGTCTTTCTCTTTTTGACTTACTTCACTTTTTATGATAGGTTCTAGAGCCAGCCACTTCATTAGGACTGAGTCTTCTGCATTTCTTTTAATAGCTGAGTAGTATTCCATTGTATATATGTACCTGATCTTCTGTATCCATTCATTTGTCGATGGACATCTAGGTTGCTTCCATGTTCTGGTTATTGTATAGAGAGCTGCAATGAAGATTGGGGTACAGGTGCTTATTTCAGTTTTGATTTCATCAAGATATAAGCCTAAGAGTGGGACTGCTAGGTCGTAGGGTGCTTCTATTTTTAGTTTTTTAAGGAATCTCCAGACTGTCTTCCATAGAGGCTGTATCAATTGACATTCCCACCAGCAATGCAAGAGCGTTTCGTTTTCTCTGCACCCTCTCCAGCATTTATTGTCTGTCGATTTGTGGATGATGGCCATTCTGACAGGTGTGAGGTGGTATCTCATTGTGGTTTTGATTTGCATTTCTCTGATAATAAGCGAGGTTGAGCATCGTTTCATGTACTTTTGGGCCATCTGTATGTCCTCTTTGGAGAGGTGTCTCTTTAGATCTTTTTCCCATTTTTTGATTGGGTTGTTTGTTTTTCCTGTGCTGAGTTGTCTGAGTTGCTTGTAGATTTGGGAGATTAATTCTTTGTCTGTTGTTTCATTTGTTATGATTTTCTCCCACTCTGTGGGGTGTCTATTGAGCTTTTTTGTAATTTCTTTTGCTGTACAAAAGCTTTTAAGTTTCATGAGGTCCCACATGTTCATTTTTCTTTTCAGTTCCGCTATTTTAGTAGGTGGGTCAGAGAAGATCTTGCTTTGATTGATGTCCTTGAGGGTTTTGCCTATATTCTCCTCTAAGAGTTTGATGGTTTCTGGTCTTACACTTAGGTTTTTAATCCATTTTGAGTTGATCTTTGTGCATGGTGTCAGAGAATGTTCCAACTTCATTTTTTTGCATGTAGCTGTCCAATTTTCCCAGCACCACTTGTTGAAGAGGCTGTCTTTGTCCCATTTTATAGTTTTGCCTCCTTTGTCAAAAATAAGGTACCCATAGGTGCGTGGGTTTATCTCTGGGTTCTCAATCTTGTTCCATTGGTCGATGTTTCTGTTTTTGTGCCAGTACCATACTGTCTTGATGACTGTTGCTTTGTAGTAGAGTCTGAAGATAGGGAGGCGGATTCCTCCAGCTCCGTTTTTCTTCCTCAAGATTTCTTTGGCTGTTCGAGGTCTTTTGTGTTTCCATATGAACTGTGTTATTTTTTGGTCTAGTTCTGTGAAGAATGTCATTGGTAGTTGAATAGGTATTGCATTGAATCTGTAGATGACATTTGGTAGTATGGTCATTTTCACAATATTGATTCTTCCGACCCAGGAACATGGAATGTCTCTCCATCTGTTTAAGTCTTCTTTAATTTCTCTCATGAGGGTCTTGTAATTTTCTGTGTACAGTTCTTTTGTGTCTTTGGGAGGTGTATTCCTAGGTATTTGATTCTTTTGGTTGCAATGCTGAAGGGGATTGCCTCTTTGATTTCATTTTCTGATTTTTCATTGTTTGTATATAGGAATGCCAGTGATTTCTGTCTGTTGACTTTGTATCCTGCGACTTTGCTGAATTCGTTGATTAGCTCTAGTAGCTTTGTAATAGAGTCTTTGGGATTTTCTATGTATAATATCATGTCGTCTGCAAAAAGAGAGAGCTTGACTTCTTCCTTTCCAATCTGGATTCCTTTGATTTCTTTCTCTTCTCTTACTGCCATTGCTAGAACTTCCAGGACTATGTTGAATAGTAGTGGTGAAAGTGGACACCCCTATCTTGTTCCTGATCTTAGAGGAAATGCTTTGAGTTTTTCACCACTGAGGATAATGTTCGCTGTGGACTTCTCATATATGGCTTTCACTATGTTGAGATAGGTTCCTTCTATGCCCATTTTCTGAAAAGTTTTTATCATAAATGGATGCTGTACTTTGTCAAAGGCTTTTTCTGCATCTATTGAGATGATCATGTTTGAGGATGGGACTGATTTTCGGATGTTGTCAGGGAATGTTCCAACTTCATTTTTTGCATGTAGCTGTCCAATTTTCCCAGCACCACTTGTTGAAGAGGCTGTCTTTGTCCCATTTTATAGTTTTGCCTCCTTTGTCAAAAATAAGGTACCCATAGGTGCGTGGGTTTATCTCTGGGTTCTCAATCTTGTTCCATTGGTCGATGTTTCTGTTTTTGTGCCAGTACCATACTGTCTTGATGACTGTTGCTTTGTAGTAGAGTCTGAAGATAGGGAGGCGGATTCCTCCAGCTCCGTTTTTCTTCCTCAAGATTTCTTTGGCTGTTCGAGGTCTTTTGTGTTTCCATATGAACTGTGTTATTTTTTGGTCTAGTTCTGTGAAGAATGTCATTGGTAGTTGAATAGGTATTGCATTGAATCTGTAGATGACATTTGGTAGTATGGTCATTTTCACAATATTGATTCTTCCGACCCAGGAACATGGAATGTCTCTCCATCTGTTTAAGTCTTCTTTAATTTCTCTCATGAGGGTCTTGTAATTTTCTGTGTACAGTTCTTTTGTGTCTTTGGGAGGTGTATTCCTAGGTATTTGATTCTTTTGGTTGCAATGCTGAAGGGGATTGCCTCTTTGATTTCATTTTCTGATTTTTCATTGTTTGTATATAGGAATGCCAGTGATTTCTGTCTGTTGACTTTGTATCCTGCGACTTTGCTGAATTCGTTGATTAGCTCTAGTAGCTTTGTAATAGAGTCTTTGGGATTTTCTATGTATAATATCATGTCGTCTGCAAAAAGAGAGAGCTTGACTTCTTCCTTTCCAATCTGGATTCCTTTGATTTCTTTCTCTTCTCTTACTGCCATTGCTAGAACTTCCAGGACTATGTTGAATAGTAGTGGTGAAAGTGGACACCCCTATCTTGTTCCTGATCTTAGAGGAAATGCTTTGAGTTTTTCACCACTGAGGATAATGTTCGCTGTGGACTTCTCATATATGGCTTTCACTATGTTGAGATAGGTTCCTTCTATGCCCATTTTCTGAAAAGTTTTTATCATAAATGGAGGTTGTACTTTGTCAAAGGCTTTTTCTGCATCTATTGAGATGATCATGTGATTTTTGTCTCTCAGTTTGTTGATATGGTGTATCACATTGATTGATTTGCGGATGTTGAAGAATCCTTGCATGCCGATCGGATGAACCCGACTTGATCATGATGTATGAGTTTTTTGATGTGTCATTGAATTCTGTTTCTAGGATTTTGTTGAGGATCTTGGCTTCTAAGTTCATCGGTGAAATTGGCCTATAATTTTCCTTTTTTGTGTTGTCTTTCCCTGGTTTTGGTATCAGGGTGATGGTGGCCTCGTAGAATGTGTTTGGAAGTATTCCTTCATGTACAATTGTTTGGAAGAGTTTTAGAAGGATAGGCATGAGCTCTTCTTTAAATGCTTGGTAGAATTCGCCTGTGAAGTCATCTGGCCATGGGCTTTTATTTTGGGTAAATTTTTAATCACAGATTCGATTTCTGAGCTTGTGATTGGGTTGTTCAAAGTTTCTGTTTCTTCCTGGCTCAGTCTTGGGAGACTGATCTTCCCCAAGAAACTGTCCATTTCTTCCAGGTTGTCCAGTTTGTTGCCATAGAGTTGTTCATAATAGTCTCTTAGAATCCTTTGGATTTCTGCATTATGTGTTGTAATCTCACCTTTCTCATTTCTGATTTTGGTGATCTGGTTCTTCTCTCTCTTCCTCTTGATGAGTATGGCCAGTGGCTTGTCAGTTTTGTTTACCTTTTCGAAGAACCCGCTTTTTGTTTTGTTTATATTTCCTATAGTTTCAATTCTTTCTCATTTATTTCTGCAAAAGAGAGCTTGACTTCTTCCTTTCCAATCTGGATTCCTTTGATTTCTTTCTCTTCTCTTACTGCCATTGCTAGAACTTCCAGGACTATGTTGAATAGTAGTGGTGAAAGTGGACACCCCTATCTTGTTCCTGATCTTAGAGGAAATGCTTTGAGTTTTTCACCACTGAGGATAATGTTCGCTGTGGACTTCTCATATATGGCTTTCACTATGTTGAGATAGGTTCCTTCTATGCCCATTTTCTGAAAAGTTTTTATCATAAATGGAGGTTGTACTTTGTCAAAGGCTTTTTCTGCATCTATTGAGATGATCATGTGATTTTTGTCTCTCAGTTTGTTGATATGGTGTATCACATTGATTGATTTGCGGATGTTGAAGAATCCTTGCATGCCGATCGGATGAACCCGACTTGATCATGATGTATGAGTTTTTTGATGTGTCATTGAATTCTGTTTCTAGGATTTTGTTGAGGATCTTGGCTTCTAAGTTCATCGGTGAAATTGGCCTATAATTTTCCTTTTTTGTGTTGTCTTTCCCTGGTTTTGGTATCAGGGTGATGGTGGCCTCGTAGAATGTGTTTGGAAGTATTCCTTCATGTACAATTGTTTGGAAGAGTTTTAGAAGGATAGGCATGAGCTCTTCTTTAAATGCTTGGTAGAATTCGCCTGTGAAGTCATCTGGCCCTGGGCTTTTATATTTGGGTAAATTTTTAATCACAGATTCGATTTCTGAGCTTGTGATTGGGTTGTTCAAAGTTTCTGTTTCTTCCTGGCTCAGTCTTGGGAGACTGATCTTCCCCAAGAAACTGTCCATTTCTTCCAGGTTGTCCAGTTTGTTGCCATAGAGTTGTTCATAATAGTCTCTTAGAATCCTTTGGATTTCTGCATTATGTGTTGTAATCTCACCTTTCTCATTTCTGATTTTGGTGATCTGGTTCTTCTCTCTCTTCCTCTTGATGAGTATGGCCAGTGGCTTGTCAGTTTTGTTTACCTTTTCGAAGAACCCGCTTTTTGTTTTGTTTATATTTCCTATAGTTTCAATTCTTTCTCATTTATTTCTGCTCTAGTCTTTATGATTTCTCTTTTTCTGCTGGCTTTGGGGTATTTTTGTTCTTCTTTCTCCAATTGTTTTAAGCGGAGGTTTAGGTCATCTGCTTCATATTTTCCTAGTTTCTTGAGGTGGGATTGTATTGCTCTAAATTTCCTTCTTAGAACTGCTTTTGCAGTATCCCATAGGTTTTGCACGGTCATATGTTCATTGTCGTTTCCTTCTAGGAATTTTAAATTTCTCATTTGATTTTCTCAGCAATCAGTTGGTTTTTTAGGTATGTGTTGTTTAATCACCATGTGTTTGTGTTTTTAGCGGTTTTTTTCCTGTAGTTGATCTCTAGTCTCATTGCATTGTGGTCCGAGAAAATGGCTGATATAATTTCAGTTTTCTTGAATTGACTGAGGTTAAGTTTGTGGCCCAAGATGTGGTCTATCCTGGAGAATGTTCCGTGAGCACTTGAGAAGAAAGTGTATTCTTCTGCTTTTGGGTGGAACATCCTAAAGTTATCGATGAGGTCCATCTTTTCCAGTGTGGCATTTAAGGCTTGTGTTTCTTTATTAATTTTCCGTCTGGATGATCTATCCATTGGTGTGAGAGAAGTGTTATAGTCTCCTACTATTATTGTGTTATTATTGATTTCTTCTTTTAAGTCTGAAAGTATCTGTCTTATGTATTGAGGTGCCCCTGTGTTGAGTGCGTAGATATTCATGACTGTTATGTCTTCCTCTTGGATGGATCCCTTAATCATGGTGTAGTGACCTGCCTTGTCTCTTAGAATATTGCTTACTTTAATATCTATTTTGTCTGATATTAGGATTGCCACTCCAGCTTTCTTTTGATTTCCATTTGCATGGAATATCTTTTTCCAGCCTCTCACTTTCAGTCTATGGGTGTCTCTAGGTCTGAAGTGGGTCTCTTGTAAACAGCATATATATGGGTCATGTTTCTGGATCCATTCAGCCAGCCTGTGTCGTTTGGTTGGAGCATTTAATCCATTTACATTCAAAGTAATTATTGATATGAACCCGCTTTTTGTTTTGTTTATATTTCCTTGTTTAATTCTTTATTTTATTTCAATTCTTTTTTTTGCTCTAGTCTTTATGATTTCTCTTTTTCTGCTGGCTTTGGGGTATTTTTGTTCTTCTTTCTCCAATTGTTTTAAGCGGAGGTTTAGGTCATCTGCTTCATATTTTCCTAGTTTCTTGAGGTGGGATTGTATTGCTCTAAATTTCCTTCTTAGAACTGCTTTTGCAGTATCCCATAGGTTTTGCACGGTCATATGTTCATTGTCGTTTCCTTCTAGGAATTTTTAAATTTCTCATTTGATTTTCTCAGCAATCAGTTGGTTTTTTAGGTATGTGTTGTTTAATCACCATGTGTTTGTGTTTTTAGCGGTTTTTTTCCTGTAGTTGATCTCTAGTCTCATTGCATTGTGGTCCGAGAAAATGGCTGATATAATTTCAGTTTTCTTGAATTGACTGAGGTTAAGTTTGTGGCCCAAGATGTGGTCTATCCTGGAGAATGTTCCGTGAGCACTTGAGAAGAAAGTGTATTCTTCTGCTTTTGGGTGGAACATCCTAAAGTTATCGATGAGGTCCATCTTTTCCAGTGTGGCATTTAAGGCTTGTGTTTCTTTATTAATTTTCCGTCTGGATGATCTATCCATTGGTGTGAGAGAAGTGTTATAGTCTCCTACTATTATTGTGTTATTATTGATTTCTTCTTTTAAGTCTGAAAGTATCTGTCTTATGTATTGAGGTGCCCCTGTGTTGAGTGCGTAGATATTCATGACTGTTATGTCTTCCTCTTGGATGGATCCCTTAATCATGGTGTAGTGACCTGCCTTGTCTCTTAGAATATTGCTTACTTTAATATCTATTTTGTCTGATATTAGGATTGCCACTCCAGCTTTCTTTTGATTTCCATTTGCATGGAATATCTTTTTCCAGCCTCTCACTTTCAGTCTATGGGTGTCTCTAGGTCTGAAGTGGGTCTCTTGTAAACAGCATATATATGGGTCATGTTTCTGGATCCATTCAGCCAGCCTGTGTCGTTTGGTTGGAGCATTTAATCCATTTACATTCAAAGTAATTATTGATATGAATTTTCCTATTGTCATCTCCTTAGAAGTTTGGGGTTTGATTTGTAGGACTTCTTCTACTCTTGTATTTTTTGGCTATATCAGGCCCTTTAACACTTGTTGTAGGGCTGGTTTTGTGGTACAGAATTCTTTTAGTTTTTGTCTGTCTGAGAAGCTTTTGAGTTCTCCATCGATTCTGAATGAGATTCTTGCTGGGCGGAGAATTTTTCTTTGGAGGTTATTCTCTTTTAGCCGTTTAAATGTGTCCTGCCATTCTCTTCTGGCCTGCAGGGTTTCTGTTGAGAGATCCGCGGTCAGACATAGGGGGTTTCCTGTATATGTTGTTTGTTGTTTGCTCCTAGCTGCTTTTAGTAATCTGTCTTTATATTTAGTCTGCGTTAGTTTGATTAGAATGTGCCTTGGTGTGTTTCTTCTGGGGTTTATCCTGTATGGAACTCTTTGTGCTTCTTGGACGTGGTTTACTATTTCCTTTCCCATGCTGGAGAAGTTTTCTACTATTACCTCGTCAAGAATTTATTCGTAACCTTTCTTCCCCTCTTCTTCCTCTGGAACTCCTATAATTCTGTTGGTGCGTTTGATATTGTCCCATAGGTCTGTGAGGCTATCCTCAGTTCTTTTAATTCTTTCAGCTTTTTTCTGTTCCTCACCAGTTATTTCCACCAGTCTATCTTCCAGCTCACTTATCCCTTCTTCAGCCTCCGATACTCTACTGTTGAGTGCGTAGATATTCATGACTGTTATGTCTTCCTCTTGGATGGATCCCTTAATCATGGTGTAGTGACCTGCCTTGTCTCTTAGAATATTGCTTACTTTAATATCTATTTTGTCTGATATTAGGATTGCCACTCCAGCTTTCTTTTGATTTCCATTTGCATGGAATATCTTTTTCCAGCCTCTCACTTTCAGTCTATGGGTGTCTCTAGGTCTGAAGTGGGTCTCTTGTAAACAGCATATATATGGGTCATGTTTCTGGATCCATTCAGCCAGCCTGTGTCGTTTGGTTGGAGCATTTAATCCATTTACATTCAAAGTAATTATTGATATGAATTTTCCTATTGTCATCTCCTTAGAAGTTTGGGGTTTGATTTGTAGGACTTCTTCTACTCTTGTATTTTTTGGCTATATCAGGCCCTTTAACACTTGTTGTAGGGCTGGTTTTGTGGTACAGAATTCTTTTAGTTTTTGTCTGTCTGAGAAGCTTTTGAGTTCTCCATCGATTCTGAATGAGATTCTTGCTGGGCGGAGAATTTTTCTTTGGAGGTTATTCTCTTTTAGCCGTTTAAATGTGTCCTGCCATTCTCTTCTGGCCTGCAGGGTTTCTGTTGAGAGATCCGCGGTCAGACATAGGGGGTTTCCTGTATATGTTGTTTGTTGTTTGCTCCTAGCTGCTTTTAGTAATCTGTCTTTATATTTAGTCTGCGTTAGTTTGATTAGAATGTGCCTTGGTGTGTTTCTTCTGGGGTTTATCCTGTATGGAACTCTTTGTGCTTCTTGGACGTGGTTTACTATTTCCTTTCCCATGCTGGAGAAGTTTTCTACTATTACCTCGTCAAGAATTTATTCGTAACCTTTCTTCCCCTCTTCTTCCTCTGGAACTCCTATAATTCTGTTGGTGCGTTTGATATTGTCCCATAGGTCTGTGAGGCTATCCTCAGTTCTTTTAATTCTTTCAGCTTTTTTCTGTTCCTCACCAGTTATTTCCACCAGTCTATCTTCCAGCTCACTTATCCCTTCTTCAGCCTCCGATACTCTACTGTTGAGGCCTTCTATCGTATTTTTGAGTTCATCAATTGAGTTGGTGGTCTCTATTTGCTTATTTTTCATTTCCTGCATGTCTTTTCTCAATGCACTAATTTCATCTAATATTCTGTTTTCGGTGTTTTGCATCCCCATTAGTATAGTTTTTCTGAATTCTCTTTCAGATAATTTGTCTATCTCCTCCTCTGTCATTTGAAGCTGTGATTCTCTAGCTTGGTCCTTCATTTGTGCAGTGTTTCTCTGTCATTTCATTATTAGGTTAGTTTTTGTTTCTTTGTATGGAGTTCTTTTCCCCACCAGGCTTCTTGGTTGAATTCTCCCTTCCTTTGGGTTTCTGTCCTTCTAGAAGGGTTCAATGGTTTGTGTCTTGGGTGGTGTTAGGTCTTGTTTACAGGTGAACAGTCTCTAGTGTTGTATGTTCTTTGATAATGTGGGGTCTTGGAATCAGGGCTTCTACTCCGAGGATCCTTGGTCTGATGACTGGTCAGGGGGTGTAGGCTCTATGTCTGGTTTGCTATGGTGTTCCGTGATATTAGTTCAAATACTAGCATCTGAGGAGCAAGAGGTGTGTCCCTAATGGGTGACAGTCATAAAAGCATGCAGATGTTTTCTAACATAGTCATAAGATATACATACATACACAGCAATAACCACATCTAACCAGTCTTACAGTGACAAAGCATAGGAAATTTTTCTGGCTAACGACGCAATCAAAGATGGTACTTGCCCGTTAAGCTCTGAATTAATTAAAATAGTGCCTGGAAAAATAGATCTTGGGTAAAGTCTTGGCTTGGACTAGTTCATTGAAAGCAGTTTTTAACTAAGACATGTGTTGGGGGTGAGGAGGTGGAGAGTATATGGGTAATGAGAAGGAATAGATTCGACTTGGAAGGATTTTATAGGGTTATATAGCCAAGATTAGTGTGTTGTATTGTTTAGTGCAGCTGGAAGAGAAGAGTGGAGACAGAAAGGTAGGAATTATTTATCTAGGGGGTAGTGGTAGATAGTAGAAAGTTTTACATTCAGAACCTCCAGGGAGGAAACAGTGGCAAAGAGGAATGAAGATTAGATATTTCCAAGAATAAAATTTAAAAAAAAAATAAAAAATCAAAAAAAGAAATTAAAAATTAAAAATGGGAAGAAAAACTTAATAAGAAGAGACAAAAAAAAAATTCACTGATCTATCAAATAAACAGAACCATCCACAACAAATAAACAAAGAAATCTAAATACTGTCTCTGGTTTTTATCCTCTCATCTGTATGGTGGAAGCCAATCTGCTCTCGATGGTGTTGTCTTGATGATGTAGCCTTTCCCTTATAGCACCAGTTGCTATGGTTTCTTTTTTTATTTTCAGCAAAAAAGGAAAAAATGCTTCGCTGCAAGCTCAGGTTCTGGCTGGGGCGGTGGGCGGATCCCAGTCCATTGGGCGTGGGGGCAGCAGCATGCGCAGTCCCATGTTGAAGGGGGGCACCCTGGCTCTACTGCGCACCTGCCGTTAGCCTACAATACCTGTCCTTCTCCCAGATTCCTCCAGGGCAGGTGTAGCTATAAGGATGCATGGACTCCTCCGTCACTGACACGCGGGCACTACCAGTTACGCGTCCAAGTCCCAAAGGCAGGCACAAACTTTCCCGTCCAGCTGGAGACCAGTCCTTGTTCAGCAATCCGTGGGCGACTTCCCCTCTCGGTTCAGCAAGCCCCCAACTAGCAGTGTTTGAACTTACCCGGTGCCGGGTGGAAAGTCGCGATTTTCGCCTGGCCAACCGGCGCGATTTTAGCGCTGGGTGCTCCCTTCTGGCTCCAGGTCTCTAGGCAGCACTATGCAGGAAACTTCCCAATTGCGTTCTGCCCGGCCCTGTTCCAGTATCCTATCTTCCTAGTGTCTTAATTTCTGCCAACAATCCAGCTGGATTCTTGAAATTTTTTGCGGTGAGCGCTGCCCTCTCTCCCTTGATGCTCCACTCAGGCCCCCTTTTAGGGCACTTGCTAGCACGCTCTCTGTCCGTCCGGTCTGGCGTGGGGGTTAGGATAGAGGGTTCTCAGAAGAGTAGCTCTGGGAACATTCTGGCTGTTCCTTCCTCGACCCTCACAGGCCTAAGGAGTTCTTCTGTCATCTAGTGGCTGGTTTGTTGGTGGTGTTTCATTTCTTGATTAGTTCTGGTGATTTGTTGGGGAGCTGGTGAAATCTTCCCCTCATTCCTCCACCATCTTGGCTCCCCTTTCGTAAATATGTTCTAATACTATTTAATGCCATAATAAACCAGCCATGAAATCTTCATTCCCTGGTCAGGAAACAAGCCCAGGGGCTTTAGGGAGGGACACTGACTCCAAAACCTTACAATACCAGAGGACACCTAACACTAGAGAGCATTATACAGCAAGAACTCTAACAAAGGCACGCACTTGTATGCAAGTCCTGACATCACCCAACCACCAGCATCACCCAGAGTAAGACACCTCAACGAAAAGACAAAAACACACGGACATAACTTAAAGTCTGGGAAAAGGAAACCCCAAACATAGCTAGTTAAAAAATTAATAATAACAATGAAACAGCAGAGAAATACCACACAAGTGCAGGAATGATCTACAAACACGCAAGTCCAAATAAACGAAGTAGAATTAGACAAGACAGCGAATTCAGAAGAATGATAGTAACGATGATCCAAAACACCGAAAACAGGATTTTAGAGAAATTCCAAGAAGCAACTAACACACGGAATAAAGAAATACAAGAACTTAAAAAACAACAAACAGAGACAGACAACTAAATTGCTGAACTTAAAAACAGTATAGAGGCAATCAAGAGCAGAGTATCTGAGACATAAAAGTGGATAAGTGAGTTGGAAGATAGAATGGTGGGAGTAACTGCTGAAGAACAGAAACAATCTCAAACAATGCAAAGAGCAGAGGATAATGTCAGAGACTTCTAGGATAATATCAAATGCACCAATATTCGAATTACAGGGGTTCAAGAAGAAGAACAAAAAAAGAAAGTGTATGAGAAAAATTTTGAAGAGATTATATTTGAAAATTTCCTTAACATGGGAATAGAAATAGTCAATCAAGTCCAAGAAGGGCAAAGAGTCCCGTACAGAATAAACCCGAGAAGAAACACACCAAGACACACATTAATGAAGCTAGCACAAAGACAGAATTCTAAACACAGCAATGGAAAAGCAACTAGTCACATATAAGAGAAACCCCATACATTTAACAGCTGATATTTCATTAGAAACTCTGCAGGCCAGAAAGGAATGGCAAGACACATTTAAAGCACTGAAACAGAATAATCTGCAACCAAGAATCCTCCACCCTGCAAGGATCTCATTCACAATTGATGGAGAAATCAAAAGCATTACAAACAAGCAAAAATTACAAGAATTTTGTAACACCAGACCAGCCTTACAACAAGTGTTAAAGGGACTTATATAGACAACAAGTACAAAAGAAGAAGAAAAATATCTACAAAACAAGCCATCATAACATCTAAGAAGATGACAATAGGATCATTTGTATCAATACTGACTTTGAATGTAAATGGACTGAATGCCCCAACCAAAAGACACAGAGTGGCTGAATGGATTCAAAAACACAACCCATACATATGCTGCCTCCAGGA
This sequence comes from Tragulus kanchil, assembly GCA_022376925.1. NCBI lineage: Eukaryota > Metazoa > Chordata > Mammalia > Artiodactyla > Tragulidae > Tragulus > Tragulus kanchil. The sequence continues at coordinate 38,717,285 of JAIOJX010000032.1, forward strand.
AACTCACTTCAGACCTAGAGACACTCATAGACTGAAAGTGAGAGGGTGGAGAAAGACATTCCATGCAAATGGAAATCAAAAGAAAGCTGGAGTAGCAATCCTCATATCAGACAAAATAGATTTTAAAGTAAAGAAGATTAGAAGAGACAAGGCAGGACACTACATAATGATCAAGGGATCGATCCAAGAGGAAGACATAACAATTGTAAATATCTATGCACCCAACACAGGAGCACTCCAATATATAAGACAAACATTTCCAGACATAAAAGAAAAAAAAGACAATAACCCAATAATGTAGGAGACTTTAACACTCCTCTCATACCAATGGACAGATCATTGAAAGAGAAAATTAATAAGGAAACCTAAGCCCTAAATGACACACTAGAAGAGATGGACCTCATGGATATCTTTAGGACCTCCATCCAAAAGCAGAAGAATACACTTTCTTCTCAAGTGCTCATGGAACATTCTCCAAGATAGACCACATCTTGGGCCACAAATTAAACCTAAGTCAATTCAGGAAAATTGAAATTATATCAACCGTCTTCTCGGACCATAATGCAATGAGACAAGAAATCACCTACAGGAAAAAGTGCTAAACAGAAACACATGGAGATTAAACAACACATACCTAAAAACCAACTGATTACTGAGCAAATATTTCATTAGAAACTCTGCAGGCCAGAAAGGAATGGCAAGACACATTTAAAGCACTGAAACAGAATAATCTGCAACCAAGAATCCTCCACCCTGCAAGGATCTCATTCACAATTGATGGAGAAATCAAAAGCATTACAAACAAGCAAAAATTACAAGAATTTTGTAACACCAGACCAGCCTTACAACAAGTGTTAAAGGGACTTATATAGACAACAAGTACAAAAGAAGAAGAAAAATATCTACAAAACAAGCCATCATAACATCTAAGAAGATGACAATAGGATCATTTGTATCAATACTGACTTTGAATGTAAATGGACTGAATGCCCCAACCAAAAGACACAGAGTGGCTGAATGGATTCAAAAACACAACCCATACATATGCTGCCTCCAGGAAACTCACTTCAGACCTAGAGACACTCATAGACTGAAAGTGAGAGGGTGGAGAAAGACATTCCATGCAAATGGAAATCAAAAGAAAGCTGGAGTAGCAATCCTCATATCAGACAAAATAGATTTTAAAGTAAAGAAGATTAGAAGAGACAAGGCAGGACACTACATAATGATCAAGGGATCGATCCAAGAGGAAGACATAACAATTGTAAATATCTATGCACCCAACACAGGAGCACTCCAATATATAAGACAAACATTTCCAGACATAAAAGAAAAAAAAAAGACAATAACCCAATAATGTAGGAGACTTTAACACTCCTCTCATACCAATGGACAGATCATTGAAAGAGAAAATTAATAAGGAAACCTAAGCCCTAAATGACACACTAGAAGAGATGGACCTCATGGATATCTTTAGGACCTCCATCCAAAAGCAGAAGAATACACTTTCTTCTCAAGTGCTCATGGAACATTCTCCAAGATAGACCACATCTTGGGCCACAAATTAAACCTAAGTCAATTCAGGAAAATTGAAATTATATCAACCGTCTTCTCGGACCATAATGCAATGAGACAAGAAATCACCTACAGGGAAAAAAGTGCTAAACAGAAACACATGGAGATTAAACAACACATACCTAAAAAACCAACTGATTACTGAGCAAATCAAAGGAAAAGTAAAATTCCTAGAAGAAAACAACAATGAACACACGACAGTGCAAAAGCCCATGGGATACTGCAAAAGCAGTTCTAAGAGGGAAGTTTATAACTGTAGAGTCGTACTTCAAGACACAGGAAAAATACCAAACAGACAGCGTAACCATATGCTTAAAACAACTGGAGAAAGAAGAACCAAAAAACCCTAATGTTAGCAGAAGAGGAGAAATCCTAACAATCAGAGCAGAAATAAATGAAAAAGAAACGAAAGAAACAATAGTGAAGGTAAATAAAACAAAAAGCTGGTTCTTCAAAAATGTCAACAAAACTGACAAACCTCTGGCCAGACTCATCAAGAAAAAAAGAGAGAAGAACCAGCTCAACAAAATTAAAAATGAAAAAGGAGAGATTACAACAGATCATGCAGAAATCCAAAGGATTCTAAGAGACTATTATGAACAACTCTATGGCAACAAACTGGACAACCTGGAAGAAATGGACAGTTTCTTAGAGAAGATTAATCTCCCAAGACTCAACAGGAAGAAATAGAAACTGGGAACAACCCAATCACAAGCTCAGAAATCAACTTTGTGATCAAACATCTACCCAAAAATAAAAGCCCAGGACCATATGGCTTCACAAGTGAGTTCTACCAAGCATTGAAAGAAGAGCTAATGTCTGTCCTTGTAAAAATCTTCCAAAAAATTGCCCAGAAAAGAACACTTCAAAACACATTCTATGAGGCCACCATCACCCTGATACCAAAGCCAGGCAATGACGTTACAAAAAAGGAAAATCATAGGCCAATTTCACTGATGAATTCAGATGCCAAAAACCTGAACAAAATCCTAGCAAACAGAATTCAATGACACATCTAAAAACTCATACATCATGATCAAGTCGGGTTCATCCCAGGACTGTAAGCTTTCTTCAACATCCACAAATCAATCAATGTGATACATCGAATCAAAAAATTTAGGAGTTCATCTTTACCATAATGCAATGAGACAAGAAATCACCTACAGAAAAAAGTGCTAAACAGAAACACATGGAGATTAAACAACACATACCTAAAAAACCAACTGATTACTGAGCAAATCAAAGGAAAAGTAAAATTCCTAGAAGAAAACAACAATGAACACACGACAGTGCAAAGCCCATGGGATACTGCAAAAGCAGTTCTAAGAGGGAAGTTTATAACTGTAGAGTCGTACTTCAAGACACAGGAAAAATACCAAACAGACAGCGTAACCATATGCTTAAAACAACTGGAGAAAGAAGAACCAAAAAACCCTAATGTTAGCAGAAGAGGAGAAATCCTAACAATCAGAGCAGAAATAAATGAAAAAGAAACGAAAGAAACAATAGTGAAGGTAAATAAAACAAAAAGCTGGTTCTTCAAAAATGTCAACAAAACTGACAAACCTCTGGCCAGACTCATCAAGAAAAAAAGAGAGAAGAACCAGCTCAACAAAATTAAAAATGAAAAAGGAGAGATTACAACAGATCATGCAGAAATCCAAAGGATTCTAAGAGACTATTATGAACAACTCTATGGCAACAAACTGGACAACCTGGAAGAAATGGACAGTTTCTTAGAGAAGATTAATCTCCCAAGACTCAACAGGAAGAAATAGAAACTGGGAACAACCCAATCACAAGCTCAGAAATCAACTTTGTGATCAAACATCTACCCAAAAATAAAAGCCCAGGACCATATGGCTTCACAAGTGAGTTCTACCAAGCATTGAAAGAAGAGCTAATGTCTGTCCTTGTAAAAATCTTCCAAAAAATTGCCCAGAAAAGAACACTTCAAAACACATTCTATGAGGCCACCATCACCCTGATACCAAAGCCAGGCAATGACGTTACAAAAAAGGAAAATCATAGGCCAATTTCACTGATGAATTCAGATGCCAAAAACCTGAACAAAATCCTAGCAAACAGAATTCAATGACACATCTAAAAACTCATACATCATGATCAAGTCGGGTTCATCCCAGGACTGTAAGCTTTCTTCAACATCCACAAATCAATCAATGTGATACACCATATCAGCAAATTCAGAGAGAAAAATTATATGATAATCTCAGTAGATGCAGAAAAAGCCTTTGACAAAATCCAACATACATTTTTGATAAAAAAAAAAAAAAAAAAAAAAAAACTCTTGAAAAAAATGGGCATAGAAGGATCCTAAATCAACATAGTGAAAGCCATAGATGAGAAGCCCACAGTGAACATTAGTTTCAATGGTGAGAAACTAAAAGCATTCTCTTTAAGATCAGGAACAAGACAGGGGTGTCCACTTACACTACTATTATTCAACATAGTCCTGGATGTTCTAGCAACAGCAAAAAGAGAAGAAATAGAAATGAAAGGAATCCATATCCTAAAGAAGAAGTCAAACTCTCTTGATTTGCAGATGGGATGATATTATACACAGCAAACCTCAAAGGTAATATTAGAAATCTACTAGAGCTAATCAACTAATTCAGCAAAGTCACAGATACAAAATCAATACACAGAAATCACTGGCATTCCTATACACAAACAATGAAACATCAGAAAACGAAATCAAAGAGGCAATCCCCTTCACCATCACAACCAAAGGAATCTAATATCTAGGAATAAACCTACCCAAAGAAACAAAAGAACTGTACAAGGAACATTATAAGACACTCATGAAAGAAATTAAAGAAGACTTGAACAGATGGGAGATATTCCTTGTTCCTGGGTTGGAAGAATCAATATTGTGAAAATGACCATACTACCAAATATCATCTACAGATTCAATGTGATCCCTATCAAACTACCAATGACATTCTTCACAGAACTGGACCAAAGACTAACACAGTTCATATGGAAATGCAAAAGACTCCGGACAGCAAAAGCAATCCTGAGAAAGAAGAATGGAGCTGGAGTGATCAGCCTCTCTAACTTCACAGTATACTACAAAGCAACAGTCATCAAGACAGTATGGTACTGGCACAAAAACAGAACTATAGACCAATGGAACAAGATCGAGAACCCAGAGATAAATCCATGCACCTATGGGTACTTTATTTATTTTTTTCTTTTTTTGGGGGGGCGAGGGGCGGGTTTGGGAGGGAGGGGGGTGGGTGAGCCACTTCTCTTGGTCTTTCATTTATCTATTTTCACCCATCTTTGTTCTTTGGCCCATGTGGGCCTCCCATCGCAGTGACCTCTGTTGTTGTAGAGCACCAGCTCTGGGCGCATGCACCCCAAAGCTCCGGCTCTGTAATTGGACACATTGGTCCAACCGCTCCACGGCACGTGGGATCTTCCCAGGCCAGGGATTGCACTGGCGCCCCTCGCACTTCAAGGCAGTGTCCTTACCCACTGGACCACCAGGGAAGCCCCTGGGTACCTTATTTTTGACAAAGGAGCAAACATATAAAATGGGACAAAGGCAACCTCTTCAACAAATGGTGCTAGGAAAATTGGACAGCCACTTGCACAAAAATGAAGTTGGAACATTCCCTGACACCATACACAAAGATCAACTTAAAATGGATTAGAGACTTAGATGTAAGACCAGAAACCCTAAAACTCTTAGAGGAGAATACAGGCAAAACACTCAAGGACATAAATCAAAGCAAGATATTCCATGACCCACCTACTAGAATAGCAGAACTAAAACCAAAAATTAACATGTGGGACCTAATGAAACTCAAAAGCTTTTGCACAGCAGAAGAAACCATAGACTAGGTGAACAGACAGCCCACAGAATAGGAGAAAATAATAGCAAATGAAATAACAGACAAAGAATTAATCTCCAAAATCTACAAGCAACTCAGACAACTCAAGTTTGGAAAAATGAACAACCCAATCAAAAAATGAGAAAAGGACCTAAACAGATACCTCTCCAAAGAGAACATACAGATGGCAAAAAACACATGAAACAATGCTCAACCTCACTTATTATTAGAGAAATGGAAATCAAAACTACAATGAGATATCACGTCACACCCGTCTGAATGGCCATCATCCAAAAATCTACAGACAATAAATGCTGGAGAGGGTGCAGAGAAAAGGGAACACTCTTGTATTGCTGGTGGAAACGTAAATTGATACAGCCACTATGGAAGACAGTAAGGGGATTCCTTAAAAAACTAAAAATAGAAGCACCATATGACCTATCAATCCTACTATTAGGCTTATACCCTGATGAAATCAAACCTGAAAGAGGCACCTGTACCCCAATGTTCATTGCAGCTCTCCATACAACAGCTAGAACGTGAAAGCAGCCTAGATGTCCATTGACGAATGAATGGATAAAAAAGCACTGGTACATATATACCATGGAATACTACACAGCTGTAAAAAGAAATGCAGAAGAATCAGCCCTAATGAGGTGGCGTGATCTAGAACCTATCATTAAGAGTGAAGTAAGTACTAAAGAGAAAGACAAGCACAGTATACTAACACATATATATGGAATCTAGTAGGATGGTAATGATAACACATGCAGCGAAGCAATGAAAAAACAGACATGAAGAATAGACATATGGACATTGTGGGGAATGAACAGTGGGTGGGAGGCATAAAGGAAGTAGCATGAAAACCTATACTACCATATGTGAAAAAAAAAAAAAAAGCTATTGTCATTGTGCTATGAGAAATGGGTATCCTGCAGGGGCACTGTTTGATGGCCTGGAGGGGTGGGATGGGGGGATATACATATGATTTTCTGGGATCATAAATATCTGTAAACAAGAAAACTCTGTAAAAGTCAAAAATAAAATAAATAAATAAATAAAAATAACCTCACAGCACTGAGCTTAGGCTTGCAATAAGGGTCCCTGTTCGTATGTATGTGCCAAAGTTTCTTCAGTTGTGTCCAACTCTTTGTGACTCTAGGCATTGTAACCTGCCATTCTTCTCTGTCCATGGGACTCTCTAGGCAAGAATACTGATGTGGGTTGCCATGTCTTCCTTTCGTGATCTTCCTGACCAAGGCATTGAACATGTGTCTCCTACAACTCCTGCATTGCTAATGGATTCTTTACTGCTGAACCACTGGGGAAACCAAGGTCCTCACTTATTATTAGAGAAATGGAAATCAAAACTACAATGAGATATCACGTCACACCCGTCTGAATGGCCATCATCCAAAAATCTACAGACAATAAATGCTGGAGAGGGTGCAGAGAAAAGGGAACACTCTTGTATTGCTGGTGGAAACGTAAATTGATACAGCCACTATGGAAGACAGTAAGGGGATTCCTTAAAAAACTAAAAATAGAAGCACCATATGACCTATCAATCCTACTATTAGGCTTATACCCTGATGAAATCAAACCTGAAAGAGGCACCTGTACCCCAATGTTCATTGCAGCTCTCCATACAACAGCTAGAACGTGAAAGCAGCCTAGATGTCCATTGACGAATGAATGGATAAAAAAGCACTGGTACATATATACCATGGAATACTACACAGCTGTAAAAAGAAATGCAGAAGAATCAGCCCTAATGAGGTGGCGTGATCTAGAACCTATCATTAAGAGTGAAGTAAGTACTAAAGAGAAAGACAAGCACAGTATACTAACACATATATATGGAATCTAGTAGGATGGTAATGATAACACATGCAGCGAAGCAATGAAAAAACAGACATGAAGAATAGACATATGGACATTGTGGGGAATGAACAGTGGGTGGGAGGCATAAAGGAAGTAGCATGAAAACCTATACTACCATATGTGAAAAAAAAAAAAAAAGCTATTGTCATTGTGCTATGAGAAATGGGTATCCTGCAGGGGCACTGTTTGATGGCCTGGAGGGGTGGGATGGGGGGATATACATATGATTTTCTGGGATCATAAATATCTGTAAACAAGAAAACTCTGTAAAAGTCAAAAATAAAATAAATAAATAAATAAAAATAACCTCACAGCACTGAGCTTAGGCTTGCAATAAGGGTCCCTGTTCGTATGTATGTGCCAAAGTTTCTTCAGTTGTGTCCAACTCTTTGTGACTCTAGGCATTGTAACCTGCCATTCTTCTCTGTCCATGGGACTCTCTAGGCAAGAATACTGATGTGGGTTGCCATGTCTTCCTTTCGTGATCTTCCTGACCAAGGCATTGAACATGTGTCTCCTACAACTCCTGCATTGCTAATGGATTCTTTACTGCTGAACCACTGGGGAAACCAAGGTCCTCTGAAAATAGCCCTATTTATTAACAGTTATATTTCTGTAACTGTTAATATTTAGAAAGTGCTTTTCTTTCATAGGGTCCTTCTCAGTGACTTTTAAGTTTTCTCTACTTCTCCCAGCCCATGGAATTTTTATCCACTGAATCTTATGATGTGTTGTAGTATTCCAATATGCTGTTCACTGGTTCTGCTGGAGCAGAATTTCCTGGAGAAATTAGTTGCCAGAGAGATGAAGTTGCCTAGGGGAATGGACATGGAGAGGGACAGGGTTTGGAGAGTTGGGAGAAAGAAAATAACTGTACTGAAAGCATAGCAGTTAATATACAATTTTGGAAAATGAAATGGCGATGTTATGTGTAGAATAACAGTCTTGTAGATTGACTTTGGGATTTTTAGTATTTTAATATAGCAAAATATATAATAATAATTTAACCCTTCTATAGCTGTTTTTCCATATCTCATCCTGTAGGTGGACGTTTGTCTGGATCTTTTATCATCTTTTCATGTTCTGTGATTGATTTCTCTGGTGATACATAGTTTTGTACTCTACTCTTTTGCATCAATATAATATCACTGGAGTATTTGTAAGAGACATTAGGACAATTTTTTATTTTTTGTGCTTTTGACTTTTCTTTTTTAAAAGTCTCCTGGTTAATGTTTAGGCTTCAAATCTCAGATCTGTGTTCTTGCCAACCTTTAGGGAAAATGTTGATGAAATGATAATTATTTTTAATTTTTAAATACTGAAATTTTGTCAATGGTCAAAAAATAAATAAATCTCCTAAATACCTTATAATAACTACAATGGAAATAAATTATATTTTTCAAAAGTTAAAATCTGAAATTTGGTCATACCTAGTGTGGTGGTTTTTATTAATATAGCTAGAAAAGTATAAAACATACCAAAATAATTAAAACTATTATTATGATATTTTAATTCTATTCTAAAACAGAAAATGTGAAAATAAGTAAAGCAAATCCATTTTTAAATGGATTTGGGAAATCCTTGGGGTGAAGGTCCCATACAAGAACCATTCATGAAGCTCACTTCACATACCCATCAGGAAGAAGCTGACATTACATCCCCTAGCAGGGAAAAAAGTGATTTTCTCCTTGCCCAGCAACAACCCAGTCAGTGAAAAACTACTACAACTCAGCCAATGTAAAGTTACCACAACTTCAAGCTCTAACTCTCCTCTAATTTAGAAAGTGCTTTTCTTTCATAGGGTCCTTCTCAGTGACTTTTAAGTTTTCTCTACTTCTCCCAGCCCATGGAATTTTTATCCACTGAATCTTATGATGTGTTGTAGTATTCCAATATGCTGTTCACTGGTTCTGCTGGAGCAGAATTTCCTGGAGAAATTAGTTGCCAGAGAGATGAAGTTGCCTAGGGGAATGGACATGGAGAGGGACAGGGTTTGGAGAGTTGGGAGAAAGAAAATAACTGTACTGAAAGCATAGCAGTTAATATACAATTTTGGAAAATGAAATGGCGATGTTATGTGTAGAATAACAGTCTTGTAGATTGACTTTGGGATTTTTAGTATTTTAATATAGCAAAATATATAATAATAATTTAACCCTTCTATAGCTGTTTTTCCATATCTCATCCTGTAGGTGGACGTTTGTCTGGATCTTTTATCATCTTTTCATGTTCTGTGATTGATTTCTCTGGTGATACATAGTTTTGTACTCTACTCTTTTGCATCAATATAATATCACTGGAGTATTTGTAAGAGACATTAGGACAATTTTTTATTTTTTGTGCTTTTGACTTTTCTTTTTTAAAAGTCTCCTGGTTAATGTTTAGGCTTCAAATCTCAGATCTGTGTTCTTGCCAACCTTTAGGGAAAATGTTGATGAAATGATAATTATTTTTAATTTTTAAATACTGAAATTTTGTCAATGGTCAAAAAATAAATAAATCTCCTAAATACCTTATAATAACTACAATGGAAATAAATTATATTTTTCAAAAGTTAAAATCTGAAATTTGGTCATACCTAGTGTGGTGGTTTTTATTAATATAGCTAGAAAAGTATAAAACATACCAAAATAATTAAAACTATTATTATGATATTTTAATTCTATTCTAAAACAGAAAATGTGAAAATAAGTAAAGCAAATCCATTTTTAAATGGATTTGGGAAATCCTTGGGGTGAAGGTCCCATACAAGAACCATTCATGAAGCTCACTTCACATACCCATCAGGAAGAAGCTGACATTACATCCCCTAGCAGGGAAAAAAGTGATTTTCTCCTTGCCCAGCAACAACCCAGTCAGTGAAAAACTACTACAACTCAGCCAATGTAAAGTTACCACAACTTCAAGCTCTAACTCTCCTCTAATGAACTTTCATTACATTTATCCGTTCCCAACTTTCTCCTTTCCTCTATATAAAACCAAAACCAAAACCACTTATTTCCTTGTTCCCAGAGCTTGCCTATGGTTTACCATAGTTTGGTTGTCTTGGATTGCAATTTTTTTTTTCCTGTATCTGAATAAATTCAACTTTGTTGATTAATCCACTTATCTTTTTTGTTTGAAAGCCTGACAAGGGCCATACTATCACACACTTTATAGGACAACCACACTTTGTCATTTAGTTTTTCATGCTGAAGCTTTCATTCAGGTCCCTTACTCAAGGCTATTAAGAATTACTTCTTGGAATAAAATTATTTAGTATGTTTGAAGTGTTCAAAACATCACATAAATGTTTTATTTTTTTCTTTTAGCGGCACCACATGCATGTGGGATTTTATTTACAGTACCAGGGATCAAGCCCATGCCTTCTGCAATGGAAGCACAGAGCGTAACCATTGAACTGGCAGGGAAACCATTCAAGTTTTCTTTGTTTTGATTTTTTATAAATAAAAATCTCCTGACCAAGAATGTTTGAGCTGGCTACAACAAACTTTTGTGCTTTTCAGGTAGAGGGGTGCATAAAGAAACAGATCACTTCATATAATTAATAAAAGAACTTACAGCTAAGGGTGGTCCAGATGGAGAGGATGTTTTAGATAGAACAGTGGTAAGCTGTTTTTCAAAAATACTGTGCACAAAGAAACATTTCTCTTGTGTTCAGTTCTCACCATCTCTTCTCACTGTCTCCTTGTCCCTGCCCATGTTTCAACACTAGTGTAACTTTAATGAATAAATGGTCAAAGAGATACAAAACCTATATCATTTGAGGAACAGTGATATTTCACCAATGTATATCCCAAATTTTTTTTCTATGAAGTAAGAACTGGGNGAAGGTCCCATACAAGAACCATTCATGAAGCTCACTTCACATACCCATCAGGAAGAAGCTGACATTACATCCCCTAGCAGGGAAAAAAGTGATTTTCTCCTTGCCCAGCAACAACCCAGTCAGTGAAAAACTACTACAACTCAGCCAATGTAAAGTTACCACAACTTCAAGCTCTAACTCTCCTCTAATGAACTTTCATTACATTTATCCGTTCCCAACTTTCTCCTTTCCTCTATATAAAACCAAAACCAAAACCACTTATTTCCTTGTTCCCAGAGCTTGCCTATGGTTTACCATAGTTTGGTTGTCTTGGATTGCAATTTTTTTTTTCCTGTATCTGAATAAATTCAACTTTGTTGATTAATCCACTTATCTTTTTTGTTTGAAAGCCTGACAAGGGCCATACTATCACACACTTTATAGGACAACCACACTTTGTCATTTAGTTTTTCATGCTGAAGCTTTCATTCAGGTCCCTTACTCAAGGCTATTAAGAATTACTTCTTGGAATAAAATTATTTAGTATGTTTGAAGTGTTCAAAACATCACATAAATGTTTTATTTTTTTCTTTTAGCGGCACCACATGCATGTGGGATTTTATTTACAGTACCAGGGATCAAGCCCATGCCTTCTGCAATGGAAGCACAGAGCGTAACCATTGAACTGGCAGGGAAACCATTCAAGTTTTCTTTGTTTTGATTTTTTATAAATAAAAATCTCCTGACCAAGAATGTTTGAGCTGGCTACAACAAACTTTTGTGCTTTTCAGGTAGAGGGGTGCATAAAGAAACAGATCACTTCATATAATTAATAAAAGAACTTACAGCTAAGGGTGGTCCAGATGGAGAGGATGTTTTAGATAGAACAGTGGTAAGCTGTTTTTCAAAAATACTGTGCACAAAGAAACATTTCTCTTGTGTTCAGTTCTCACCATCTCTTCTCACTGTCTCCTTGTCCCTGCCCATGTTTCAACACTAGTGTAACTTTAATGAATAAATGGTCAAAGAGATACAAAACCTATATCATTTGAGGAACAGTGATATTTCACCAATGTATATCCAATTTATTTTCTATTGTAAGTTATGAATATTATTATAGAATGTTTATAGTCTTGCTCTGAAGAGGGAGAGAATTCTTGCCAGGAAAAAAAAAATAATAAAGGTGGTTAAGAAACATACATCAAAAACAAATTCTTAACTCTAGGAGTCATGAATGCCAGAGGGTGAATTGGCTCAAGGAGATAATAAAATGTATAACAAATATCAGAGAATCTATAGTTTAGTGGATGAGAAAGGTGCCAAGCACAGGAGCAGCCTGGAGGTTGGCATGGACCTCGTGCACTTTTCCATGCTTGAGGGAAAGAACTGATTTCCTTCTGCCAAGTCAGCTGCAATATTAGTGTCATGGAGATTCTTCTTATTTTTATGGAGATTGTCCAGGTCTGGCTCACATAGTGAAAGGGATGTACTGGCATCTTTACAAATATGAAAGCCAGAAGGGAACCAGCTGGAAATACTGAAATGTTGGTGTGGGAATTTAGCCTGCTTAGGGGTGAGGACTGGGAAATGATGCCAACTAGGACAACAAACTATTGCAATGTAGCAATGCAGTGATTTGTGGTCATTTGGAAAAGAAAACTTTTTCAAAAAATGTGCAACTGGCCATGAAGAAACATGCAACTGTCCTATCTCCTCTATGAATCAATTGTGAAGGCAATCGGGAAGGAAGCTATTCTTTTAAAAAAACCCCATTATTATTTTATTTTATATCTCAAGAATGTGAGTGCAGTTTTAGTCACTCACTTGTATCCAACTCTTTGTGATCAGGCTCTTCTGTCCATGGGATTCTCCAGGAAAGAATGCTGGAGTGGATTGCCATACCCTCCTCCAGGGGATCTTCTTGACCCTGGAATAGAACCTATGTCTCTTATGTCTTCTACAATGGTAGGTGGGATCTTTACCACTAGTGCCACCTCGGAAGCCCAAGTGGCATGTAAGACCTAGATAAGACTGGTTAAGTTACATAAAATAATCTGGTGAGTGTTATATGACACTTGGAAGTAGGAGACTCATTTCTAGTTAATAAATATATAGATTATTGTCATTTATCAAGGAACTACTTCAGAGTCTGTAGCTGCCCTAGAATTCTTATTTCTTTTATATGGAAGAAAGAGGAGACCAGTGAGAAGAATTATCAATATTTTGGTACTCATTTTCCTCTTATTGGAGAGAATTCTTGCCAGGAAAAAAAAAATAATAAAGGTGGTTAAGAAACATACATCAAAAACAAATTCTTAACTCTAGGAGTCATGAATGCCAGAGGGTGAATTGGCTCAAGGAGATAATAAAATGTATAACAAATATCAGAGAATCTATAGTTTAGTGGATGAGAAAGGTGCCAAGCACAGGAGCAGCCTGGAGGTTGGCATGGACCTCGTGCACTTTTCCATGCTTGAGGGAAAGAACTGATTTCCTTCTGCCAAGTCAGCTGCAATATTAGTGTCATGGAGATTCTTCTTATTTTTATGGAGATTGTCCAGGTCTGGCTCACATAGTGAAAGGGATGTACTGGCATCTTTACAAATATGAAAGCCAGAAGGGAACCAGCTGGAAATACTGAAATGTTGGTGTGGGAATTTAGCCTGCTTAGGGGTGAGGACTGGGAAATGATGCCAACTAGGACAACAAACTATTGCAATGTAGCAATGCAGTGATTTGTGGTCATTTGGAAAAGAAAACTTTTTCAAAAAATGTGCAACTGGCCATGAAGAAACATGCAACTGTCCTATCTCCTCTATGAATCAATTGTGAAGGCAATCGGGAAGGAAGCTATTCTTTTTAAAAAAACCACATTATTATTTTATTTTATATCTCAAGAATGTGAGTGCAGTTTTAGTCACTCACTTGTATCCAACTCTTTGTGATCAGGCTCTTCTGTCCATGGGATTCTCCAGGAAAGAATGCTGGAGTGGATTGCCATACCCTCCTCCAGGGGATCTTCTTGACCCTGGAATAGAACCTATGTCTCTTATGTCTTCTACAATGGTAGGTGGGATCTTTACCACTAGTGCCACCTCGGAAGCCCAAGTGGCATGTAAGACCTAGATAAGACTGGTTAAGTTACATAAAATAATCTGGTGAGTGTTATATGACACTTGGAAGTAGGAGACTCATTTCTAGTTAATAAATATATAGATTATTGTCATTTATCAAGGAACTACTTCAGAGTCTGTAGCTGCCCTAGAATTCTTATTTCTTTTATATGGAAGAAAGAGGAGACCAGTGAGAAGAATTATCAATATTTTGGTACTCATTTTCCTCTTATTTCTATTTTATTTATAGTTCTAGCAACAGAATTTCAGGTAACAAAGTAAAAAAAATAAAATGCAGTGTACTGTGGTTTTCAAAAGTATGGTTTGCGAAGTAAAATAGAACTAAGTCCAATTTCTGCCTTTGTCATTTACAAGTAGTATGATCATGGACATGTTACTAAAATATCCAAGCCCTAAATGTCTGAGTAGTATAAAAGGAATGAAGCAAACTTTAGTTTTAAGAGAATGAAATAGGAGAATGTATATTTAAAAAATTACAAAGTAACTGGAATATAGTAAGTATTCAGAAAGGTTATTTTATATATCTAAGCATTCATAAATATTTATTGTGTATCTTATTTTCAAGAGACAAACAATCCTTGCTCTCAGGAAATGTAGGGAGTGAAAACAGACAATAAAAGCATAAAAAATAGTATTTGTCAAATGCTGTACATTAAATAATGGAAACATATGATGGACATGTTAAAGTGGTAAAGAATCTTCCTGCAACACAGGAGTCTCAGATTCCTTCCTTGTAGCCTGCCAGGTTCCTCTTTCCATGGGATTTCTTAGGCAAGAATACCGGAGTGGGTTGCCATTTCCTTCTCCTGGGATCAGCCCCTGAAGTGGCAATTCACTCCAGTATTCTTTCCTGGGAAATCCCATGGACAGAGGAACCTAACAGGCTATAGTCTATGAGGTCTCAAAAGAGTCAGACATGACATAGCAACTAAACAACAAGCTAAACTAGGTATTCATAGAATATCTATTATTCATAGAATAGAATACCATAGGTATTCATAGGATACTTTTCAATATGTTTCTTTGGCAAAACACATTGCATTGAATACACAGGGAAGAAAATATATCCCTTTTTTGAATAATGTTTGTTATAAAATGCCTTGATTAGGTAGTTTTCTACTAATTCTTCTCAGATTTCTTCTAGGAATTCACTTAACGGAAACAAAATTCTCTCCTGAAATAATTTGACAGTTTCTGTTTTCCAATGATAGGAATAGAGAAAAAAAGGAAAGAAAAGAAAAAGAAAAACTGTTTTGAAAAAGCAATGAGAGTGACATATTCTAGGGCTGAATTGTCATTCATTGAAGAGAGAAATACAGTTAATGCTTCAGATAATTTAGGATTGTTTTATTCTGTTGTAAAACTAATTCATTATTCTTCCAAAGACAAGCTATATGACTAAATGTCTCACAGAGTTGTTTAGGTGGAGTTTAGATCTGTCTGACTAAGTTCTGGGCGTTCAGGCTTAATACTTGAGAATGATAGGAGCAATAGAAAACATAATCACATTGATAATGGCAAAAACTAGTCTTGAAAATACTTCATCACTGTCTTATATAAGGGAGACTACAGGTAAAGGAACCTAGAAGCAATTTTGCAATATGAGAAGCAATTTAGCATTCACAGTATAGAACATCTTAGTAATAAACATACTTTACAGTGAGAGATATGCTGAGAATTTAACAGCAGATTGTTATCTCAATAAGATGCATGTGCTCATGATCTGCAGGAAGTATAAGATAATAAGGCACAAGCTGAAATTTAAAAACATAACTGGCTTAAAAAATATATAACTACAGATTGTAGAAGATATTTAAGTTGAAGAAAAATTAATAAAATAAAATAATAAAATGAATTAATTACAGAATTTGAAAGGCATACAATTCAGAACAGAGTAAAATTGGCATTGTTAGAAATGAGGTCAGCAATTACAAAGACGAACCTGAACATATTCTCTTGAATATGAGCAAATAGAACAAGAAAATCAAATCGTATGGGAAATGGATGTGGAGGACTTTATATGCAGAACAGTGATCAGAGATATGAGATGCAAACCAGCTGGATCGAGAGAGATATTAAAACGAGTGAAGAACAAACAATAAACATAAAAAAGAAGAAAAATTTTCTGTAATAAAGGATGCATAGAACTGCAAGCTGGAATGGAACATGGCAAAAAGAAATATCATCTACTTTTTAAGACTAAATTAGACAAAGTGCAAACAAGAATGTTGGGCACAAGAGAAAGTCATGTGTTCACCTGCCCCAATCACAGGAAAGGACAGAACAAGGAGGATGAACACTGCTGTATTGTTCTTTTTCTATAGGTTATTGTCTATCTACCTTGGCTTCATTCCCTCAGGCTTTCTTTGCAAGGCAGGGTCTCATAGTCAGTTTTTACAAGACTATAGTGTGCACCATAGTCAGTCCAAATTCCATCTCAAAAGTGTTTTAAGAAAAAAAAAAGATTAGCTTGGAACCAGGTACATATTTACTTTCCAAGCAAACATTGTAGACAGAGAGGTAGGATGCCTAAAGGGAGGTAACTCTTATTTCACACCACTTGTCAGAAGTCAGGGAAGGGGGGCTCATTTTCTTCTTATCTTTGTTTCACATACACATGGAGAAGAACAGATAAAGCAATAGCAGAATTTTACTTTCAATGCAAGGTGAAGAGGAAACTGATCTGGCAAAACCAACTTTCTCTTTAGTTTGAAAGCAGACAGGAACATTGTAAGAAAATCCATATGGTACTAATCTTGGCCTATTTTAGCACTAACTTTGGTTAAGAAAACACAAGAAAGATAAAAGTAAAAAGATATCTTATGTTCTTGCTTAGGAAGAATTTGCATTATTATTAATAAAATGTTCATATTACCCAAAGTGATCTATAGCGTCAGTGCAATCCTATAATGTTCTGGTGGAATTATCACAGAAATAGAAAACAATACTAAAATTAATATTCATATTGACATAAAACTGGAGAAGGAAATGGCAACCCACTCCAGTAATCTTGCCTGGAAAATTCCATGGACAAAGGAGCCTGATGGGCTACAGTCCACGGTGTCACAGAGAGTCAGACATGAATGAGTGACTAAACAACAACATTGACATAAAAAAGACACATACTTTAACGGAACAGAATAAAGAGTTAAACATAAATTAACCCATGCATTACCTAACTTTTGAAAAAGGCACCAAGAACACACAACGGAAAATGGTAGTCTATTCAATAAATGCTGCTGTGAAAACTGCCTATCTACACATGGAGTAGAACTGGACCTCTATCTTACATCAGTCACAAAAAATCAACTGGAAATGGAATAAAGACTTAAATTTAATACCAGAAATGGTAAAATTCTTAGAAAAAAGCACAGGAAAATTTTTCTTTGACAATTTTGATAATTTAAAAAGCACAAAAAAAACTTTTCTATAGGTTATTGTCTATCTACCTTGGCTTCATTCCCTCAGGCTTTCTTTGCAAGGCAGGGTCTCATAGTCAGTTTTTACAAGACTATAGTGTGCACCATAGTCAGTCCAAATTCCATCTCAAAAGTGTTTTAAGAAAAAAAAAAGATTAGCTTGGAACCAGGTACATATTTACTTTCCAAGCAAACATTGTAGACAGAGAGGTAGGATGCCTAAAGGGAGGTAACTCTTATTTCACACCACTTGTCAGAAGTCAGGGAAGGGGGGCTCATTTTCTTCTTATCTTTGTTTCACATACACATGGAGAAGAACAGATAAAGCAATAGCAGAATTTTACTTTCAATGCAAGGTGAAGAGGAAACTGATCTGGCAAAACCAACTTTCTCTTTAGTTTGAAAGCAGACAGGAACATTGTAAGAAAATCCATATGGTACTAATCTTGGCCTATTTTAGCACTAACTTTGGTTAAGAAAACACAAGAAAGATAAAAGTAAAAAGATATCTTATGTTCTTGCTTAGGAAGAATTTGCATTATTATTAATAAAATGTTCATATTACCCAAAGTGATCTATAGCGTCAGTGCAATCCTATAATGTTCTGGTGGAATTATCACAGAAATAGAAAACAATACTAAAATTAATATTCATATTGACATAAAACTGGAGAAGGAAATGGCAACCCACTCCAGTAATCTTGCCTGGAAAATTCCATGGACAAAGGAGCCTGATGGGCTACAGTCCACGGTGTCACAGAGAGTCAGACATGAATGAGTGACTAAACAACAACATTGACATAAAAAAGACACATACTTTAACGGAACAGAATAAAGAGTTAAACATAAATTAACCCATGCATTACCTAACTTTTGAAAAAGGCACCAAGAACACACAACGGAAAATGGTAGTCTATTCAATAAATGCTGCTGTGAAAACTGCCTATCTACACATGGAGTAGAACTGGACCTCTATCTTACATCAGTCACAAAAAATCAACTGGAAATGGAATAAAGACTTAAATTTAATACCAGAAATGGTAAAATTCTTAGAAAAAAGCACAGGAAAATTTTTCTTTGACATTAGTATTAGCAATAATTTTTGGGGCATGACACCAGAAGTACCAGCAACAAAAGCAAAAATTACAAATGGGATCACCTCAAACTAAAAATGTACACAGCAAACAAAGTAATCAACAAAATTAAAAGGAAACCTACAAATATTTGCAAACCATATATCTGATAATAAGTAAACATAAAAAATATACGAAGAACTTATACAGTCAGTAACAGAAAAAAAATCTGATTTAAAAATGCACAAAGGAGCTCAATACACATTTTTCCAAAGATGACATTTGGATGGCAAACAGGCACGTATAAAGGTGATCTATATCACTAATTATAAGAGAAATGCAAATCAAAATCAAAATGAGATATTATGTCATACCTGTTAGAAGTAGGAATGTAAGTTGATATAGCCATTATGCAAAACATTAAGAATGTTCCTAAAAAATTAAAAATAGTACCACCATATTTTCCAGCAATCCCATTTCTGAGCATATACATATGAAAGAAACAAAATTAGTATCTTGAAAAGATATCTGCACTCTTATATTTATTGTAACATCAATCTTAGGAGTCCAAATTTGGAAAAATTGTAAATATCTGTTGATAGATGTGTTGATATATATGCATTGATGTACACTTAAAATGTGAGATCTATCATCTATCTGTTTATAGAAGAATATTATTCAATCTTTAAAAGAAGGGAATACTGTCATTTGCAACAACATAAATAAAACTGCATAATATTATGTTAGGTAGGATAAGTCAGCCAAAGACAAATACCGTATGGTATTAGTTACATGTGAAATTTCCCCAAAATAAAATTTATAAAATTTTAAACTTTTTGGGAGTGGAAAAATGTTGACCAAAGCGTACAAACTTTCAGTGATAAAATGAATACGCTCTGAGGATCCAATATACAACATCATGACTATGATAATATTGTATACTTCAAATTTTCTAAAACAGTACATCTATGGCAGATTTAGGTTAATATGTGGCAGTATAACAACAAAACCCTGTAAAAATAAATAAATAAATAATTTGTTTGGAATATAAAAAAGATTGAAAAGATCAAAAAACAATACATCTTAAGCATTCTCACTATAAAAATGGTGGTTGTGTGAAGTGATGGATGTATTAACACGATTGTTGTAAATATTTCACAAGTTATACACATATCAAATCATCATATTACACACTTTAAATATATGCAATTTTAATTGTCAATTTAACTTCAATAAAACTAGAGGGAAAAGGAGAAAAAAGAATTCAGAAAATGCAACACAAGCAAAGGAAACATTGAATAATGAAGCAGATAATCCAAACTTTCCCACTGTTCAGAAACCTTAGTAGATACAGCTACAAAAGCATGTAAAATAGAAGACTGTGAGTATCAGATTGGGTGCTCAAGATGTATTCATTAAGTAATGGAAAAAATAATGATGAAATTTCAAAATTTGAAATATTATGTCATACCTGTTAGAAGTAGGAATGTAAGTTGATATAGCCATTATGCAAAACATTAAGAATGTTCCTAAAAAATTAAAAATAGTACCACCATATTTTCCAGCAATCCCATTTCTGAGCATATACATATGAAAGAAACAAAATTAGTATCTTGAAAAGATATCTGCACTCTTATATTTATTGTAACATCAATCTTAGGAGTCCAAATTTGGAAAAATTGTAAATATCTGTTGATAGATGTGTTGATATATATGCATTGATGTACACTTAAAATGTGAGATCTATCATCTATCTGTTTATAGAAGAATATTATTCAATCTTTAAAAGAAGGGAATACTGTCATTTGCAACAACATAAATAAAACTGCATAATATTATGTTAGGTAGGATAAGTCAGCCAAAGACAAATACCGTATGGTATTAGTTACATGTGAAATTTCCCCAAAATAAAATTTATAAAATTTTAAACTTTTTGGGAGTGGAAAAATGTTGACCAAAGCGTACAAACTTTCAGTGATAAAATGAATACGCTCTGAGGATCCAATATACAACATCATGACTATGATAATATTGTATACTTCAAATTTTCTAAAACAGTACATCTATGGCAGATTTAGGTTAATATGTGGCAGTATAACAACAAAACCCTGTAAAAATAAATAAATAAATAATTTGTTTGGAATATAAAAAAGATTGAAAAGATCAAAAAACAATACATCTTAAGCATTCTCACTATAAAAATGGTGGTTGTGTGAAGTGATGGATGTATTAACACGATTGTTGTAAATATTTCACAAGTTATACACATATCAAATCATCATATTACACACTTTAAATATATGCAATTTTAATTGTCAATTTAACTTCAATAAAACTAGAGGGAAAAGGAGAAAAAAGAATTCAGAAAATGCAACACAAGCAAAGGAAACATTGAATAATGAAGCAGATAATCCAAACTTTCCCACTGTTCAGAAACCTTAGTAGATACAGCTACAAAAGCATGTAAAATAGAAGACTGTGAGTATCAGATTGGGTGCTCAAGATGTATTCATTAAGTAATGGAAAATAAAGAATAATGACTGAAAATATTTCAACAAATTTGAAATTTAAATCCCAGAGATAGCCTTTATTTTCCTTGCATATTTTCCCTGAATTAGTGCTTAAATGGTTCAGCCACATTTTAAAAGAAACAGAGAAAATGGAGCAATGAGATACTGAAAACAAGGGAAGGTGCATACTTGAGTGAAAACTTTTAGTTTTTTTTTTTTTTTTTAAAGATTTATTTATTTACTTATTTTGGTGGGGGTGGGGTGGGGTGGGGTGGGGGGGGGGCAGGCGGGCAATTTCTATTGGTCTTTCATTTGTCCATTTTCATCCATCTTTGTTCTTTAGCCCCCGTGTGAGCCTCCCATCGCGGTGGCCTCTGTTGTCGCAGAGCACCTGCTCTGGGCGCATGCACTCCAGAGCCCGGGCTCAGTAATTGGACACATCAGTCCAGCCGCTCCGCGGCACGTGGGATCTTTCTAGGCCAGGGATTGAACCGGCGCCCCTTTCACTGTAAGGCAGTGTCCTTATCCACTGGACCACCAGGGGAAACCCCTGAAAATTTTAGTTTTATCTGGAAATTTGTGATTAGATGTCTAGAAGAGCGAAAGTGTTGTATATGCCTCAGAATATAAAGTATAAAAATACACTTAGGAAACCATAATAGATAATACAGTTGAGAATCACTGACTAGATATTATGAACAGAGGAGCTTGGTATGCTACAGTCCCTATGGTTATGAACACCTGAACAAGAGTGAGCAACTCACACAGGCGCACAAGTCCTATAAATTGTATTTGCTAGGCAAAATTTGCTTAATTAGTTCTCAGCACTGAAGATAGATTGAAGCCCACTTTTCAAAAGCTGAGTGTATTTAAATCTCTCTCAAAATGTAAATTAAAAATAACATCTAAATTCCTCCAGAGCTTGACCTGTGTCTTACTCATTATGCCTGATGCCTAGGGCAATGCCTGGTCAAGTCAAATAAACAAAAGAAGCAGAAAATGCAACACAAGCAAAGGAAACATTGAATAATGAAGCAGATAATCCAAACTTTCCCACTGTTCAGAAACCTTAGTAGATACAGCTACAAAAGCATGTAAAATAGAAGACTGTGAGTATCAGATTGGGTGCTCAAGATGTATTCATTAAGTAATGGAAAATAAAGAATAATGACTGAAAATATTTCAACAAATTTGAAATTTAAATCCCAGAGATAGCCTTTATTTTCCTTGCATATTTTCCCTGAATTAGTGCTTAAATGGTTCAGCCACATTTTAAAAGAAACAGAGAAAATGGAGCAATGAGATACTGAAAACAAGGGAAGGTGCATACTTGAGTGAAAACTTTTAGTTTTTTTTTTTTTTTTTAAAGATTTATTTATTTACTTATTTTGGTGGGGGTGGGGGGGGGAGGGAGGGGAGCAGGCGGGCAATTTCTATTGGTCTTTCATTTGTCCATTTTCATCCATCTTTGTTCTTTAGCCCCCGTGTGAGCCTCCCATCGCGGTGGCCTCTGTTGTCGCAGAGCACCTGCTCTGGGCGCATGCACTCCAGAGCCCGGGCTCAGTAATTGGACACATCAGTCCAGCCGCTCCGCGGCACGTGGGATCTTTCTAGGCCAGGGATTGAACCGGCGCCCCTTTCACTGTAAGGCAGTGTCCTTATCCACTGGACCACCAGGGAAGCCCCTGAAAATTTTTAGTTTTATCTGGAAATTTGTGATTAGATGTCTAGAAGAGCGAAAGTGTTGTATATGCCTCAGAATATAAAGTATAAAAATACACTTAGGAAACCATAATAGATAATACAGTTGAGAATCACTGACTAGATATTATGAACAGAGGAGCTTGGTATGCTACAGTCCCTATGGTTATGAACACCTGAACAAGAGTGAGCAACTCACACAGGCGCACAAGTCCTATAAATTGTATTTGCTAGGCAAAATTTGCTTAATTAGTTCTCAGCACTGAAGATAGATTGAAGCCCACTTTTCAAAAGCTGAGTGTATTTAAATCTCTCTCAAAATGTAAATTAAAAATAACATCTAAATTCCTCAAGAGCTTGACCTGTGTTTTACTCATAGTTTATGCCTGATGCCTAGGGCAATGCCTGGTCAAGTCAAATAAACAAAAGAAGCAAATACTAAATAAACACTGAGTGGTAATCAAATATTTGAAATACACACGAGACTCACTTTCTGGTGCCATTATTACAAGGAAATTATATTTTAAACTAATACCAGACAACTGTGCTCTTTTATCAGCCATTTTGAAACATTCTTTCATCTCACTTTCTCTTCATATTTTGCTACAATCTTAGTCTTAAATTGACTTATTGTTCTTTCATAAGGTAAGATAATATTTTTTCTAGTTCAGGAAATGTTAATTCTCTTCAAATTATTGACTTAATTATATAGTCCAGACTTTTCAGCTTTATTCCAAAAATTTTAAAAGGCTAAGAGTCTTAATCTAAAATCATACCTTAAAAGCAGACTGTGCATGTGATTTTTGGACAATTGGTGTCAATATATTTTATTTTTCAAGAGAATCACTCAAGAGCAACTTAAGAACACTTTGGGAAAGATGGTGATATGATCTGAAACAGATGACTCCTGTCCTCTTCCAGGGTTCCTGATGAATGGGTCAAGAGAGTGTGCTCAATTAATAATAATGTGAAACTGTCCTATAACTTGGTAGAATAGAAATGTAGGAAGCCCTTGAGGCCTGCAACCAAGCCTTCCTTCTGTGGGAGAGCTATGCATTCAGGCATGAGGAGATACAGCCTTCCCTTCGTTGTCTGCACATTTTTCACTTGCTACTGATGTGTTGGAAATTTGTGATTAGATGTCTAGAAGAGCGAAAGTGTTGTATATGCCTCAGAATATAAAGTATAAAAATACACTTAGGAAACCATAATAGATAATACAGTTGAGAATCACTGACTAGATATTATGAACAGAGGAGCTTGGTATGCTACAGTCCCTATGGTTATGAACACCTGAACAAGAGTGAGCAACTCACACAGGCGCACAAGTCCTATAAATTGTATTTGCTAGGCAAAATTTGCTTAATTAGTTCTCAGCACTGAAGATAGATTGAAGCCCACTTTTCAAAAGCTGAGTGTATTTAAATCTCTCTCAAAATGTAAATTAAAAATAACATCTAAATTCCTCAAGAGCTTGACCTGTGTTTTACTCATAGTTTATGCCTGATGCCTAGGGCAATGCCTGGTCAAGTCAAATAAACAAAAGAAGCAAATACTAAATAAACACTGAGTGGTAATCAAATATTTGAAATACACACGAGACTCACTTTCTGGTGCCATTATTACAAGGAAATTATATTTTAAACTAATACCAGACAACTGTGCTCTTTTATCAGCCATTTTGAAACATTCTTTCATCTCACTTTCTCTTCATATTTTGCTACAATCTTAGTCTTAAATTGACTTATTGTTCTTTCATAAGGTAAGATAATATTTTTTCTAGTTCAGGAAATGTTAATTCTCTTCAAATTATTGACTTAATTATATAGTCCAGACTTTTCAGCTTTATTCCAAAAATTTTAAAAGGCTAAGAGTCTTAATCTAAAATCATACCTTAAAAGCAGACTGTGCATGTGATTTTTGGACAATTGGTGTCAATATATTTTATTTTTCAAGAGAATCACTCAAGAGCAACTTAAGAACACTTTGGGAAAGATGGTGATATGATCTGAAACAGATGACTCCTGTCCTCTTCCAGGGTTCCTGATGAATGGGTCAAGAGAGTGTGCTCAATTAATAATAATGTGAAACTGTCCTATAACTTGGTAGAATAGAAATGTAGGAAGCCCTTGAGGCCTGCAACCAAGCCTTCCTTCTGTGGGAGAGCTATGCATTCAGGCATGAGGAGATACAGTTTCCTGCACATTCACTTACACAGACAACTGACAGGGATGAGAATTGCAAGTTGAAATTGGTGGGGCATCTGTCAGGATCTATCTTTTGGTCACCTTGCTACTGATGTGTTGAAATTCACCCAAAATAGTGGTAAGACCAAACCCTGTGTGTCTGTGAGTACATGTGCCCGTACCCCTCTGTGTTGAGGGTTCAACAGGATGTGCTATGGGATAGAATAGGTGCAGAGCTTACAACTGGACACAGGAATAGAGATGTTTCTCTTATCAATAGGACAGATAATTAGATTTACTTCTGATTCCGGACTCATGGGTGAGTCTCAGGTTGGTAATCTACCACAGTCTTGCAATTTGTCTCTTAAATGAAAATACATACATATCTGCTGACATACAAATATACACATGTGCACATAGACCCAGAAATACACACACAGATCATATATGTAAGTATAAAGAATAATATATATAGCATTAATGAATGTAAAAATTTAATATTTGCCTCAGATTATTATGTTTTAATTATAAACATAATACATATATGATAAATACTTCTTTCATTCTCCTTCTAGCATTCTGAACCTTGTCAGAGACACCCAGCTGCTAATGTGAATTTGGCATATTGTCCCCTGATCAGGGTCTAATAGTAATCTTTAATAACTTTGTTTTAGAATTCACACAAATACTGGTACACAAAATTCATCACTTTTTGATTGCTTTAAATTTTTGCATTGTGAGTTTAGCTATATATCTTGGTCAATATTTAATCACTTCTGGGATCATAGACTATGAATGTTCCATGTTTTATTTATCTTTTCAATATAAATCAGTAATTTGGGAATTTTTGAATATTAAAAAGCCCTACACAGTCTGACCCATTAGTACTTCTTAGATCACATTAGCCACCATTTTCTTTCTTGCTTATTTTGTTCTAGTGATATTAATCTCCCTGAAGTTCCTCAAAAACATGATGAGAGATGATTGCTTTAAACCATTAAATTTTAGAATAGTTTACTATTTGGGACCAATAAATAACCAGACTTAGCTCTTTAAAAATATTCACCATCTTTGTTTATATCACAGATTTTGATTTGTAAGTTGCTATTGTAGATGAACTCATCACTTATCTGCTGTTGCAGAGCAATAGAAATTGCTGACTTTTTGCTAGTCTTGTATCAGATAATTTTACTAAAATCTAGTCCCAGAACTATCTGAATAGTACCACGTGGAACTATGAATGGCATAGAAGGGTGTTTCTAATGAAGACTTTATAGACAGGACAGTTTTTATGGCTACTGATTTTACAGAGAACTTGGTTCTATCTCTGCCTTTAATCTTGGAGAAATTCATTACCTCCTAACTGGTCTCCCTGTTTCTACTGGTGCTCTAACCTCTTCTCTGCAGGACGCATAATCTATCTTCTAAAAAAATAAATAAATCAGACAAGCCACACCTTTATACAATCCTCTGTGTGGGCTAGTCACTCAAGTGTGTCTGCCTCTTTGGGACCCTGTGGAGCCCACCAGGCTCCTCTGTCCACTGGATTTTCCAGGCAAGAGTACTGGAGTGGGCTGACATTTCCTTCTCCAAGGATCTTCCCAGCCCTAGGATTGCAAGCAGATACTTTACCACCTCAGCCACTATTGTTTAATGGGATCTTACCTCACAAAAAACAAAATTCAAACTTCTGCACAGGAGCCACAGTGCATTCTGTATTCTCTGATGTCCACGAAGCACTCCAAGATCACCTTTGCTTGCTCTATTCTAAGCGTTAACTTTTGCTTGTCTAAAACAATAGAACTGCTTATAGCTAGGGATGTTTGAACTTCCTCTTCTCTCTCTTTGGAATGTTTCAACCGTACTTTTTGTACATGGGGCTACTTTTCTATCATTTTGATCTCACATCTCTAACAAGTCATTTTGTTTAATTTCTTTCATTTCACTCATGGGCATAATCTTACTTACATATTATCTCTTTGAAAAAAGGTATACATTTCTGAAGAGTAAAGATTTCTTTTGTATAATCTCCATAACTAGAGTGATGTCTTAAATATAGTGAATATACAACTACTCATTAAACAATATTGGAAGTAATCTCAATATTGAGTAAAGAGTAAAATTATTTAAAAAAAACTAAATAGAAAAAAATCTTTTCATGAATTTGAATATGCTAATAATGTGAAAAAATGTAGTAGCTATGATTTTTATTTAACAGTATTTTGTTTGTTCTTTTAGTCGCTCAGTCACGTCTGATTCTTGTGACTGCATAGACTATAGCCTGCCATGCTCCTCTGTGCTGAGATTATTCCAGGTAGGAATACTGGAGTGGGTTGCCATTTCCTCCTCCAGGGAATTTTCTGGATCCAGGGATCGAATTCATGTCTCCTGCATTGACAGGCAGATTCTTTACCACTGGGCCACCAGGGAAACTTTAATATCGTAATAATGTTAAAAAAATGTAGAAACCATGATCTTTATTGAACAGAATAGAATGCCAAATTAAAAATTATGAATTAAAGTACAATCATATCTGAAAATCTTATGCTTTTTAAAAACAGGCCCATGAGAAAATAAAAGTGGTCTATTATGTGTTAGAGGATTCAAGTTATTGTTAATTTTATTTACTGTCTTTAATTTTCATGTTTTCAAGTTTTAATAAAAATATGCATTTGGTTATAAAATTAAACACTGAATGCCCTGAACAAAAAGTTGCTTTTTAAAATAAATCTCATTGATTTCTCTCCTGCAATTGATTCTGTATGTAGGAAAACAGCAAAAGACCATCACAATTGCTGTATAAAGAGTTGATAGAGTAACTGATGACCAAATATGCTTAAATCAGATATGGCTGTACATTTAATATTTACAGTAATTTGCTATATAGGTTTTATACATTGAGCAGAATGTAAATATAGAACTGAGAGCTTGAATCAAAACAAATATGGTCCAGATTTCCATGGAAATTATAATATAAGTAGGAGACAAATATTAAACAAGTAATTGTCAGATGAGTGTTATGGTAAGGAAAATAGAATGGAAGTAAGGAAATGTGTATAGGCTAGAATAAAACCCTAGGATGCTGGTGTCCCACAGTCCATAGGGTTGCAAGTAGTAGGACATGACTAAGTGACTGAGACCAATGAGTACAATTAAATGTTACTCAAATTAAAAATTATTTAAGGATAGATATTCATTGAGTTGGATAAAGCTTGTCCAGTTATAGCCTATAAGGATAAAAGCATATATTTATATTATCTAACTTTTAACAGTTAAAAATAGGCTTGAGTAATGTTAATTTTTTTTTGAGTAATGTTAATTTTTGAGAAGAATGAGAATATATGGTTTGGAAAAATTTAAAGATAATATATTTTTAAATTTACCGTATTATTCCCTTTTATAACAGCTCAAAATTTCAATTGTTTAGCCCCAGTTGGAGGCTCTCTGCTCAGATAGAGGTTGCTATCATTTAAATAAGCACATTTCACTTTTAAGCACTTATACTAATTAAATTCTTTCTCATATTGAGATGAAGTATTTTCAGCCTACATTTAATTTAACTCAATCTTCCAAAGTTGCATAGAATAAACCTAATCTCTCAACTAAATACCAGTTTTCTGAGTATGGGAAACAGCTACCAAAATAAAAGTGGTCTATTATGTGTTAGAGGATTCAAGTTATTGTTAATTTTATTTACTGTCTTTAATTTTCATGTTTTCAAGTTTTAATAAAAATATGCATTTGGTTATAAAATTAAACACTGAATGCCCTGAACAAAAAGTTGCTTTTTAAAATAAATCTCATTGATTTCTCTCCTGCAATTGATTCTGTATGTAGGAAAACAGCAAAAGACCATCACAATTGCTGTATAAAGAGTTGATAGAGTAACTGATGACCAAATATGCTTAAATCAGATATGGCTGTACATTTAATATTTACAGTAATTTGCTATATAGGTTTTATACATTGAGCAGAATGTAAATATAGAACTGAGAGCTTGAATCAAAACAAATATGGTCCAGATTTCCATGGAAATTATAATATAAGTAGGAGACAAATATTAAACAAGTAATTGTCAGATGAGTGTTATGGTAAGGAAAATAGAATGGAAGTAAGGAAATGTGTATAGGCTAGAATAAAACCCTAGGATGCTGGTGTCCCACAGTCCATAGGGTTGCAAGTAGTAGGACATGACTAAGTGACTGAGACCAATGAGTACAATTAAATGTTACTCAAATTAAAAATTATTTAAGGATAGATATTCATTGAGTTGGATAAAGCTTGTCCAGTTATAGCCTATAAGGATAAAAGCATATATTTATATTATCTAACTTTTAACAGTTAAAAATAGGCTTGAGTAATGTTAATTTTTTTTTGAGTAATGTTAATTTTTGAGAAGAATGAGAATATATGGTTTGGAAAAATTTAAAGATAATATATTTTTAAATTTACCGTATTATTCCCTTTTATAACAGCTCAAAATTTCAATTGTTTAGCCCCAGTTGGAGGCTCTCTGCTCAGATAGAGGTTGCTATCATTTAAATAAGCACATTTCATTTTTAAGCACTTATACTAATTAAATTCTTTCTCATATTGAGATGAAGTATTTTCAGCCTACATTTAATTTAACTCAATCTTCCAAAGTTGCATAGAATAAACCTAATCTCTCAACTAAATACCAGTTTTCTGAGTATGGGAAACAGCTACCAAAAATAGCTATCAAAGACTTTTAAACTGTGTCTTTTCCAGTCTATATGCTTTACTTTTAAATATGTCACTGTTTCCAGATATAACTATGCTAGTCACTCTTCTAAACTCTCTAAGATTGTGATGCCAGAATGAAATTCAGTGATTTATGCATATTTTGATCAGTAAAAAACAACAGAGGACTATCTGGGTCTTTTCCTTTAAGAATATAACTGCAATAATGTATCTTATCTCATTATTTATTTTGATAGTCATATAAAATTATTGATTTTATATAACACAATATTTATTAATTACTTTTGCCAAGGTCACCAACAAGTTTAATAGTACTCAACCCGAAACTCGAAACAAATTCGACTTTTTAATGTTGACCTCTGGTATAGGTTGAACTGTTTCACTCGAGAAATATTTGTTGGACTTCCCTGATGGTCCAGTGGGTAAAGAGTTGGCCTTGCAGTGCATGAGGCATCAGTTCCATCCCTGGCCTGGGAAGATCCCAAGTGCCACAGAGCAGCTGGATTTGTGCATCCAATTAAGAGCCAGTGCTCTGGGGCGCTCTGGAGTGCTCTGAAATGAGAGAGGCCACTGCAATGGGAGGCACACACAGGCCAAATAATAAAGATGGATGAAAATAAAAATAAAATTAAAGAAAACAATAAAAGAGCCCAATATTTAAAAAAATTTTTTTGTTGAAGTCCTAGCCCTAGTAATTGTCAATATGAGCTTATTTGGAAATAGAGTCGCTGAAGATGCAATCAAGTTAAGATGAGGGCATACTGAATTAAGATGGGCCTTATTCCAGTATGACAGGCATCTTAATCAGAAAATGAAAAGAGACACAGAAATCTACAGAGAACACAACTTGTTGATGGGACCAGGGACCAGAATGATACATCTCCAAGTTCAGGAACACTGAGTACTGAGAGCAACACCTGAAACTAAATGAATAGCAGCTTACAAAACCTGCCCTTGAGGTTTTCTACTTCTACAGTTCTATTTTTTTGAGATGAAGTATTTTCAGCCTACATTTAATTTAACTCAATCTTCCAAAGTTGCATAGAATAAACCTAATCTCTCAACTAAATACCAGTTTTCTGAGTATGGGAAACAGCTACCAAAAATAGCTATCAAAGACTTTTAAACTGTGTCTTTTCCAGTCTATATGCTTTACTTTTAAATATGTCACTGTTTCCAGATATAACTATGCTAGTCACTCTTCTAAACTCTCTAAGATTGTGATGCCAGAATGAAATTCAGTGATTTATGCATATTTTGATCAGTAAAAAACAACAGAGGACTATCTGGGTCTTTTCCTTTAAGAATATAACTGCAATAATGTATCTTATCTCATTATTTATTTTGATAGTCATATAAAATTATTGATTTTATATAACACAATATTTATTAATTACTTTTGCCAAGGTCACCAACAAGTTTAATAGTACTCAACCCGAAACTCGAAACAAATTCGACTTTTTAATGTTGACCTCTGGTATAGGTTGAACTGTTTCACTCGAGAAATATTTGTTGGACTTCCCTGATGGTCCAGTGGGTAAAGAGTTGGCCTTGCAGTGCATGAGGCATCAGTTCCATCCCTGGCCTGGGAAGATCCCAAGTGCCACAGAGCAGCTGGATTTGTGCATCCAATTAAGAGCCAGTGCTCTGGGGCGCTCTGGAGTGCTCTGAAATGAGAGAGGCCACTGCAATGGGAGGCACACACAGGCCAAATAATAAAGATGGATGAAAATAAAAATAAAATTAAAGAAAACAATAAAAGAGCCCAATATTTAAAAAAATTTTTTTGTTGAAGTCCTAGCCCTAGTAATTGTCAATATGAGCTTATTTGGAAATAGAGTCGCTGAAGATGCAATCAAGTTAAGATGAGGGCATACTGAATTAAGATGGGCCTTATTCCAGTATGACAGGCATCTTAATCAGAAAATGAAAAGAGACACAGAAATCTACAGAGAGAACACAACTTGTTGATGGGACCAGGGACCAGAATGATACATCTCCAAGTTCAGGAACACTGAGTACTGAGAGCAACACCTGAAACTAAATGAATAGCAGCTTACAAAACCTGCCCTTGAGGTTTTAGAGAGATCATAGCTTTGTTTAAACCTTGGTTTTAGTCTTGTAGTCTCTAGAACTTTTAAACATGTCTGTTGTTTTAAGAGACACAATTTGTGTTGATTTGTTATGGCAGTCATAGGAAACTAACCTAGATTTGGATACCCGGAAGAAGGGAACTGCTGTGTCAAATATATACAAATGTGGATGAGGTTTTGGAATAGGGTAGTGGGTCGAGGCTAGAAAAACTTTGAGGTACATGATAGAAAGTGTGTAGATTGCCTTGAAGAAATTGTTAGAAGAAATGTGAATGTTGAAGGTTCTTTTGCTGAGGATCTCAAATGGACTACTAAGGAATGTGCTTTTGAAACTATTCATAACTTTAGAAAAGCAATCCATATAATAAATTGGCAGAAAACTTGGCTGAATTTTGTATTGTTGTCTGGTGGAAAATAGCAAAGTGTGGAAGGCAAAGCACAGTTTCTCTGTGTGACTTATAGTAAAACACAAAAGGAAACAACAAATTAAAGAAGATACCATAAGGCTAATAGAAAGTAAAAGTTGAGGATTTGAAATGTTTTTAGCCCATTTTAATTGAAAAGAATGATAATGCACGCTGTGGAGAGAATGACTTGACCAATTTTTGCTGGAGATAAGATGCGTGATCCAAATAATCACATTAGCAGAAATGCTGTCAGTTTGAGCTGAAGGACAGTGATAGGAAGAAATGACAGAAGGCTGTTGGATTTCTGGGATTCTGTAAACAGGAAATGGCTAATTTGGCCACAGACATGTTAGCCTTCAACAAAAGAGAAGAATGATTCTGAAATTGTCTCAGAGGTCAGAGGAACTGTGGAGGGCACGCCTAAACTTTGATTTGGGACTTCTGGTTTTAAGAACAGTGATTTCAAAATTTCTGTTGTTTTAAGACATTTTGTTTGTGATAATTTATAACAGAATTCTGAGGAAACTAATACAACTCTCAGAAGCCTTTGACAGTGCTTAGTAGCATCTCTGAAACTTCCCTCTCTCTAATGACTATTTTACCAAGGCTTTTAGTTGATCTCACTACACCTGCTATTACCCACTTCCAAGGTATTTTTCATTCTTGCAGTTGGAGTATCCCTTTAATTAATTGTTCATCAGTGGTGACAGTGATTTGTGTCACATAGAATTCCTGTGTGGTGGTCTTTAAAGTGGCAGTTCAAAGAACCCTATTGAGAAATTTATGGACAGGAATAGCATATGAGAAAGAGGGTCAGGTATTAAAGATTTTTATGACTTGACCTAGAGTTGGTGCACATGTTCCCTTACATTCCATCGATTAGCATCCATTACTAAACCAAACTACAACAAAATCTGGAAAATTACATCTAATTGTGTGAGCTAGAAGAAAAGGATCTTGTGACACTTATAGCTCATCTCATTTTTTTTAAATACCCACTTACACATTCTTTTCACTCACTCACTTAAAATACTTATTTCTTCTATAAGAGAGGCAATATAAAGTATTTCCAGTCAATGTCCAAATCAAAGTTCAGATTATCAATCATCCAGATGATGAACTATCCTCTCTGTCAGAATCAATAATGGATTCTCCAGGTATGAGAATCTATACACAAAAAGGACAAGTTACTCCTATCTCCAACATACTCACTCATTGCTATATACTGAAACTGGGGTATAATAGCAACAGTAAAAACTTTTGTGTCAAGTAGGAAGAATGAGAGGTATTCTAATAGTCAGACCTTATTAAGACTTCTTATCATAAGTGTAGAGAAAAAAATTAACTAGATAAGTCTTCTCATATCTGAGATTAATGTTTTCCATTGGTTTTAGCTTTTTTTCGTATTTTCTGAAAGATTCTTTCTTGTCTGTTACTCTTCATATGTTTATGTGTGTGTGTGTGTGTGTGTGTGTGTGTATACATATATATATATATATATACACATATATATATATATATATATATATATATATATATAAACACTATAGTTAAGAAAACATCTTCCCAGGTTTCAAGAAATTTTGCATAGTGGCTCAAATAGCAAAAAAAAGGAAAAAAAGAAGGTCTTAAATGATATTTAAGACCTGAGCATATATTTTAAGTAGAAGCTTATGATTTACTTGGTAACATAATTCTCTTAAAAACTTAGTTGTTCTCTAATCTATTTCTTTCTACTCAGATCCACATTTGTAACTATATCCCAGATTTTCCTAAACATTGTTCCCAAGCCTCATTCACTTCTATTATTACTTAACACTCTTGAATTAGTGCTGGCTATGTTGAGAATGTATGAGACAATCGATTTTGTTGTAAAGACAAAAGCTGCACTATGATAATTGCTATTAGATTTGGCTAATTTGTTTGAGAGGTCTTGCTGGACCATTGTCACTGAAGACTTCTTTGATTTTTTCCTTCCTTATCTGAGTTTTGAAGCAATTAGCTTTCCCAACACTTTGAGGCCAATAGTTTCTGATTTTTCTGCTTTCTCTTTAATCTATGCCTGAATATGATCTATTCTTGACTGAATTCATCTTTTCTCTATAACACTTTTGTGAGTGCACCAAGCAGAATTTGTTACTGAGTCTAAGCTTGTGTGGCTTGCTGCACTACGGGTCATTAAATTGAGAGACAGGTTGTTGGGGCCAGGAATTGTGACTTTACTGTATTTAGAAAGCCAGTAGACCAAGATGATGGACTAATCACCCAAAAGAACACCTTACTCCAATTAAAATCCATTTTTTTAAACAAAACTAAAAAAGAAAAAAAAAATCCATTTTTTTAAACAAATTCTCTGTTTATTTTCATCAATTTTTATTCTTTGGCCTGTGTGGGCCTCCAATTGCAGTGGCTTCTCTCGTTGCAGAGCACTGGCTCTGGGTGTGTGCACTCCAGAGCGCTGGCTCGTAATTGGACACACCGGTCCAGCCGCTCCATGGCTCATGGGATCTTCCCAGGCCAGGGATAGAACCGGTGTCCCTTATATTTCAAGGTAGATTCTTTACCCACTGGACCACTAGGAAAGCTCTCCAAATTTTGTTTTATATCGAAAGGGAGGTAGTGTGGCAAACTTCTTGGTATCAGAGCCCTTGTTCTTGCAGATTTGCATGTTAAGTCAGCTTTCCTGTAAGCCTCCAATAAGTCATGTGTTATTCTCTGTTCTGCAACTTTTTAGCTCTATATGGAAAGAAAAGTGTTATACTTCTAAAAATCAGAACCTTGAGAGTGGTCAATCCTGTATATTTCAGTCTATAGGCAAAATTTTTAACTTATATCAAAAGCAATAGAATACAAAAATTAAAACAAAATAAATAGATCCAAAATGGAGTCTGATTTAGTCTTCCCCATTAACTCCTTCAAACTACTTTCCATAGAGCTAGAGATTTAGTAAACTTGTGATTTTGGCCATCATAGTCATTTCAGGTCACTCTTTCACCACATGCTTTTTTACAGAATAGCCATATTTGCCATCCTTTCACCCTGCTATATTAAATCACTTATTGTCTTACCTTATATTATTAAGCAAATGCTATGTGTATTAAATTTTATTTTACTTTTACAGCTTGCATTCTCCCCCCCACTTCTCATAAATGCTATATTTCTCAGAATTCAGTTAGGAGATTTAATTTAAAGATTTATGTAATTAAACAGGTCTCTATGAAATGGATGCACTCAGTATGCGAGAAAATTTGAAAAAGTCAAGTGTGTCTACAGGATTGGAAAATGTCCGTTTTTGTTCCAATACCAAAGAAGAAAAATGCTAAAGATTTTTCAAACTACTGAACAATCATGCTCATTTCACATGCTAACAAAATAATGCTAAAATCATGCAAGCTGGGATTCAGCAGTACAAGAATCAAGAACTTCTAGACGTATAAGCTGGATTTTAAAAAGCAGAGGAGCCAGAGATCAAATTGCCAACATATACTGGTTCATACAAACAGCAAGAGAATTCAAGGAAAAACTCTACTTCATTAACTACACTAAAACCTTTGGCTGTGCGGATCACAACAAACTGTGGAAAACTCTTAAATAGCCCACCACTTTAACTGCCTCCTGAGAAACCTGTATGTAGCTCAAGAAGTTCCCAGGCCAGGGATAGAACCGTGTCCCTTATATTTCAAGGTAGATTCTTTACCCACTGGACCACTAGGAAAGCTCTCCAAATTTTGTTTTATATCGAAAGGGAGGTAGTGTGGCAAACTTCTTGGTATCAGAGCCCTTGTTCTTGCAGATTTGCATGTTAAGTCAGCTTTCCTGTAAGCCTCCAATAAGTCATGTGTTATTCTCTGTTCTGCAACTTTTTAGCTCTATATGGAAAGAAAAGTGTTATACTTCTAAAAATCAGAACCTTGAGAGTGGTCAATCCTGTATATTTCAGTCTATAGGCAAAATTTTTAACTTATATCAAAAGCAATAGAATACAAAAATTAAAACAAAATAAATAGATCCAAAATGGAGTCTGATTTAGTCTTCCCTATTAACTCCTTCAAACTACTTTCCATAGAGCTAGAGATTTAGTAAACTTGTGATTTTGGCCATCATAGTCATTTCAGGTCACTCTTTCACCACATGCTTTTTTACAGAATAGCCATATTTGCCATCCTTTCACCCTGCTATATTAAATCACTTATTGTCTTACCTTATATTATTAAGCAAATGCTATGTGTATTAAATTTTATTTTACTTTTACAGCTTGCATTCTCCCCCCCACTTCTCATAAATGCTATATTTCTCAGAATTCAGTTAGGAGATTTAATTTAAAGATTTATGTAATTAAACAGGTCTCTATGAAATGGATGCACTCAGTATGCGAGAAAATTTGAAAAAGTCAAGTGTGTCTACAGGATTGGAAAATGTCCGTTTTTGTTCCAATACCAAAGAAGAAAAATGCTAAAGATTTTTCAAACTACTGAACAATCATGCTCATTTCACATGCTAACAAAATAATGCTAAAATCATGCAAGCTGGGATTCAGCAGTACAAGAATCAAGAACTTCTAGACGTATAAGCTGGATTTTAAAAAGCAGAGGAGCCAGAGATCAAATTGCCAACATATACTGGTTCATACAAACAGCAAGAGAATTCAAGGAAAAACTCTACTTCATTAACTACACTAAAACCTTTGGCTGTGCGGATCACAACAAACTGTGGAAAACTCTTAAATAGCCCACCACTTTAACTGCCTCCTGAGAAACCTGTATGTAGCTCAAGAAGCAACACTTAGAACTGAACATAGAGTATATCATATGAAATGCCAGGCTGGCTGAATCACAGACTGGAATCAGGATTGCTAGGAGAAATATCAACAACCTCAGATATGCAGATGACATCACCCTAAGGTCAGAAAGCAAAGAGGAACTAACTAGCCTCTTGATGAAGGTGAAAGATTAGAGTGAAAAAGCTGGCTTAAAACTCAACATTCAAAAAACTAAGATCATGGCACCTGATCCCTTCACTTCATGGCAAATAGATGGGGAAAAATGGAAAAAGTGACTGACTTTATTTTCTTGGGGTCCAAAATCACTGAAGATGATGACTGCAGCAATGAAATTAAAAGATGCTTGCTCCTTGGAAGAAAAGCTGTGACAATCATAGACAGCATGTTAAAAAGCAGAGATATCACTTTGCTGACAGAGGCCCATCTAGTTATAACTGTGGTTTTTTCCAATAGTCATATTTGGATGTGAGACTTGGACCATAATGAGGCATAAAGAGTGCCAAAGAATTAATGCTTTCAAATTGTGATGCTGGAGAAGATCCTTAAGGGTCCCTTGGGCAGCAAAGACATCAAATCAGTCAATCCTGAAGGAAATGAACCCTGGATATTCATTGGAAGGACTGGGGCTGAAGCACCAATACTTTGGCCACTGATACA
Source organism: Tragulus kanchil (assembly GCA_022376925.1). Classification (NCBI taxonomy): domain Eukaryota; kingdom Metazoa; phylum Chordata; class Mammalia; order Artiodactyla; family Tragulidae; genus Tragulus; species Tragulus kanchil. The sequence goes on from JAIOJX010000032.1 coordinate 38,755,093, forward strand.
AAGAGCTGACTCATTGGAAAAGACCCCGATGCTGGGAGAGATTGAAGGGAGGAGAGGAAGGAGATGGCAGAGGATATGACAGTTGGATGACATCACTGACTCAACGGACATGAGCTTGAGTAAAATCTGGGATATGGTGAAAGACAGGGAAGCCTGATATACTGCAGTCCATAGGGTCACAAACTGTCAAACATGACTTGTTGGTGAACAACGCCAACAAACTATGAAATCAAAGTCAGCAAAAACTGTACATAAATTAAGCTCTACGAGATTTTTAGGAAGTTAGGAAGTTTCAAGAAGGATAGGACACTGCCAGCAATAATCAGTATTATCCCCACCATCAAAATGGGTGGGTGGGTGAGAAATCTACAAGGCCACCATGAAACCTCATCTCTCACAAAATCCACATGCCTGCCAGAAGGAAAAAAAAATTATAATGACTTCTGTTTCCCTTCCATCTTTCAAAATTTATACAATTGTTGCTTAATGGTGAATTTGATCCAGATCCTTGCAATAAGGTCTCAGGAAATAAAACGCTCATATCTCCAGTTCTTGAAATAAAGGACAAGTATAATTGGGGAAAATGGTATCACGTTGCCAACATTCTGCATTTCAGCTGCCAATCCACTCAGAAATCTTAAACCTGTCCTCCGGATTCTCTGAAATCTGGCTTTGCCAACCTCTCACACTTCTGCCATTTTAGATTTATCATCTGGCACATGCCATACACAATATAGTCTTTGCACATATACTCTTCTCCTTGAAACATTCTCACTCATTCACTCTTCTATTTCCCAGAAAATTCCTACTGGTTTTTAAAATCTCACATTAAACATTACTTCTTCAGTCTTCTTTTTTAAAACCCCAAATACAGGTTAAATAATATAGTTGTATGTTCTTACTGCACCATGTATTTTGGTAGATATTCTCCAGCAACAATAATGGATAATTGAGTCAGATGAAATACCATTTAGAGCATATATATTACTGTAAGATATCTCTACTTGTTGTTGTAGAAAAGGCAAAGAAGCACACACAAAAGAATGTCTTTTTTTCAGGGACTGGAAATTTAGTTCACATATTCATGGAAATAGAGTACAAATTAAGAAATGACACAAATAACTATAATAATGAATGGCCTTATATGTTCTCATTTTATTTAGTTATCACTTATAATTCATTTTGTAAGATATGTACTTTTGCATGAACCTTTTTTGTGGACAAGAGTATTTTGGGGGAGGGATAAGTCAATTAGTCAAAGATTAGGGTCCCACATTCAATTAACAAAATACTAGAACTTCAGGATCTCTAAATTGACAGCAATGTTGTTCTAGCCAAAAGTTCATTTAGGACATTCCATATTTGAAAGAAGCTGTCTTTTAGACAGATTAATTATCTCTTCCTCCAGATTCACTAGACTCTATCTACTTTTTATTTTTTCAATTTTATTTATTTATCTTTTTGGGGGGTGGGGTGGGGAGGGAGGGGGATGGGCGGGCCACTTCTATTGATCTTTCATTTCTCTATTTTCATCTGTCTTTGTTCTTTGGCTCCTATGGGCCTCCCATCACGGTGGCCTCTGCCGTTGCAGAGTGTTGGCTTTAGGCGCACGCGCGCCAGAGCTCTGGCTCAGTAATTAGACACATCGGTCCAGCCGCTCCACGGCATGTGGGATCTTCCCAGATCAGGGCTCGAACCGGCGCCCCTTGCACTGCAAAGCGGTGTCCTTACCCACTGGACCACCAGGGGAAGCCCGTCTATCTACTTTTACTTAGGTTTCCAGGACACTGAATATGTGGACTTTATTATCTCAGTGCCCCATAGAAAGGTCTTCATTCAATTACTTCTAATGTTAAACCTACTGCTTTTGTAGCTGAACAATCTCTATGTTTTTCATAAAAATGTGTGAACACATCATCCGTTATGTTTTTCAATGTCCCTATAAAAAAACATGTGTTAAAGTCTCCCTTCAATTCTGAGCCAAGAAAATGTTTGTGTCTGAAGACAACCTTGGGAGAACCACATTTTTCTTTTTTGCCTTGGCTGCCAAGATGAACAGACATAAATTCAGTGTTTATCTGCAGTGATTGACTCGTCACAGGTGCCTGATAATAGCAATTCTTCTGTTCCCTTAAAGTGCTTTTTCTCTTGGCAGATTCTGGAAGGAATGTTTAACAGAATTGCTTTATACTATATTGAATCTGATTCAAATTCTTTAAAAAACAATAAAACAAAACAAAAAAAAACACCAACTATAAATACTAAATAATCAAATAAAAATGGTAATAACATAATCATGCTATCCAATATATATAATGCATTAATCATCAGTAAAAGCTTACCTTACTTTTAATAAAACAAAGGTAGTTACTTCATTTTATATGTCTCTCTCATTATGACAAGAAACAAATTCTGACGTGGAATAGTGTTCTGAACAATCTTTTCTTTTTTCCTTAAAGGAAAACATTGATCCCTTCATATGATTTTACATATCTATTTATCTATTCAGACACTTAGTGTTTCAAACAGTAATGCACTAGTTTGTACATTAGATATTACTTATATTGTGAATTTTAGCATTAATTCTAGGGAGATAAAAAATGAAAATACTTTGCTCTAATAGGAATTATCATATATACTGTTATATTTAATGGAGACAAATTTTTTTCAGAAAATTATGAATGACATGGTAATTGAAACAACAATATATGATATAGTAATAATTGGGGAGTAAGCATAAAATTTGACATATTAACATGTAAGACTATATTCCTATAAAATAGTAACTTTATTGTATTCAGCAGAACTGTGTGGGATTTTGACCACCCATAATAATTAAGTTAGATCCACATAAGATTTTTCTTTTTACATTGTGAAAAACATTAGAATTTTCTTGAATATTTTAAAATAAATTTAAGTAATATGAGAATCCATGAAGTTTTAATTTGAAATTAGCAAATATAAAAATAATAAAAATAATTGTTAGATGTTAGAGTATTGTGTGGATACAACATATTATACCATGTTATTTTGGTATACTTTTTATACCATGTTATTTTTGGTATATTCGTTATACTTAAAAAAAAATTTGATATAGAATATGAAGTGACATTGATGAAGCTTTTCATTGGGAATTTTGTTTCCTTGTTTTGGAATAATAGCACAGAATGGAACAAACTATCCTAATAAATCATTTCTTGGTCTTACTAAAAGTAACAGAAGAATAAATAAGAGATATTTTTTCTTAATATTTTCTATTCATTTGAGAGCCTATGAAATTTGAACCATCTTGTTAATTGACATATCAGTAAGACTGGATGTTTTCCTTACAGAAGAAGAGGAAAAAATTCCTCATGTATAGCCCTGATCATTTTGTTTTTAAAATTGTTTTTTTTTTAAGTTTATTTTTATTTATTAATTTGGCTACAAAGGATTCAAAATCTAAACATGTAGCTACTATTCAAGATATCAATTGCTTTACTGTCTCTCTCATTATGACAAGAAACAAATTCTGACGTGGAATAGTGTTCTGAACAATCTTTTCTTTTTTCCTTAAAGGAAAACATTGATCCCTTCATATGATTTTACATATCTATTTATCTATTCAGACACTTAGTGTTTCAAACAGTAATGCACTAGTTTGTACATTAGATATTACTTATATTGTGAATTTTAGCATTAATTCTAGGGAGATAAAAAATGAAAATACTTTGCTCTAATAGGAATTATCATATATACTGTTATATTTAATGGAGACAAATTTTTTTCAGAAAATTATGAATGACATGGTAATTGAAACAACAATATATGATATAGTAATAATTGGGGAGTAAGCATAAAATTTGACATATTAACATGTAAGACTATATTCCTATAAAATAGTAACTTTATTGTATTCAGCAGAACTGTGTGGGATTTTGACCACCCATAATAATTAAGTTAGATCCACATAAGATTTTTCTTTTTACATTGTGAAAAACATTAGAATTTTCTTGAATATTTTAAAATAAATTTAAGTAATATGAGAATCCATGAAGTTTTAATTTGAAATTAGCAAATATAAAAATAATAAAAATAATTGTTAGATGTTAGAGTATTGTGTGGATACAACATATTATACCATGTTATTTTGGTATACTTTTTATACCATGTTATTTTTGGTATATTCGTTATACTTAAAAAAAAATTTGATATAGAATATGAAGTGACATTGATGAAGCTTTTCATTGGGAATTTTGTTTCCTTGTTTTGGAATAATAGCACAGAATGGAACAAACTATCCTAATAAATCATTTCTTGGTCTTACTAAAAGTAACAGAAGAATAAATAAGAGATATTTTTTCTTAATATTTTCTATTCATTTGAGAGCCTATGAAATTTGAACCATCTTGTTAATTGACATATCAGTAAGACTGGATGTTTTCCTTACAGAAGAAGAGGAAAAAATTCCTCATGTATAGCCCTGATCATTTTGTTTTTAAAATTGTTTTTTTTTTAAGTTTATTTTTATTTATTAATTTGGCTACAAAGGATTCAAAATCTAAACATGTAGCTACTATTCAAGATATCAATTGCATTCCCAGTGAAATAAAAACTATGCTCAAAATTATACATAAAATCTTATAGAGGTATAATTTGCAATAGTTCAAAACTGAGAATAACCCTCATATCCTTCAATGAGTGGAAAGTTAAACAAATTGTGCTACATCTATACTGTAGATTAGCATTCAGGCTCATCCATGGATCCCCAAGAGTGACTTTCACTTTCATAGAAAACAGCAAATTATTGATACATGTAAAAACTGGATGAATCTCCAGATAATTATGCTGAGTGAAAACCAACTCCAAAATATTACATACTGTGCTATTCAATTTACATAACATCCTTGAAATGACAAAATTATAGAAATGGTGAACTGCTTAGTGGCTGCCATGGTTCAGATTGGAGTGAGAGTGGTAGGCAAGTGGAACGAGCATGGCTATAAAAAGGTTACCTGAGGAATTCTCATCTTGACAGAAATATTCTGCTTCTTAATGGGATCAATGTGAATATCCTGGTAGGATACTTAGTATATAGTTTTGTAAGATGTTAGCATTGTTGAAAAGTGAGAAAAGTGTATATTACATGGTTTCATGTAATTTCTTGTAAATGCATATGAAAGCACAATTATCTAAAAATGTTCCATTAAAAATTAATATTTTGAAAAAAATAAACATAATTGAAGACATAATCAAAGTTGAAAATACCTTTAGTGCAGTGAATATAAATTATAATAAAATATTCAGAATGTAGCATATATAGACAAAAGAATGAAAAAATGTATAAAAACACAAGAGATACTAGGTGTAAAGTGAAAAATTGCAAATGAAGGATAGACTGCATTGAACAGAAGCAACATCTGAAGCAATATTAGAACAAATTTTCCAAAATGAATGAAAGATTCCAAGCCACAGATTCAAGAAACAAGAAAATTTCTATTGAGAACAATTACAAAGAAATGATACTTAGTAGCTGGGAGATGTTGGGAGAATCCAAACATATTATCTCAAAAGAAAGTTAACAATAAAGGTGATTTCTCAGCACAAAGGAAGCTATAAGATATATTCAAAGTGTTAAATAAAGTAACAAAGTAATATTCAAAGTAATATCAATATTTTTTATCCTGTAAAAAAATATTATTTGGAAATTAAGAGTAATTTTACTTTTGAGTAGGATGGAATTTGTGGCAAGTTAAAGCTTTAGCTATACACTCCCAGTGGCTCAGTGAAATAAAACTATGCTCAAAATTATACATAAAATCTTATAGAGGTATAATTTGCAATAGTTCAAAACTGAGAATAACCCTCATATCCTTCAATGAGTGGAAAGTTAAACAAATTGTGCTACATCTATACTGTAGATTAGCATTCAGGCTCATCCATGGATCCCCAAGAGTGACTTTCACTTTCATAGAAAACAGCAAATTATTGATACATGTAAAAACTGGATGAATCTCCAGATAATTATGCTGAGTGAAAACCAACTCCAAAATATTACATACTGTGCTATTCAATTTACATAACATCCTTGAAATGACAAAATTATAGAAATGGTGAACTGCTTAGTGGCTGCCATGGTTCAGATTGGAGTGAGAGTGGTAGGCAAGTGGAACGAGCATGGCTATAAAAAGGTTACCTGAGGAATTCTCATCTTGACAGAAATATTCTGCTTCTTAATGGGATCAATGTGAATATCCTGGTAGGATACTTAGTATATAGTTTTGTAAGATGTTAGCATTGTTGAAAAGTGAGAAAAGTGTATATTACATGGTTTCATGTAATTTCTTGTAAATGCATATGAAAGCACAATTATCTAAAAATGTTCCATTAAAAATTAATATTTTGAAAAAAATAAACATAATTGAAGACATAATCAAAGTTGAAAATACCTTTAGTGCAGTGAATATAAATTATAATAAAATATTCAGAATGTAGCATATATAGACAAAAGAATGAAAAAATGTATAAAAACACAAGAGATACTAGGTGTAAAGTGAAAAATTGCAAATGAAGGATAGACTGCATTGAACAGAAGCAACATCTGAAGCAATATTAGAACAAATTTTCCAAAATGAATGAAAGATTCCAAGCCACAGATTCAAGAAACAAGAAAATTTCTATTGAGAACAATTACAAAGAAATGATACTTAGTAGCTGGGAGATGTTGGGAGAATCCAAACATATTATCTCAAAAGAAAGTTAACAATAAAGGTGATTTCTCAGCACAAAGGAAGCTATAAGATATATTCAAAGTGTTAAATAAAGTAACAAAGTAATATTCAAAGTAATATCAATATTTTTTATCCTGTAAAAAAATATTATTTGGAAATTAAGAGTAATTTTACTTTTGAGTAGGATGGAATTTGTGGCAAGTTAAAGCTTTAGCTATACACTCCCAGTGGCTCAGTGGTAAAAAATCTGCCTGCTAATGCAAGAGACACAGGTTCAGTCCCTGGGTTCAGAAGATCCTCTGGAGAAAGAAATGGCAATCCACTCCAGTATTCTTGTCTAGGAAATCCAATGGACAGAGGAATCTTGTGGGCTGCAGCCCATGGGATGGCAAAGATTCAGACACAACTTATGGACTAAAGAACAACAAAGCTCTAGCAATGAATATCTAGGGGAGAAAAATAAAACAAAACAGGAAAAGCCACAAAGAGCTTCTTTAGAAATGATCCAGGGTAGTGAAATTAAGATTTCACAAAGTGAAGGCATGTGGAAAGGTGAAATGATTTTCTGTAGCTGGTTTTCCACTGGGAAGCTTTGCTATTCAATTTGGATATAGGCGAAGGCTGACAATTTGATAACTCTGTTGATCAGAAGTCATACTGAAGGACCATGAAATCAGTAGGGCATTTGTAAGAATCATAAAGCTATAATGATAGTATTGGAGACATGAGGAAACACCATTGATAGGTTTATTTCTCACTTAAGCTTTTTATTTATTTATTTATTTTGCCTCTAAGTAGTTATTTATTTTACATCCATCTATATTCTTTGGCATGTGTGGGCCTCCCATAGCAGTTGCCTCTCTTGTTGCAGAGCACTGGCTCTGTGCTCATGCGCTCCAGAGTACTGGCTCATAATTAGACATACCTACCCAGTCACTCCTCAGCATGTGGGATATTCCTGGGTAAGGGATCAAACCAATGCCCCTTGCACTACAAGCCAAAATCTTTAATCAGTGGACCACAAGGGAAGCCCCTGGCATGAACATTTTTGAAATTACAAACTGATGAGGCTAAAAAGACTAAAGGTAGAATTTTGAAAATTACAAAGAAATGATACTTAGTAGCTGGGAGATGTTGGGAGAATCCAAACATATTATCTCAAAAGAAAGTTAACAATAAAGGTGATTTCTCAGCACAAAGGAAGCTATAAGATATATTCAAAGTGTTAAATAAAGTAACAAAGTAATATTCAAAGTAATATCAATATTTTTTATCCTGTAAAAAAATATTATTTGGAAATTAAGAGTAATTTTACTTTTGAGTAGGATGGAATTTGTGGCAAGTTAAAGCTTTAGCTATACACTCCCAGTGGCTCAGTGGTAAAAAATCTGCCTGCTAATGCAAGAGACACAGGTTCAGTCCCTGGGTTCAGAAGATCCTCTGGAGAAAGAAATGGCAATCCACTCCAGTATTCTTGTCTAGGAAATCCAATGGACAGAGGAATCTTGTGGGCTGCAGCCCATGGGATGGCAAAGATTCAGACACAACTTATGGACTAAAGAACAACAAAGCTCTAGCAATGAATATCTAGGGGAGAAAAATAAAACAAAACAGGAAAAGCCACAAAGAGCTTCTTTAGAAATGATCCAGGGTAGTGAAATTAAGATTTCACAAAGTGAAGGCATGTGGAAAGGTGAAATGATTTTCTGTAGCTGGTTTTCCACTGGGAAGCTTTGCTATTCAATTTGGATATAGGCGAAGGCTGACAATTTGATAACTCTGTTGATCAGAAGTCATACTGAAGGACCATGAAATCAGTAGGGCATTTGTAAGAATCATAAAGCTATAATGATAGTATTGGAGACATGAGGAAACACCATTGATAGGTTTATTTCTCACTTAAGCTTTTTATTTATTTATTTATTTTGCCTCTAAGTAGTTATTTATTTTACATCCATCTATATTCTTTGGCATGTGTGGGCCTCCCATAGCAGTTGCCTCTCTTGTTGCAGAGCACTGGCTCTGTGCTCATGCGCTCCAGAGTACTGGCTCATAATTAGACATACCTACCCAGTCACTCCTCAGCATGTGGGATATTCCTGGGTAAGGGATCAAACCAATGCCCCTTGCACTACAAGCCAAAATCTTTAATCAGTGGACCACAAGGGAAGCCCCTGGCATGAACATTTTTGAAATTACAAACTGATGAGGCTAAAAAGACTAAAGGTAGAATTTTTGAAAATTATACCAAAATTATGACAGTCGAGCAGTACTGAGGACATAGTGATTGGAGTTCAACCTACAAGAAAAAAGAAAAAAAAAAAAAAAACACTGTGGATGGCCAGGTTCTCATTCAAAAGTCCTGGAGGGATTCATCCCAGGGACAGGTGTAAATCAGATACACATTGAGTATTACTCAAGCAGTACATTTTCCTCTATTTAGCTCACCACTGTATGAAAGTTGAGATACCTCTGAAAAAAAAAAAAAATACAATGTCGTATTTGGATTCGTAATCATTTCCTCACAATGTCCAGAATTCAATCATTGGGAATGGTAGTAAGCAGAAACATTTGGACCAGAAGCGAAAAAAAAAAAAAAAAAAGAAAGGAGAGAGAGAGAGAGAGAGAGAAAGAACATAAATATATTACAGAAATATACTGATTAATTACACAGATATTAGAGTTTTCTGATTAATAGTTTAATAACCACTGCTAATATGTTCCATAAAATAGGGAGAGACATAGAAAATGATAAATGAAAATGAAACATTCACAAGAAAAACAGAATCTGTGTGAGGAGGAAATGGCAACTCACTCCAGAATTCTTGCCTGGACTTTCCCATGGACAGAGGATCTGGTGGGCTACAATCCATTGGGTGACAAAGAATGGGACATGACTGAGTAACTGAGCGCTCAGGCACATATAACTTTAAGAGGTGATGAGACATTACAGAAAATTACCCAAATGAACTGAAAGAGAGATCAATGTAAGTTCATCTAAGGTGAAAAAGAAAAAGCAAAAGTAAATGAAAATGAGGCAAAAAACATATGAAATGTGTAAAAAGGTATAATATGTGTTTACTGGAGTTCCAGATTTAAAGAGGGAGAAAGAATAGGAAAAGAAGAAAAAGTCGAAAATACATGACTAAGAATGTTACAAACTGATAAATGACATATATAGTTCCAAGAAGCTCAGAAAACTTGTAAGTATATAACTTACATTACATAAAATACAAAGCAAAGTTTATTGGTTACTCCATAGTCAAACTCTGAATAAAGGAAATCTTCTAAACAGCACCTTCAAAATAACAGTAACACTTAGAGTTGACTTACCAAAACACATGGAAACCAAAAGAAAATGGAATGTTGTATTTAGAGTGGTGAGGGTTTGACTTTAATGTCTATTGAAAATGTCTCCAAAGATGAAAGCAAAGTGTTATTTTTGGATAAGCCAAAGAAGATAATTGTTGTTAGCAAACCTACAAAAATGAAATTCTAAATGAAAAAATGTATCCATGTGGCTTCTCAGGGGGCATAAGTGCTAAGTCACTTTAGTTGTGTCTGACTCTTTGTGACTCTAAGATGAACCAAAGCTCACCAGTCTCCTCTATGGGATTCTCCATGAAGAATATTGGAGTGAGTTGTCGTGTCATCCTCCAGGGGATCTTCCCAATCTAAGGATCAAACCCTGGTCTCTTATGTCTCCTGAATTGATAGAAGGGGCCTTTACCACTAGTACCACTTGGAAAACCCAATGGTAAACAACCTGTTTGCTAATGCAGGAGACTTAAGAAATGGGGGTTTGATCCCTGGGTCAGGGAAGATCCTCTGGAGGAGGAAAAAGGACCCTACTCCAGTATTCTTGCTTGGAGAACCCCATGGACAGAGGAGTCTTGCAAACAAAAATAAAATTATAAATTATAAAAAAGTATAAATATTTACATATCTATGGTTCAAGCTATTAAAATGTATTTTTTTAACTACTACAATTTTGAATGTATGATTATATCTAGTTCAGCTGGTTATAGAATCTGTGCTAATGGCTGTTTAATTGTGGTTGAGGATGCTTATTATTTAGATGGAAAATTAAGTGAAGAATGTAAACTTCATTTATTCAAATTACAAAGATAAAATTAAGACCACATATATAATGAGAAGAAGGAAGTCTATTTACTGAAATCTGCTATTCTTCTATCTCATGTAGTGTTCATTCTATTCCTAAAAATCCACTACCAATTTATAAGAGGCTTTCCTGGTGGCTCAGATGAATCCACCCTCCATGCAGGAGATCAGGATTTGATTCCTGGGTCAGGAAGATCCCCTGTAGTAGGAAATAACAACCCACTAATTCTCCATTCTTGCCTGGAGAATTCTGTGGACAGAGGAGCCTGATGGGCTACAGTTCATGGGGTGACAAATAGTCAAATGCAACTGAGTAATTAACACTAAGCTATAAAAGGTCTGAAAATTTAAAACTATGCCTAGCCTAACACAAAGCAAGCAGTAAATATTTTCTGAAGGTATTCTTTAGAGATGTAAATATGATAATTCCATCAGTGTAGTTCTAATTAAGGCCATATTATCAGTTCATCAAACTGAAAAATAAATGAATATGCAACAAATATCAAAAGGCATATAGAGGTGTCTGAAGATTTGATTTGAAAAGTGAATTGAAAATCAACCAGGGCTCAGTCTAATGGCACTTAGCATTTCTATCGCCCATAAGCTATATGTTCTATAATTATTATCAGCATTTACCCTGGAAACAGTTAATCCATTACTTAATATGTATTTGGAATTGAGTCAAGGAAACTATCAGATAGAAAGAAGTTCTCTGGTGATTTGCAGTCTTTGTAAGTAACTCATGCTTGTAAACCCAGCTGTATGATTGCCTCCATTTAATCCGTCTTTTTCATTTTTTAAAAAGCCACCAGTTATCTTGAAAAAAAAAATAAGCCTCTTTTTCAAAGATGGAAAATTGTATCTTAGTGTAGAGGTACATAATGCACTGATGCTGATAACAAAACAGAATAAAGAAAAATTAAAGACATTTTGAGCCAGGCTCTTACAAGATGCATTCACATTCCTTTAACTGACATTATATAAATGAACACAAAGAAACAACACCCTCCAAAAGGCAGGGAAAGAATCTAGCAGGAGGGCCAAGTTTGGAAGAGGATGAGTAGAGCTGGACTGCAGACAGGGATACCAGAAACTGGCAAGAGAGATCAGAACAAAGTGAGCATATATGGAAGGAGCAGTGGGACTCTGGCAGAGCACACCACTTCAGATGGTGTGTTTGGTACTGAGGTTATGTTCAGTTAGCTGTTTAACAACTTTGAGGCTTTCCTGGTGGCTCAGATGAATCCACCCTCCATGCAGGAGATCAGGATTTGATTCCTGGGTCAGGAAGATCCCCTGTAGTAGGAAATAACAACCCACTAATTCTCCATTCTTGCCTGGAGAATTCTGTGGACAGAGGAGCCTGATGGGCTACAGTTCATGGGGTGACAAATAGTCAAATGCAACTGAGTAATTAACACTAAGCTATAAAAGGTCTGAAAATTTAAAACTATGCCTAGCCTAACACAAAGCAAGCAGTAAATATTTTCTGAAGGTATTCTTTAGAGATGTAAATATGATAATTCCATCAGTGTAGTTCTAATTAAGGCCATATTATCAGTTCATCAAACTGAAAAATAAATGAATATGCAACAAATATCAAAAGGCATATAGAGGTGTCTGAAGATTTGATTTGAAAAGTGAATTGAAAATCAACCAGGGCTCAGTCTAATGGCACTTAGCATTTCTATCGCCCATAAGCTATATGTTCTATAATTATTATCAGCATTTACCCTGGAAACAGTTAATCCATTACTTAATATGTATTTGGAATTGAGTCAAGGAAACTATCAGATAGAAAGAAGTTCTCTGGTGATTTGCAGTCTTTGTAAGTAACTCATGCTTGTAAACCCAGCTGTATGATTGCCTCCATTTAATCCGTCTTTTTCATTTTTTAAAAAGCCACCAGTTATCTTGAAAAAAAAAATAAGCCTCTTTTTCAAAGATGGAAAATTGTATCTTAGTGTAGAGGTACATAATGCACTGATGCTGATAACAAAACAGAATAAAGAAAAATTAAAGACATTTTGAGCCAGGCTCTTACAAGATGCATTCACATTCCTTTAACTGACATTATATAAATGAACACAAAAGAAACAACACCCTCCAAAAGGCAGGGAAAGAATCTAGCAGGAGGGCCAAGTTTGGAAGAGGATGAGTAGAGCTGGACTGCAGACAGGGATACCAGAAACTGGCAAGAGAGATCAGAACAAAGTGAGCATATATGGAAGGAGCAGTGGGACTCTGGCAGAGCACACCACTTCAGATGGTGTGTTTGGTACTGAGGTTATGTTCAGTTAGCTGTTTGTGGATTTTCAAAATTAGGAGAACATGCAAAGTTCCCACCAGGATGAATATGTGAGAGGTGAGAAACAGATTTTCAGGCTTCTAGCCCACATTTTTCCTTAAAATTCACTACATACAAATTACAAGTAAAAGGGAGAGTCTGAAATATACTGTAGGTCCAAAGAAACATGTGGTGTGGTCATGCTTGCCAGGGCCTCAGAATTGTGTTCCTTTGCAAAGTCTCCCTTCAGTGAGATTCAGACATATATCATTTTCTAACATTTTGTCTTATGGTGAAATTAAGGCCTGTTTCTCACATTATTTAAATCTACATTGAAAAGCTGAATCATTTTAAAGAATTGCCATAAGGGTACATTTTCCCTCAAAGGTCATTATGTTTCTTTACTTATTTTTATACAAATATATATATATATATTCATATATATATATATATATGTATATATATATATATATGAAATAAGATATTTTTTAAAAAACCAGAAAACAAACAAAAAAAAAACAAGAAATGCTGGTTTAGAAGATCTGATCTGGTGCTAGGTGGGGAGTCATGTCTTACAAAGAGGACTGTGTTACTTTCTTGCTAAAAACCAGAGGTACATAAATAATAATGATAAAACAACTGTTATAGAGTGCTGCCTGTATGACTATATCCCAAGAACTCCCCTAGTATTGTACATTTTCACTCTCAAATCACACTTTGAGATAGGTATCATTATTATTCCTATTTTACAGAAGCATAAACTGACACACAGAACTGTTAAGTAATCTATCCAGATTTACATTCCTAATAAGGGCAGAGCTAGAACTCAATCCCCGACTCTCTGCAATTCCCAAATGTGACTGCTTTCTCTAACCTCTGAGTCTTGAATATGAGACATTCCTTTTAGATGTTCCTATCTTCGACTTGTTCCCATTACATATGTCAATGTAATGACCTTACACCTTCTACCTTATTTTTTCCTGTTAGTGTTTCCACTAGAATCTAACTCTTTATGGAATATGATGTGTACCAAATACCTTGTTTATCATTGTATTCCCAGCATCAAAATGAAACTTCAGATGGTGTGTTTGGTACTGAGGTTATGTTCAGTTAGCTGTTTGTGGATTTTCAAAATTAGGAGAACATGCAAAGTTCCCACCAGGATGAATATGTGAGAGGTGAGAAACAGATTTTCAGGCTTCTAGCCCACATTTTTCCTTAAAATTCACTACATACAAATTACAAGTAAAAGGGAGAGTCTGAAATATACTGTAGGTCCAAAGAAACATGTGGTGTGGTCATGCTTGCCAGGGCCTCAGAATTGTGTTCCTTTGCAAAGTCTCCCTTCAGTGAGATTCAGACATATATCATTTTCTAACATTTTGTCTTATGGTGAAATTAAGGCCTGTTTCTCACATTATTTAAATCTACATTGAAAAGCTGAATCATTTTAAAGAATTGCCATAAGGGTACATTTTCCCTCAAAGGTCATTATGTTTCTTTACTTATTTTTATACAAATATATATATATATATTCATATATATATATATATATGTATATATATATATATATGAAATAAGATATTTTTTAAAAAACCAGAAAACAAACAAAAAAAAAACAAGAAATGCTGGTTTAGAAGATCTGATCTGGTGCTAGGTGGGGAGTCATGTCTTACAAAGAGGACTGTGTTACTTTCTTGCTAAAAACCAGAGGTACATAAATAATAATGATAAAACAACTGTTATAGAGTGCTGCCTGTATGACTATATCCCAAGAACTCCCCTAGTATTGTACATTTTCACTCTCAAATCACACTTTGAGATAGGTATCATTATTATTCCTATTTTACAGAAGCATAAACTGACACACAGAACTGTTAAGTAATCTATCCAGATTTACATTCCTAATAAGGGCAGAGCTAGAACTCAATCCCCGACTCTCTGCAATTCCCAAATGTGACTGCTTTCTCTAACCTCTGAGTCTTGAATATGAGACATTCCTTTTAGATGTTCCTATCTTCGACTTGTTCCCATTACATATGTCAATGTAATGACCTTACACCTTCTACCTTATTTTTTTCCCGTTAGTGTTTCCACTAGAATCTAACTCTTTATGGAATATGATGTGTACCAAATACCTTGTTTATCATTGTATTCCCAGCATCAAAATGAAACATGGTCCATCTTTGAAGTTTATTAATTGCTTGTCAAAGAATTAAAGGATACTCATATTGATTATCTACTTCCTATTGCATATAATGAAGGATGTTTCATGATTATCTCAATGAGTGATGCTGAAGAAATTAATAAATGAGTGAGAATTCAATTGAGTGATCAGGCCACTTGCAATGTGGGTGACAAGAATGAGCTAATGCCATAAATTCCTGCTGCTTTTTGATGATACTTAAAATTTCCGCTATTAATTTTTTTTTTAGAGTTCCCATAGATAACTCATTTGGGGCATGGGATCAACATTTGAACATTCGTTATTTTGTTATTTGAGTTTTTTCTCTCTTCCTTTTCCCTCCTGTGGGTCACAGTCACCATGTCTCTGCTTCCAGAGCTGGAGACAGGTTTCCATGTTAAGTTAAAATGCATCATCTGAACACATACTTATAGCCCAGCTTATTGCTTTTACCAATTATTTAAACACAGTGGCTGAATTCATGGCTTTCTGATGGCTTGCCTATCATGAGGTGAGGAGGTTTTTTAAATGAAATCTGTATTATAGACTGTTTCCAAGGTTGGTAAATCCAAAATGATGCATATCTGGAAGAACTGAATCAGCAGAAGAAAAGATGAGGCTATATACGACACTGAAATGAAAAAAAAGAGTATCTGTACTGGCGGGGGACCAACCACCCAAGCAAGTCTCAATTACAATTCTTTGCCAGGGGCGTCCCTGGTGGCCCAGTGAGTAAAGAGTTCGTCTTGCAGTGGAAAGGGCATTGGTTCGATCCCTGGCCTGGGAAGATCCCACATACCTGAGGAGCAGCTGGACCGGGGTGTCCAATAACCAGCTGGCCTCTGGTGTACACACCCGAGAACTGTTAAGTAATCTTATTTCCAAAAATTTTACATTTCCTAATAAGGGCAGAGCTAGAACTCAATCCCCGACTCTCTGCAATTCCCAAATGTGACTGCTTTCTCTAACCTCTGAGTCTTGAATATGAGACATTCCTTTTAGATGTTCCTATCTTCGACTTGTTCCCATTACATATGTCAATGTAATGACCTTACACCTTCTACCTTATTTTTTCCTGTTAGTGTTTCCACTAGAATCTAACTCTTTATGGAATATGATGTGTACCAAATACCTTGTTTATCATTGTATTCCCAGCATCAAAATGAAACATGGTCCATCTTTGAAGTTTATTAATTGCTTGTCAAAGAATTAAAGGATACTCATATTGATTATCTACTTCCTATTGCATATAATGAAGGATGTTTCATGATTATCTCAATGAGTGATGCTGAAGAAATTAATAAATGAGTGAGAATTCAATTGAGTGATCAGGCCACTTGCAATGTGGGTGACAAGAATGAGCTAATGCCATAAATTCCTGCTGCTTTTTGATGATACTTAAAATTTCCGCTATTAATTTTTTTTTTAGAGTTCCCATAGATAACTCATTTGGGGCATGGGATCAACATTTGAACATTCGTTATTTTGTTATTTGAGTTTTTTCTCTCTTCCTTTTCCCTCCTGTGGGTCACAGTCACCATGTCTCTGCTTCCAGAGCTGGAGACAGGTTTCCATGTTAAGTTAAAATGCATCATCTGAACACATACTTATAGCCCAGCTTATTGCTTTTACCAATTATTTAAACACAGTGGCTGAATTCATGGCTTTCTGATGGCTTGCCTATCATGAGGTGAGGAGGTTTTTTAAATGAAATCTGTATTATAGACTGTTTCCAAGGTTGGTAAATCCAAAATGATGCATATCTGGAAGAACTGAATCAGCAGAAGAAAAGATGAGGCTATATACGACACTGAAATGAAAAAAAAGAGTATCTGTACTGGCGGGGGACCAACCACCCAAGCAAGTCTCAATTACAATTCTTTGCCAGGGGCGTCCCTGGTGGCCCAGTGAGTAAAGAGTTCGTCTTGCAGTGGAAAGGGCATTGGTTCGATCCCTGGCCTGGGAAGATCCCACATACCTGAGGAGCAGCTGGACCGGGGTGTCCAATAACCAGCTGGCCTCTGGAGTGTACACACCCAGAGCCACTGCTCTGCAATGAGGGAGGCCACTGCAATGGGTGGCCCACACAGGCCAAAGAACAAAGATGGATGAAAATAAATAAATGAAAGACCAATAAAAGTGGCCAAAAAAAAAAAAAAAAAATCTTTGCCATGTCTAATAGAATCAGATTTGGGAGAAATTCCTCAATAAGTCAGTTTCCACCTTTCTATCCACACTCACTTGGTAGTGGCTTTAACGAGAGTCTCTGAGATCTGGGTAAACACTGTTTACAAGTACTGATGATTATATATTAATTCAGGGCTATTATAAGTCCAAGAAGGAATAAAAAAATACATTTAAAAATGCCAGACATGATGAGGGGCAGAGGTAGTTGAGGAACCACAAATGTGAAATATGAATGAAAAGTCATTTTCAAGGCAGGGTTTCTGGAGTGCAGAGAAGAGGGTAGGAAACATGCCTCCCAAAACCAGGAAGAGTTTCCCTACCATGCTGGTCACCTGATGACTCTGAGCAGGAGGCTCCTGACAGTTTCTTAATTTGCTACACTACATCTAATTGAGGTGATCAAAATGCCAAATGTTATTCTAACTGGAAGAGCTTCATTCCCAGATCCTGGGGATTTTCTGAGGAGCCCACTGATTTTCTGCTTCTCTGCCTGTGAAACCTGAGATCTGCATCAACTGATGAAGACAGTACATGTCCATTCTTCCAGCTGAGAATTGGCAAACCAAGGGTCCTCTGTTTTTCTGTCCAGCCTGTCTACTGATTCAGTCTCTTTATTGACTTGCAAAGTTTAAACTTGCCATGGTCTTTCATCTTACTCTATCTTCTTTAAACAACTCTCTCCTTAAAATGGCCTTTCTCCTCTGGTCAATATGCTCAATACTTGCCCACTTATCAAGCTTTAGCTTTAAAGTTATTTTCTCTTTGAAGTCCATTTAGGTCACTTCCCTAAAGTAGAAGTGCTTACTCCCTCTTTTATGACCTCATCAAAATTAGATGCCTTGTTCCTTAATTTAGGTGTATATATAATATCTTATCGTGCTTTTGTGTTTATATTTCAAACTCCCCTTCCTACCATAATATTATAAACACTTGAGAAGTTTAGCAAGTTAACAAATAATAAGAGATTAAAGAGATATTTGTCTTATTAATGTGTGAATTAATTCTATAAAATATTAATCGTATAATATATCATTTTCCAACTTTGTAACTGTTCCTTAGGTCAGCTCATAATCACCAATATCTGGTACACACAAAGGACTCTTGATATTCCATAATGTGTGAAAATAGCCTTCTACTAAAAACAAGGGAGAAACCTTGGATACATCATTTTTTTTACAGTGGCTACTCCAAGACCAATCATTTCTGTAACCAGGGACAAATTTTTCACATTTTGGATAATCAAGAAACTCATCAATGAAATGAGTATAAATTTCATCTAATAGATAATAGCATCTTATCTATTATCAGAAATGATGGGAATTAAGGGATATTTATTTCCTGTTACTTTGTGAATTTCTTTTTTCAATATGACAAGTTTTCTCTGTGTGTATTTTCTTATTATTGGGATTAACTATGACTAATATTTAACAGAAAAATAAACTTCCCTACCATGCTGGTCACCTGATGACTCTGAGCAGGAGGCTCCTGACAGTTTCTTAATTTGCTACACTACATCTAATTGAGGTGATCAAAATGCCAAATGTTATTCTAACTGGAAGAGCTTCATTCCCAGATCCTGGGGATTTTCTGAGGAGCCCACTGATTTTCTGCTTCTCTGCCTGTGAAACCTGAGATCTGCATCAACTGATGAAGACAGTACATGTCCATTCTTCCAGCTGAGAATTGGCAAACCAAGGGTCCTCTGTTTTTCTGTCCAGCCTGTCTACTGATTCAGTCTCTTTATTGACTTGCAAAGTTTAAACTTGCCATGGTCTTTCATCTTACTCTATCTTCTTTAAACAACTCTCTCCTTAAAATGGCCTTTCTCCTCTGGTCAATATGCTCAATACTTGCCCACTTATCAAGCTTTAGCTTTAAAGTTATTTTCTCTTTGAAGTCCATTTAGGTCACTTCCTAAAGTAGAAGTGCTTACTCCCTCTTTTATGACCTCATCAAAATTAGATGCCTTGTTCCTTAATTTAGGTGTATATATAATATCTTATCGTGCTTTTGTGTTTATATTTCAAACTCCCCTTCCTACCATAATATTATAAACACTTGAGAAGTTTAGCAAGTTAACAAATAATAAGAGATTAAAGAGATATTTGTCTTATTAATGTGTGAATTAATTCTATAAAATATTAATCGTATAATATATCATTTTCCAACTTTGTAACTGTTCCTTAGGTCAGCTCATAATCACCAATATCTGGTACACACAAAGGACTCTTGATATTCCATAATGTGTGAAAATAGCCTTCTACTAAAAACAAGGGAGAAACCTTGGATACATCATTTTTTTTACAGTGGCTACTCCAAGACCAATCATTTCTGTAACCAGGGACAAATTTTTCACATTTTGGATAATCAAGAAACTCATCAATGAAATGAGTATAAATTTCATCTAATAGATAATAGCATCTTATCTATTATCAGAAATGATGGGAATTAAGGGATATTTATTTCCTGTTACTTTGTGAATTTCTTTTTTCAATATGACAAGTTTTCTCTGTGTGTATTTTCTTATTATTGGGATTAACTATGACTAATATTTAACAGAAAAAATAAACTCCACAAGGTCAGAATGTAAAACTTTGATAAGAAGTGCATTGCCAAGAGAAAAGAGGAAACCAAAGTCTATTAACATATCAAAATTTCAAGCCTCTTTTATACGTGTGCTAACCCATGATCCCTTTTGAGATTTGCTTTGTTAACAGAGAAGGAAGAGTAATCTGAGGACAGAAAGGCAGGAACATTAGACCTGATACTCAGCAGGGAGGAGGAAAGAGAAGCTTGTATTCTTATTTCAAGAGTACTAACAACATATATTTGAAAGAGAACATAACATCTACCTAGAAAAATAATTAAGCTCAATAAGATAGTTACAAGATTTCTCCAGGATAATAAATCTTTAAGATCTATAAAGAGAACACAGTATTTGATGGGGTGGAAGTTGGGTACCAGGCTGGGGAGGAGGAGTGTAAGTGCAGAGGGGTTCTTTAAAACATTATCTGCCCTTTGTGTTAGTTGAGATGTTTAGCGTTTATACTATTTGACAAAAAGTTCTGTTGATTGTCCATAGGTTTACCAGATTGTCATTGAATAGATCATCAATAACAGTAACAACCAAAGAGTGTTTTAATCACTACAAAAATATTTACTTCCCTCTCATGTATTAGAAATCTAGATTGAGGACCTGATGTTTCACACAGAGAATGCTCAGATTAGATTGGAGCAAAGTCCTATCATAGGAGATTCTTTAAGACTAATTGGTCAGCTCATAATCACCAATATCTGGTACACAAAGGACTCTTGATATTCCATAATGTGTGAAAATAGCCTTCAACTAAAAACGAGCGAGAAGCCTTGGATACATCATTTTTTTTACAGAGGCTACTCCAAGACCAATCATTTCTGTAACCAGGGACAAATTTTTCACATTTTGGATAATCAAGAAACTCATCAATGAAATGAGTATAAATTTCATCTAATAGATAATAGCATCTTATCTATTATCAGAAATGATGGGAATTAAGGGATATTTATTTCCTGTTACTTTGTGAATTTCTTTTTTCAATATGACAAGTTTTCTCTGTGTGTATTTTCTTATTATTGGGATTAACTATGACTAATATTTAACAGAAAAAATAAACTCCACAAGGTCAGAATGTAAAACTTTGATAAGAAGTGCATTGCCAAGAGAAAAGAGGAAACCAAAGTCTATTAACATATCAAAATTTCAAGCCTCTTTTATACGTGTGCTAACCCATGATCCCTTTTGAGATTTGCTTTGTTAACAGAGAAGGAAGAGTAATCTGAGGACAGAAAGGCAGGAACATTAGACCTGATACTCAGCAGGGAGGAGGAAAGAGAAGCTTGTATTCTTATTTCAAGAGTACTAACAACATATATTTGAAAGAGAACATAACATCTACCTAGAAAAATAATTAAGCTCAATAAGATAGTTACAAGATTTCTCCAGGATAATAAATCTTTAAGATCTATAAAGAGAACACAGTATTTGATGGGGTGGAAGTTGGGTACCAGGCTGGGGAGGAGGAGTGTAAGTGCAGAGGGGTTCTTTAAAACATTATCTGCCCTTTGTGTTAGTTGAGATGTTTAGCGTTTATACTATTTGACAAAAAGTTCTGTTGATTGTCCATAGGTTTACCAGATTGTCATTGAATAGATCATCAATAACAGTAACAACCAAAGAGTGTTTTAATCACTACAAAAATATTTACTTCCCTCTCATGTATTAGAAATCTAGATTGAGGACCTGATGTTTCACACAGAGAATGCTCAGATTAGATTGGAGCAAAGTCCTATCATAGGAGATTCTATAAACAAACTCTTTAAGACTAATTTTTGTACATGTAAATTTATTTCCAGAAAGTAATATTTATTTTCTCTTTTGTAAATTTTCTACATGTAGTAACTATTAAGGTCTTCATGTCAGTTTTGGTGTGAATTTATTTTCATGAGCTTTATAATAAAGAACACCAAAAATCTGATGGATTTTATTTGGAATAATATTTTCCAATTTTAACTCTTATTTTATTTTGTATATTTATATTTTGGGGTGGACTGTATGTTTTTATAATACAGAAAATCATATTGCTATTTGTAACATTTTGAATTGTACTTTAAATCTTAAGCCAAGGATTATATATGGTGAGATTATTTGTACTTCTGATTTTTTTCTTCTTTTTCCCTGATAAGTGACTTTTCTTTCTAGGTTTTTGTTTTTCCTAACCAATTAATCTCATGCAACTTAAAAACAATTATTTCTTCACTCAAAATATTTGCATGGAGAGGAATAAATGAATTATCATTTTCTTTCATCCATGTGTGTAAAGTAGATACCACATTTTGCATAGTTACCTCCTAATTTGGGCAATTAACTTTTTCTTCCAAACTTTGAGAAGATGAACATGTAGGGAGTCACCTCTCATTTTATCTAGAATGTGCTTCACCAGCTTTCATTATACCAAATAGACAACAAAACCAAGTGGATTTTCACCCACTTTTTAATCAAATGTAAACAATCATTTCAAATTGATAAATAGTATGCATTGGTGTGGAAGCAGCCCTGAAACTTGGGTCCTAGCCTAGTTAAATCCTTCCCCTGTTCATATGGGTGTGGTTCCTCATTCCCTAGAACTGTTGAGGTGTTCCATATGATGACCCCATTCCAGGAATTCAGAACATCTCACTAACGGGGGGTTTTAAAAACATTATCTGCCCTTTGTGTTAGTTGAGATGTTTAGCGTTTATACTATTTGACAAAGTTCTGTTGATTGTCCATAGGTTTACCAGATTGTCATTGAATAGATCATCAATAACAGTAACAACCAAAGAGTGTTTTAATCACTACAAAAATATTTACTTCCCTCTCATGTATTAGAAATCTAGATTGAGGACCTGATGTTTCACACAGAGAATGCTCAGATTAGATTGGAGCAAAGTCCTATCATAGGAGATTCTATAAACAAACTCTTTAAGACTAATTTTTGTACATGTAAATTTATTTCCAGAAAGTAATATTTATTTTCTCTTTTGTAAATTTTCTACATGTAGTAACTATTAAGGTCTTCATGTCAGTTTTGGTGTGAATTTATTTTCATGAGCTTTATAATAAAGAACACCAAAAATCTGATGGATTTTATTTGGAATAATATTTTCCAATTTTAACTCTTATTTTATTTTGTATATTTATATTTTGGGGTGGACTGTATGTTTTTATAATACAGAAAATCATATTGCTATTTGTAACATTTTGAATTGTACTTTAAATCTTAAGCCAAGGATTATATATGGTGAGATTATTTGTACTTCTGATTTTTTTCTTCTTTTTCCCTGATAAGTGACTTTTCTTTCTAGGTTTTTGTTTTTCCTAACCAATTAATCTCATGCAACTTAAAAACAATTATTTCTTCACTCAAAATATTTGCATGGAGAGGAATAAATGAATTATCATTTTCTTTCATCCATGTGTGTAAAGTAGATACCACATTTTGCATAGTTACCTCCTAATTTGGGCAATTAACTTTTTCTTCCAAACTTTGAGAAGATGAACATGTAGGGAGTCACCTCTCATTTTATCTAGAATGTGCTTCACCAGCTTTCATTATACCAAATAGACAACAAAACCAAGTGGATTTTCACCCACTTTTTTAAACAAATGTAAACAATCATTTCAAATTGATAAATAGTATGCATTGGTGTGGAAGCAGCCCTGAAACTTGGGTCCTAGCCTAGTTAAATCCTTCCCCTGTTCATATGGGTGTGGTTCCTCATTCCCTAGAACTGTTGAGGTGTTCCATATGATGACCCTTATGCATTCCAGGAATCTCAGATACACCATCTCCCATTTAGAGCTTTCTCTTTTCTTGTTCATTTCCCAGAGTCCTATGCCCATCTGTTCCTATTCTCTCCTCTTTTCTTGGGATTTTACATTCTTTCCTATCAAAATAATCAACTCCTAGTCCCTTCTGTGCTGAAATGACTATTCTGTGTTTTCTTTTTCCTGGTGACTTTGAAGAGGGGTAAGAATGTGTGCTGATTCCAGGTCTGTGGATCCATTGTCGAAAAGAGGAAAGGAGGATCTTCTGTCCATTGAGATTGAGTGAAAACAGTGAGGTTATTTTCCTGATTAGTCTTCTATGGCTGCTATAACAAAATACCAAACACTAGGTGGCTTAAGCGACACTGTTTCTCACATTTCTGGAGGCTAGTGGTCCAAGATCAAGGTACTGGCAGATTTGATTCCTTCTCACATCTCCCTAGACAGAGGTGCCTGGCAGGCTATAGTCCATGGAGGTCACAAAATATGGAACACAACTGTGACTAGAGAACAACAACAAGAAAAACATCCCCTTTCTTGCCTTGCAGATGGCTGCTTTCTCAGCGTGTCACACGGCCTTTTCTCTGTATGTGTGCAATCCTGTTGTCTCTTACTCTTCATATAAGGAAATCAGTCCTATTTTTTTAAAGTTTTACCCTTATGACTTCATTTATCGTAATTACCTCTTTCAAAGTCTTATCTCCAATACAATATATGTTGGAGTTAGAACTTAAGGATATTGGGGTACACAATTCAGTCTAAATGCTGTCCTTTCAATACATGGATTTCCATCGCATGGAGAGGAATAAATGAATTATCATTTTCTTTCATCCATGTGTGTAAAGTAGATACCACATTTTGCATAGTTACCTCCTAATTTGGGCAATTAACTTTTTCTTCCAAACTTTGAGAAGATGAACATGTAGGGAGTCACCTCTCATTTTATCTAGAATGTGCTTCACCAGCTTTCATTATACCAAATAGACAACAAAACCAAGTGGATTTTCACCCACTTTTTAATCAAATGTAAACAATCATTTCAAATTGATAAATAGTATGCATTGGTGTGGAAGCAGCCCTGAAACTTGGGTCCTAGCCTAGTTAAATCCTTCCCCTGTTCATATGGGTGTGGTTCCTCATTCCCTAGAACTGTTGAGGTGTTCCATATGATGACCCTTATGCATTCCAGGAATCTCAGATACACCATCTCCCATTTAGAGCTTTCTCTTTTCTTGTTCATTTCCCAGAGTCCTATGCCCATCTGTTCCTATTCTCTCCTCTTTTCTTGGGATTTTACATTCTTTCCTATCAAAATAATCAACTCCTAGTCCCTTCTGTGCTGAAATGACTATTCTGTGATTTCTTTTCCTGGTGACTTTGAAGAGGGGTAAGAATGTGTGCTGATTCCAGGTCTGTGGATCCATTGTCGAAAAGAGGAAAGGAGGATCTTCTGTCCATTGAGATTGAGTGAAAACAGTGAGGTTATTTTCCTGATTAGTCTTCTATGGCTGCTATAACAAAATACCAAACACTAGGTGGCTTAAGCGACACTGTTTCTCACATTTCTGGAGGCTAGTGGTCCAAGATCAAGGTACTGGCAGATTTGATTCCTTCTCACATCTCCCTAGACAGAGGTGCCTGGCAGGCTATAGTCCATGGAGGTCACAAAATATGGAACACAACTGTGACTAGAGAACAACAACAAGAAAAACATCCCCTTTCTTGCCTTGCAGATGGCTGCTTTCTCAGCGTGTCACACGGCCTTTTCTCTGTATGTGTGCAATCCTGTTGTCTCTTACTCTTCATATAAGGAAATCAGTCCTATTTTTTTAAAGTTTTACCCTTATGACTTCATTTATCGTAATTACCTCTTTCAAAGTCTTATCTCCAATACAATATATGTTGGAGTTAGAACTTAAGGATATGAATTTGGGGAGTACACAATTCAGTCTAAATGCTGTCCTTTCAATACATGGATTTCTCATAAAACATGTCTAATTGCAAGTAAGTTTTACCTCTAGACTCAGAACTTCAGAGAACTCTTGATTTATGTTATATGGGACCCATGGTCCAATTAATATGACTTTCTGAACTTACATCTACCTTTATTATGCTTCATTCCAATTATTCAAAATGAGTGTTAGTTTTCTTCTTCAGTGTGATACAATATATATTAAGAGAATAATTAATTTAATAGATTATCAAATTGTTCAGAGAATTCACTGCATTTTCTCATAAGGTCATTTCTATATTGATGTGGTAACCTTTTCCTTCTTCACTTAGTAAAGTACTCAGAAGTCTATAGAGCTCTGAGCAATTAGTGTGAATATTAACATACATAGAAAAATCATACCTTGTTGAGTGTTAAAAAATTGGTTACTATTGATTACTATATTCTGAAAAGTAGGATGCATCTTAAATGAATAAGAGAATCACTCAGACATGCTTTTATTCTTGAACATATATGGTAAATATCTCAAGCTGGCACTTCAGAAATCAAACTGAACACAGGAAATTATTTGTTGCATTTTTTTTTATGTTCCTAATTGTCAAAAATGTGTTAGAGCAAAAACTCTACAGGTCATCACAGTAACCAGTATCTTCTGCTCAATCTCATCATCTTCCTAGCCTAGAGGAAGGGTTCTGCATTATCTGATTTAACAGAAAGGCAGTCTGTGGTATGGGACTACTTGCGCAGCACCAGTTACTTTTCCATGTTGCTTAAAAACCCAGAAACATCAAGTTGGATGATTGGGGATAAGCAACTTGAGGTGAAAATTAGCTTTCAAATGTCTACCATTGTTTGTATGGGATAAATATAAATATTTGCTGCATATTTTAAGTTCTTGTATCCAAAATCAAGGCCTGCTAAGAACTGGCCTACACCATGCATTTTATAAAAGAAAAAATCCTATGCATTGCCAACAGTTCAATTTTGAAAGAGCTCATATTAAACGCCATCTCAAAGGAGGAATTGATGCTTGTGGGCTTCTCTGTTGGTTTGGATTGTAAAGAACCTGCCCATAATGCAGGAAACCTGGGTTTGAAAATTCCATGGAGAAGGGAATGGCAACCTACTTCAGTATTGTTACTGAGAGAATTCTATGGACAGAGGATTTTGGCAGGCTACAGTCCATGGGGTTGCAATTTTTTATATTAAAAGTCAGTTCTTTTTTTAAATAGGAGGAAAGTTAGTAAATTTGCCTGAATTCTGACAATCAATATACTTTTAACTGTGACTTCCTACAGCTCAGTCACCTTCTCAGTTTCTTCCAAGTATCACAGTGGTAAGGAATCTGCCTGCCAATGCAGGAGACCCAAGGCTTAGGTTCAATTCCTGAGTCAGGAAGATCTTTGGAGTAGGAAATTGCAACTCACTCCAATGTTCTTGCCTGGAGAATTCTATGGATGGAGGAGCCTGGTGGGTTACAGTTCCCATTGGTTCATAAAAAGTTGGATACAACTGAAAACACACACACAGACACACACAGACACACAGACACACAGACACACACATTTATATAAAATTCCTGATCCACATGGCTTCTGAGTTTGTGACTACTACTTTGTGTTTCTATTTAAGAAAAATGATAAAACTCAAATTAAACAAACGTAAGCAAAACAAACGGAGCTTATTCACTCACATTAGACTCTGCTTTTCTCCTTGGCTGTATTCTCAGTTTAATCAATATTTAACCTAAACTGTTTGAATAGCTACAAGTCTTAAGTAAAAAAGTGTCAACTTAAAAATATGTACAACCTCAAATTTGAGAATTATGTTTTATTCCTTAGGCATATTTAGGACTACTTGCAGCACCAGTTACTTTTCCACGTTGCTTAAAAACCCAGTAACATCAAGTTGGATGATTGGGGATAAGCAACTTGAGGTGAAAATTAGCTTTCAAATGTCTACCATTGTTTGTATGGGATAAATATAAATATTTGCTGCATATTTTAAGTTCTTGTATCCAAAATCAAGGCCTGCTAAGAACTGGCCTACACCATGCATTTTATAAAAGAAAAAATCCTATGCATTGCCAACAGTTCAATTTTGAAAGAGCTCATATTAAACGCCATCTCAAAGGAGGAATTGATGCTTGTGGGCTTCTCTGTTGGTTTGGATTGTAAAGAACCTGCCCATAATGCAGGAAACCTGGGTTTGAAAATTCCATGGAGAAGGGAATGGCAACCTACTTCAGTATTGTTACTGAGAGAATTCTATGGACAGAGGATTTTGGCAGGCTACAGTCCATGGGGTTGCAATTTTTTATATTAAAAGTCAGTTCTTTTTTTAAATAGGAGGAAAGTTAGTAAATTTGCCTGAATTCTGACAATCAATATACTTTTAACTGTGACTTCCTACAGCTCAGTCACCTTCTCAGTTTCTTCCAAGTATCACAGTGGTAAGGAATCTGCCTGCCAATGCAGGAGACCCAAGGCTTAGGTTCAATTCCTGAGTCAGGAAGATCTTTGGAGTAGGAAATTGCAACTCACTCCAATGTTCTTGCCTGGAGAATTCTATGGATGGAGGAGCCTGGTGGGTTACAGTTCCCATTGGTTCATAAAAAGTTGGATACAACTGAAAACACACACACAGACACACACAGACACACAGACACACAGACACACACATTTATATAAAATTCCTGATCCACATGGCTTCTGAGTTTGTGACTACTACTTTGTGTTTCTATTTAAGAAAAATGATAAAACTCAAATTAAACAAACGTAAGCAAAACAAACGGAGCTTATTCACTCACATTAGACTCTGCTTTTCTCCTTGGCTGTATTCTCAGTTTAATCAATATTTAACCTAAACTGTTTGAATAGCTACAAGTCTTAAGTAAAAAAGTGTCAACTTAAAAATATGTACAACCTCAAATTTGAGAATTATGTTTTATTCCTTAGGCATATTTAGGACTTCAAATACGTCTCTCAGGGTTACTGGGAGACAGCATCTCAACTAACCCTGAGAGAAGTGCTCCAAGGGGGCCAGGGGAGGAACCAGGTTATATACAAATTTTGCACAAAAATCAGGTTCTCAACATTAAAAAGATTATTGTTATTTAAAGAAAAGCAGATTACCCAAGTTAAGGAATTTAGTGCGGTGGGGCCCTGAATTAAAAGAGGACCGTTGCAAGCATAAGGAAGCTTAAGCACATTGTTTCAGTTTGGAGCTAAGATGGCACCTACAGGAATAGACAAGGGCGTGATCTAAATTGTTAAGTTATGGTCAAAATTTCTGATTAGTTCCCCTGGTTTCCGCGCTCGTGGATGATTGCTTGACCTTTAGTTTGATTGGTGTAATCTATAGGAAGTCCCGTGCAAAACCCCCTTCACTTGCCTATAAAAGCAGTGAATCTGCATTAATAAAACAGAACTGCTTTGACGGAAACCCTGCCGCATCTGATTGTCCCCTGCATTCGCCAGGGGGCTGGGGGGCGGGCAGAAGACCCACCTCTCTCTGAGATCTCCCGGTTCAGCCGGGGGCAATCCCGCTGCCTTCCTTTCTGCGGAAGGCCCCCGCATAGTGCTTTTCCATGTATGGGGAGCTGCAAGAGTCTGGGCTTACCGAAATCATTCCTTTGATGTGCATCTCGGCTATTAGGGGCCAGTATCCTGAGTTCCTCATGTCTTAACATACTGGAATGGCTAGAGTGTGATGGCAGCTGGTTGGCAGTATTCTTCTCCTTCTAGACTGCCCTTTTAGGGCTCACCTGCTTGCATTGGAGTGATGTAATTGCTGAGAACATCTTTGTTTACTGATATGGTAGGAAATATTCCATTTCTCAATAACATCTCTTGTAAATAGCTTCAACAAATCTAAGGAATAACTTTCATTGGCTTAGTAAAATCATGGTTTTCTATCTGCATGAATCTTGTAGCTAGTGTTTCAAGTTCCCCAGTTAGGCTTTGCTCATGTGCCCACTCTGATTTCATACATCACTGAAGCAACAGGACAAATAAAAGGCATTCACTAATCTCTTTGGGGCTAGAATTGAAATCTTTTCTCAAATATAGATGATTTTAAAGCATGTTTTGTTCCTGTCTCCTGTTTTTAGCATAATTGCTTCTTTTTGGTTCTCCACACCTAAAGTTTAACCTATCCATGTCTGAGTGAATTTCAGTAAGCAGCTTTTTTTTTTTTTTTTTAAGTGGGCAATTAATTTTTACCATTTATAGGCAGTTTGTGTAAAACTGATCTTTGAATGTGTCCATAGCTAAGACTCATCTCCCTTTTGAGGCATATTTTACCTCTTGTTTCCAGTTTTCTAATTTTACTGGAGAGTTTGGGAAGTGGATTTTTGAGTACTGAAATGTACATGATTTTCTTATAATTGGGTATCTTGGAATGATCAACACTGGGAAACAAAAGTCTTTAAGTCCAACTTTTTTGTGTTTCTTCAATGCTCTGCTGAGGTCAGATTATCTCTTATTTGTACGAATTTACTAAGGTCATACATAATATTTAAGTAACAATGATTTAAAGACTCTCATTTTCATATCAAGTCTCCTAAAGTACCAGCCTGAATAAATATCTGGTCTGGGTCACAGTATCCAGTAATTTGACATGTGAGAAAAGTGACCCTTTTGTAATGTGAGGCGTATCATCTACATCCTCAGCATCTGTAATTTCACATTTTAGGGTATTTTATTTTTAAAATTCTACTTCTTCAATTTTTCTGTTACTATATATCATTGTTTCTATTTGATCAATTTTAAGAATTTGAGTCTGAGATTTATCATGCACTTGTTGTTTACTGGGGCTTCCCCTATGACTCAGCAGTAAAGAATCCACCTGCAATTCAGAAGACATAGGAGACTTGGGTGTAATCCCTGGATCAGGAAGATCCCTGGAGGTGGGGCACAGCAACCCACTCTAGTATTCTTGCTTGGAGAATGTCGTGGAGAGAGGAGCCTGGCAGGCTGCAGTCAACTGAGTATCAGAGTCGGACACGACTGAAGTCACTGGAGTGCACGACATGGTTTTCTATCTGCATGAATCTTGTAGCTAGTGTTTCAAGTTCCCCAGTTAGGCTTTGCTCATGTGCCCACTCTGATTTCATACATCACTGAAGCAACAGGACAAATAAAAGGCATTCACTAATCTCTTTGGGGCTAGAATTGAAATCTTTTCTCAAATATAGATGATTTTAAAGCATGTTTTGTTCCTGTCTCCTGTTTTAGCATAATTGCTTCTTTTTGGTTCTCCACACCTAAAGTTTAACCTATCCATGTCTGAGTGAATTTCAGTAAGCAGCTTTTTTTTTTTTTTTTTAAGTGGGCAATTAATTTTTACCATTTATAGGCAGTTTGTGTAAAACTGATCTTTGAATGTGTCCATAGCTAAGACTCATCTCCCTTTTGAGGCATATTTTACCTCTTGTTTCCAGTTTTCTAATTTTACTGGAGAGTTTGGGAAGTGGATTTTTGAGTACTGAAATGTACATGATTTTCTTATAATTGGGTATCTTGGAATGATCAACACTGGGAAACAAAAGTCTTTAAGTCCAACTTTTTTGTGTTTCTTCAATGCTCTGCTGAGGTCAGATTATCTCTTATTTGTACGAATTTACTAAGGTCATACATAATATTTAAGTAACAATGATTTAAAGACTCTCATTTTCATATCAAGTCTCCTAAAGTACCAGCCTGAATAAATATCTGGTCTGGGTCACAGTATCCAGTAATTTGACATGTGAGAAAAGTGACCCTTTTGTAATGTGAGGCGTATCATCTACATCCTCAGCATCTGTAATTTCACATTTTAGGGTATTTTATTTTTAAAATTCTACTTCTTCAATTTTTCTGTTACTATATATCATTGTTTCTATTTGATCAATTTTAAGAATTTGAGTCTGAGATTTATCATGCACTTGTTGTTTACTGGGGCTTCCCCTATGACTCAGCAGTAAAGAATCCACCTGCAATTCAGAAGACATAGGAGACTTGGGTGTAATCCCTGGATCAGGAAGATCCCTGGAGGTGGGGCACAGCAACCCACTCTAGTATTCTTGCTTGGAGAATGTCGTGGAGAGAGGAGCCTGGCAGGCTGCAGTCAACTGAGTATCAGAGTCGGACACGACTGAAGTCACTGAGTGTGCACGCATGTACGCAATGGTTAATTGACAACTTTTTTCTTTCCTGTCTGGCACATAGAATGCTGTCATGTTATTCCTTACAAGTTATAACATTTAAACACTGATAGTATTTTAGTAGTCAAAACCCTTTTTGTCAGAGACAAAAACAACTTCTTAACTTGATAAAAATATGCATTTTCCTCACACTAAACAGCAAGGGGAAAACATGTGTTTCCAAAGACTTGAAATATATCACTGAGATTCTTTCAAGTTTCATTCCTCAGCATTGCTTTCTTCTGGGTTTCTTTCATTGCCAATCAAGATTTCTTGGATAAAATTGTGTTAAAGATGGGCATCACCCATTATCTTTATAATCTAACCTAAAATAGATGAATATCCTTAAAGGTCATGGAAGCCTGATTCCTTCACCATGTACAATTAAGTCAAATACACTGAATGATCAGGTTTGAATATGGAGCTCAACTATGGTTCTGAGTAATGGGATCTGTTCAGTTCAAGTTCAGTCATTCAGTCATGTCTGACTCTTTGTTGACCCCACAGACAGCAGCACATCAGACTTTCCTGTTGTTCACCATCTGCTGGAGTTTGCTTAAACTCATGTCCAGTGATGTCATCCAACCATCTCGTCCTCTGTCATCTCCTTCCTTCTGCCTTCTATTCTTCCCAGCATCAAGGTCTTTTCCAATTGTTGATACTTCACATCAGGTGGTCAAAGTATTGGAGCTTCAACTTCAGCATTAGTCCTTCCAGTGAATATTCAGGGTTGTTTTCTTTTAGGAGTGACTGGTTTGATCTCCTTGCAGTCCAAGAGACTCTCAAGAGTCTTGTCTAATACCACAGTTCAAAGGCATCAGTTCTTCTGCACTCAGTCTTCTTTATGGTCGAACCCTCATATCCTAACATGACTACTGGAAAAACCATAGCTTTGATTATGCAGTCCTTTGTGAGCAAAGTGATATCTCTGCTTTCTAACATGCTATCTAGGTTCATTGTAGCTTTTGTTTCAAGGAACAAGTACCTTTTAATTTCATGGGTGATGGGATAAGGCTCATTGAAATCTCTGGACTACAGTTTCCTAATGGTCCAGTGGTTAAGAATCTACCTGCCAATGTAGGGGTCAGGTTCAATCACTGTTTTGGGGAAGATCCCACATGCTTCAGGGTAGCTGAGTCCATCCACCACCACTATTAATCCCATGAACCCTAGACACCGAGCTCTGCAACTAGAGAAGTCACCAGAATAAGAAGCTTGTGCACTGTTGCTAGAAAGTAGCCTCCCCTACTGCAACTATAGGAAATATACAAGCAGCAATGAAGACCCAGTGCAATCATAAATATATAAAATAAAAAAAAAAAGAATCCTTGGACTGAAATCAGGAAAGGTACACCACAGGTAAATACAAAAGGGCAGGAGACTGTGTGTACCAAAAGTTACAATATTTTTTCTCTAAAATAAAAATAAAATTACATTACTGCACAAACTGTCAAGAAAAAAATGAACAAATTCCAGTTTATGAAAGTAATGAGGACAATGATTACATTGCATTTTGTAATTATTGAAAAACAAAATGAAATTACCTGATTAAATGAATAGAAGCATGTTTGGTTAAGAAAATATGGCTCTATAAATGCAAGTTAAATTAAGACAGCAGCAACTAAATTAACAATTCAAAGTTTTTTCACAAAACTGTATTTCTTCATGGATTAAAGCTGATTACATTTTTAAAATATACCTATCTAATGTCTTCTTCTACATCACTCACTCAAATCTGAGTATATTCTGTTACAAAGAGTTTTGCTGTTGGTTTCAATCAGCATGGATTTCTTTTATAATTATTTACTATGTGCCTTGACCAACTCAGACTGACTAGCTTTATTAAGAATAGATTATCCTTCACCAGTTTCAGGAAAGAGCTTAACAAAAGATAAATATACTCTAAAGCATAAAACAGTTAATTCTGCAACATGGGAAAATGTTTAACAAAAGACAACATACTATTTAATCATTTTCAATAGTGTAAAAATACAAATTAGGAAATTGCTTTTGAAGTGTCTTATAATGGTTGAATTAGTTCAGGAAGAGCACTCTGCTATTAGCTGTACTGGTTTTTGACCTCAATAGTCTGTTCTTTTAATAAAGGACCACGTAGACTAATGTTACACATGAATTTAAGGCTCAGGATTTCACAAATATATAAGCTTATGACAATGGTTTTCAACTCCGCTGTTTGTTGAATCTCTTGGGCTTTAGCCCAACACAAGAAAATCCTATTCCATTGGTTTGGGATAATTACAGCTCCATCCCCCCTACTGCCACCCCTATAGAGAAGTCACCAGAATAAGAAGCTTGTGCACTGTTGCTAGAAAGTAGCCTCCCCTACTGCAACTATAGGAAATATACAAGCAGCAATGAAGACCCAGTGCAATCATAAATATATAAAATAAAAAAAAAAAGAATCCTTGGACTGAAATCAGGAAAGGTACACCACAGGTAAATACAAAAGGGCAGGAGACTGTGTGTACCAAAAGTTACAATATTTTTTCTCTAAAATAAAAATAAAATTACATTACTGCACAAACTGTCAAGAAAAAAATGAACAAATTCCAGTTTATGAAAGTAATGAGGACAATGATTACATTGCATTTTGTAATTATTGAAAAACAAAATGAAATTACCTGATTAAATGAATAGAAGCATGTTTGGTTAAGAAAATATGGCTCTATAAATGCAAGTTAAATTAAGACAGCAGCAACTAAATTAACAATTCAAAGTTTTTTCACAAAACTGTATTTCTTCATGGATTAAAGCTGATTACATTTTTAAAATATACCTATCTAATGTCTTCTTCTACATCACTCACTCAAATCTGAGTATATTCTGTTACAAAGAGTTTTGCTGTTGGTTTCAATCAGCATGGATTTCTTTTATAATTATTTACTATGTGCCTTGACCAACTCAGACTGACTAGCTTTATTAAGAATAGATTATCCTTCACCAGTTTCAGGAAAGAGCTTAACAAAAGATAAATATACTCTAAAGCATAAAACAGTTAATTCTGCAACATGGGAAAATGTTTAACAAAAGACAACATACTATTTAATCATTTTCAATAGTGTAAAAATACAAATTAGGAAATTGCTTTTGAAGTGTCTTATAATGGTTGAATTAGTTCAGGAAGAGCACTCTGCTATTAGCTGTACTGGTTTTTGACCTCAATAGTCTGTTCTTTTAATAAAGGACCACGTAGACTAATGTTACACATGAATTTAAGGCTCAGGATTTCACAAATATATAAGCTTATGACAATGGTTTTCAACTCCGCTGTTTGTTGAATCTCTTGGGCTTTAGCCCAACACAAGAAAATCCTATTCCATTGGTTTGGGATAATTACAGCTCCTCTGGTTATTCTAATATGCATACAGAATGAGGTACACTGGTTTTGGTGAACATGCCTAGGAAACCTATGTTTACTAGTACAGTAATATCATCTTTTTTTTTTAAAACTTTTATTTTACTTTTAACTTTTACAGAGTTTTGTTGTTTACAGATATGCATGTTCCCAGATTAGTCATATGTATATCCCCCCCATCCCACCCCTCCAGACCGTCACACAGCACCCCTGCAGGATCTCTTTTTCTCACAGAGCAATGACTATAGCTATTTCCTTCACATATGATAGTACAGGCTTTCATGCTACTTCCTTTATGCCTCCCATCCACTGTTCCTTCCCCACAATGTCCATATGTCCACTGTCCATGTCTGTTTCTCCATTGCTTGACTGCATGTGCCATCATCACCATCCTACTAGATTCCATATATATGTGTTAGTATATTGTACTTGTCCTTCTCTTTTTGACTGACTTCACTTTTTATGATAGGTTCTAAATCCAGTCACCTCATTAGGGCTGATTCTTCTGCATTTCTCTTTACAACTGTGTAGTATTCCATTGTATATATGTACCAGAGCTTTTGGATCCATTCATTTGTCGATGGGCATCTAGGTTGCTTCCATGTTCTAGCTATTGTATAGAGAGGTGCAATGAACATTGGGGTACAGGTGCCTCTTTCAGATTTGATTTCATCAGGGTATAAGCCTAAGGGTGGGGATTGCTGGGTCGTATGGTGCTTCTATTTTTAGTTTTTAAAGAAATCTCCATACTGTCTTCCATAGAGGCGGTATCAATTGATATTCCCACCAGCAATGCAAGAGGGTTGCCTTTTCTCTGCACCCTCTCCAGCATTTATTGTCTGTTGATTTGTGGATGATGGCCATTCTGATGGGTGTGAGATGATATCTCATTGTAGCTGTGATTTGAATTTCTCTAATAATAAGTGAGGTTGAGCATCATTTCCTGTGCTTTTGGGCCATCTGTATGTCGTCATTGGAGAGGTGTCTGTTTAGGTCCCTTTCTCATTTTTTGACTGGGTTGTTCATTTTTACGATGTTGAGTTGTCTGAGTTGCTTATAGATCCTGGAGATTAATTCTTGTCTGTTGTTTCATTTGCTATGATTTTCTCCCATTCTGTGGGCTGTCTGTTCACCTTTTTTATAATTCTTGGTGTCTGTTCAGTTTTTTGGAGTTTCTTCTGTTGTACAAAAGCTTTTAAGTTCAATTGGTCCCACATGTTTATTTTTGGTTTTAGTTCCACTATTCTAGTAGGTGGGTCATCGAAGATCATGCTTTGATTTATGTCATTGAGTGTTTTGTCTGTATTCTCCTCTAAGAGTTTTAGGGCTTCTGGTCTTCCATTTAGTTCTTTAATCCATTTTGAGTTTATCTTTGTATGGTGTCAGGGAATGCTCCAACTTCATTTTTGTGCAAGTAGCTGTCCAATTTTCCCAGCACCATTTTTTGAAGAGGCTGTCTTTGCCCCATTTTATATGTTTGCCTCCTTTATCAAAAATAAGGTACCGTTAGCTGCATGGGTTTATCTCTGGGTTCTCGATATTGTTCCATTGATCTATAGTTCTGTTTTTGTGTCAGTATCACATTGTCTTGATGACTGTTGCTCTGTAGTGTAGTCTGAAGTTAGGGAGGCTGATCCCTCCAGGTCCTTTCTTCTTTCTCAGGATTGCTTTGGCTATTCGAGGTCTTTTGTGTTTCCATATGAACTGTGTTAGTCTTTGGTCCAGTTCTGTGAAGAATGTCATTGGTAGTTTGATAGGGATCACATTGAATCTGTAGATGATATTTGGTAGTACGGTCATTTTCACAATATTGCTGGGTCGTATGGTGCTTCTATTTTTAGTTTTTAAAGAAATCTCCATACTGTCTTCCATAGAGGCGGTATCAATTGATATTCCCACCAGCAATGCAAGAGGGTTGCCTTTCTCTGCACCCTCTCCAGCATTTATTGTCTGTTGATTTGTGGATGATGGCCATTCTGATGGGTGTGAGATGATATCTCATTGTAGCTGTGATTTGAATTTCTCTAATAATAAGTGAGGTTGAGCATCATTTCCTGTGCTTTTGGGCCATCTGTATGTCGTCATTGGAGAGGTGTCTGTTTAGGTCCCTTTCTCATTTTTTGACTGGGTTGTTCATTTTTACGATGTTGAGTTGTCTGAGTTGCTTATAGATCCTGGAGATTAATTCTTGTCTGTTGTTTCATTTGCTATGATTTTCTCCCATTCTGTGGGCTGTCTGTTCACCTTTTTTATAATTCTTGGTGTCTGTTCAGTTTTTTGGAGTTTCTTCTGTTGTACAAAAGCTTTTAAGTTCAATTGGTCCCACATGTTTATTTTTGGTTTTAGTTCCACTATTCTAGTAGGTGGGTCATCGAAGATCATGCTTTGATTTATGTCATTGAGTGTTTTGTCTGTATTCTCCTCTAAGAGTTTTAGGGCTTCTGGTCTTCCATTTAGTTCTTTAATCCATTTTGAGTTTATCTTTGTATGGTGTCAGGGAATGCTCCAACTTCATTTTTGTGCAAGTAGCTGTCCAATTTTCCCAGCACCATTTTTTGAAGAGGCTGTCTTTGCCCCATTTTATATGTTTGCCTCCTTTATCAAAAATAAGGTACCGTTAGCTGCATGGGTTTATCTCTGGGTTCTCGATATTGTTCCATTGATCTATAGTTCTGTTTTTGTGTCAGTATCACATTGTCTTGATGACTGTTGCTCTGTAGTGTAGTCTGAAGTTAGGGAGGCTGATCCCTCCAGGTCCTTTCTTCTTTCTCAGGATTGCTTTGGCTATTCGAGGTCTTTTGTGTTTCCATATGAACTGTGTTAGTCTTTGGTCCAGTTCTGTGAAGAATGTCATTGGTAGTTTGATAGGGATCACATTGAATCTGTAGATGATATTTGGTAGTACGGTCATTTTCACAATATTGATTCTTCTGACCCAGGAACAAGGAATATCTCCTATCTGTTTAAGTCTTCTTTAACGTCACTCATGAGTGTCTTGTAAATTTCTGTGTACAGTTCTTTTGTTTCTTTGGGTAGGTTTATTCCTAGATATTAGATTCCTTTGGTTGTGATGGTGAAGGGGATTGCCTCTTTGATTTTGTTTTCTGATGTTTCATTGTTTGTGTATAGGAATGCCAGTAATTTCTGTGTATTGATTTTGTATCCCGCGACTTTGTTGAATTTGTTGATAGCTCTAGCAGATTTCTAATAGTGTCTTTGGGATTTTCTATGTATAATATCATGTCATTTGCAAATAGAGAGAGTTTGACTTCTTTTTTAGAATCTGGATTCCTTTCTTTTCTATTTCTTCTCTTTTTGCTGTTGCTAGAACTTCCAGGACTATGTTGAATAATGGTAGTGAAAGTGGACCCCCTTATCTTGTTTCTAATGTTAGAGGGATTGCTCACAGTTTTCCACCATTGAGAATAATATTCACTGTGGGCTTCTCATCTATGGCTTTTACTATGTTGATTTAGGATCCTTCTATGCCCATTTTTTCAAGAGTTTTTATAAATGGGTGTGGATTTTGTTAAAGACTTTTTCTGCATTGACTGAGATAGTCATGTTGCTTTTGTCTCTCAGTTTGTTGATATGGTGTATCACATTAATTGATTTGTGGATATTGAAGAATCCTTGCATGCCTGGAATGAAACAAACTTGATCATGATGTTTGAGTTTTTTGATGTGTTGTTGAATTCTGTTTGCTAGGATTTTGTTGAGGTTTCTGGCATCCCAATTCATCAGTGAAATTGGCCTATAATTTTCTTTTTTGTGATGTCTTTGCTTGGCTTTGGTATCAGGGTGATGGTGACCTCATAGAATGTGTTTGGAAGTGTTCTTTTCTGGCCAATTTTTTGGAAGATTTTTTACAAGAACAGGCATTAGCTCTTCTTTCAATGTTTGGTAGAACTCACTTGTGAAGCCACTGGCCCTGGGCTTTTATTTTTGGGTAGATGTTTGATCACAAAGTTGATTTCTGAGCTTGTGATTGGGTTGTTCCCAGTTTCTATTTCTTCCTGTTGAGTCTTGGGAGATTAATCTTCTCCAAGAAACTGTCCATTTCTTCCAGGTTGTCCAGTTTGTTGCCATAGAGTTGTTCATAATAGTCTCTTAGAATCCTTTGGATTTCTGCATGATCTCTTTTTCATTTTTGATTTCATTGATCTGGTTCTTCTCTCTATTTTTCTTGATGAGTCCTGCCAGCAGTTTGTCAGTTTTGTTGACCTTTCTGAAGAAGCAACTTTCCGTTTTATTTAGCTTTGCTATTGTTTCTTTAATTTCTTTTTTCATTTATTTCTGCTCTGATCTTTATGATTTCTCTTCTTCTGCTAACGTTAGGGTTTTTTGGTTCTTCTTTCTCCAGTTGTTTTAAGCATATGGTTAGGCTGTCTGTTTGACAGTTTTCCTGTTTCTTGAAGTACGACTCTACAGTTATAAACTTCCCTCTTAGAACTGCTTTTGCAGTGTCCCATGGGTTTTTGCACGGTTGTGTGTTCATTTTCATTTTCTTCTAGAAATTGTTTTATTTCTCCTTTGATTTGCTCAGTAATCAGTTGGTTTTTTAGGTATGTGTTGTTTAATCTCCATGTGTTTGTGTTTAGCACTTTTTTTCCTGTAGCTGATGTCTAGTCTCATTGCATTGTGGTCCGAGAAGATGGTTGATATAATTTCAATTTTCCTGAATTGACTCAGGTTTAATTTGTGGCCCAAGATGTTGTCTATCCTGGAGAATATTCCATGAGCACTTGAGAAGAAAGTGTATTCTTCTGCTTTTGGATGGAGGTCCTAAAGATATCCATGAGGTCCATCTCTTCTAGTGTGTCATTTAAGGTTTGTGATTCCTTATTAATTTTCTGTTTTGATAATCTGTCCATTGGTGTGAGAGGAGTGTAAAAGCCTCCTACTATTAATGTGTATTGTTGATTTCTTCTTTTCTGTCTGAAAGTGTTTGTCTTATGTATTGGAGTGCTCCTGTGTTGGGTGCATAGATATTTACGATTGTTATGTCTTCCTCTTGGATCGATCCCTTGATCATTATGTAGTGTCCTGCCTTGTCTCTTAGAATCGTCTTTATTTTAAGGTCTATTTTGTCTGATGTGAGGATTGCTACTCCTGCTTTCTTTTGATTTACATTTGCATGGAATATCTTTTTCCATCCTCTCACTTTCAGTCTATGAGTGTTTCTACGTCCAAAGTGAGTTTCTTGTAGGCGGCACAAGTATGGGTCTTGTTTTTGAATCCATTCAGCCACTCTGTGTCTTTTGATTTTGGCATTAAGTGCATTTAGTGCATTTACATTTAAAGTAATTATTGATACAAATGATCCTA
This sequence comes from Tragulus kanchil, assembly GCA_022376925.1. NCBI lineage: Eukaryota > Metazoa > Chordata > Mammalia > Artiodactyla > Tragulidae > Tragulus > Tragulus kanchil. Next base: position 38,795,769 of record JAIOJX010000032.1, read on the forward strand.
TTGTCATCTTCTTAGATGTTATGATGGCTTTGTTTTGTAGATATTTTTCTTCTTCTTTTATACTTGTTGTCTATATAAGTCTCTTTAACACTTGTTATAAGACTGGTCTGGTGTTACGAAATTCTTGTAATTTTTGCTTGTTTGTAATGCTTTTGATTTCTCCATCAATTGTGAATGAGATCCTTGCAGGGTAGAGGATTCTTGGTTGCAGATTATTCTGTTTCAGTGCTCTAAATGTGTCTTGCCATTCCCTTCTGGCTTGCAGAGTTTCCTAAACATGGGCTTTGCGTTCTCATTTGTTTTTTTTGGTTTTAGGTATGTGTTGTTTAATCTCCATGTGTTTGTGTTTAGCACTTTTTTTGTAGCTGATGTCTAGTCTCATTGCATTGTGGTCCGAGAAGATGGTTGATATAATTTCAATTTTCCTGAATTGACTCAGGTTTAATTTGTGGCCCAAGATGTTGTCTATCCTGGAGAATATTCCATGAGCACTTGAGAAGAAAGTGTATTCTTCTGCTTTTGGATGGAGGTCCTAAAGATATCCATGAGGTCCATCTCTTCTAGTGTGTCATTTAAGGTTTGTGATTCCTTATTAATTTTCTGTTTTGATAATCTGTCCATTGGTGTGAGAGGAGTGTAAAAGCCTCCTACTATTAATGTGTATTGTTGATTTCTTCTTTTCTGTCTGAAAGTGTTTGTCTTATGTATTGGAGTGCTCCTGTGTTGGGTGCATAGATATTTACGATTGTTATGTCTTCCTCTTGGATCGATCCCTTGATCATTATGTAGTGTCCTGCCTTGTCTCTTAGAATCGTCTTTATTTTAAGGTCTATTTTGTCTGAAATGAGGATTGCTACTCCAGCTTTCTTTTGATTTCCATTTCCATGGAATATCTTTTTCCATCCTCTCACTTTCAGTCTATGAGTGTTTCTACGTCCAAAGTGAGTTTCTTGTAGGCGGCACAAGTATGGGTCTTGTTTTTGAATCCATTCAGCCACTCTGTGTCTTTTGATTTTGGCATTAAGTGCATTTAGTGCATTTACATTTAAAGTAATTATTGATACAAATGATCCTATTGTCATCTTCTTAGATGTTATGATGGCTTTGTTTTGTAGATATTTTTCTTCTTCTTTTATACTTGTTGTCTATATAAGTCTCTTTAACACTTGTTATAAGACTGGTCTGGTGTTACGAAATTCTTGTAATTTTTGCTTGTTTGTAATGCTTTTGATTTCTCCATCAATTGTGAATGAGATCCTTGCAGGGTAGAGGATTCTTGGTTGCAGATTATTCTGTTTCAGTGCTCTAAATGTGTCTTGCCATTCCCTTCTGGCTTGCAGAGTTTCTATTGAAAGATCAGCTGTTAAACGTATGGGCTTTCCCTTGTATGTGACTAGTTGCTTTTCCATTGCTGCGTTTAGAATTCTGTCCTTGTGCTAGCTCATTAATATGTGTCTTGGTGTGTTTCTTGGGTTTATTCTGTACGGGACTCTTTGCTCTTCTTGGACTTGATTGACTATTTCTTTTCCCATGTTGGGGAAATTTTCAGCTGTAATCTCTTCGAAATTTTTCTCATACACCTTCTTTTTTTCTTCTTCTTATGGAACCCCTGTAATTTGAATATTAATGCATTTGATATTATCCAGGAAGTCTCTCTCATGCTATCCTCTGTTCTTTGCATTGTTTGAGCTTGGTTCTGTTCTTCAGCAGCTACTTCCATCATTCTATCTTTCAGCTCACTTATCTGGTCTTCTGTCTCAGATACTCTGCTCTTGATGGCTTCTATAGTGTTTTGAAGTTCAGCAATTTAGTTGTCTGTCTCTGTTTGTTGTTTTTTAAGTTCTTGTATTTCTTTGTTCCATGTGTTAGTTGCTTCTTGGAATTTCTCTAAAATTCTGTTTTCAGTGTTTTGGAGAAACGTTACTATCATTTTTCTGAATTCACTGTCTTGTCTACTTCCACTTCGTTTATTTGGACTTATGTGTTTGTAGATTGTTCGTTCACTTTGTGGTATTTCTCTGCCATTTCATTGTTATCATTAATTTTTTAACTAACTATGTTTGAGGTTTCTTTTTCCCAGATTTGAGTTACATTCTTGGGTGTTTGTTGTTTGCATGAGGCATCTTACTCTGGGTGATGCTGGTGGTTGGGTGATGTCAGGGCTTGCATACGCATTTTTTAGTTCTTGTATAATGCCCTCTAGTGTTAGGTGTCCTCTGGTATTAGGCTTCGAGTCAGTGCTCCTCCCTTCTTCTTTTATACTTGTTCTATATAAGTCTCTTTAACACTTGTTATAAGACTGGTCTGGTGTTACAAATTCTTGTAATTTTGCTTGTTTGTAATGCTTTTGATTTCTCCATCAATTGTGAATGAGATCCTTGCAGGGTAGAGGATTCTTGGTTGCAGATTATTCTGTTTCAGTGCTCTAAATGTGTCTTGCCATTCCCTTCTGGCTTGCAGAGTTTCTATTGAAAGATCAGCTGTTAAACGTATGGGCTTTCCCTTGTATGTGACTAGTTGCTTTTCCATTGCTGCGTTTAGAATTCTGTCCTTGTGCTAGCTCATTAATATGTGTCTTGGTGTGTTTCTTGGGTTTATTCTGTACGGGACTCTTTGCTCTTCTTGGACTTGATTGACTATTTCTTTTCCCATGTTGGGGAAATTTTCAGCTGTAATCTCTTCGAAATTTTTCTCATACACCTTCTTTTTTTCTTCTTCTTATGGAACCCCTGTAATTTGAATATTAATGCATTTGATATTATCCAGGAAGTCTCTCTCATGCTATCCTCTGTTCTTTGCATTGTTTGAGCTTGGTTCTGTTCTTCAGCAGCTACTTCCATCATTCTATCTTTCAGCTCACTTATCTGGTCTTCTGTCTCAGATACTCTGCTCTTGATGGCTTCTATAGTGTTTTGAAGTTCAGCAATTTAGTTGTCTGTCTCTGTTTGTTGTTTTTTAAGTTCTTGTATTTCTTTGTTCCATGTGTTAGTTGCTTCTTGGAATTTCTCTAAAATTCTGTTTTCAGTGTTTTGGAGAAACGTTACTATCATTTTTCTGAATTCACTGTCTTGTCTACTTCCACTTCGTTTATTTGGACTTATGTGTTTGTAGATTGTTCGTTCACTTTGTGGTATTTCTCTGCCATTTCATTGTTATCATTAATTTTTTAACTAACTATGTTTGAGGTTTCTTTTTCCCAGATTTGAGTTACATTCTTGGGTGTTTGTTGTTTGCATGAGGCATCTTACTCTGGGTGATGCTGGTGGTTGGGTGATGTCAGGGCTTGCATACAAGCACTTGCCTTTGTTGGAGTTCTTGTATAATGCCCTCTAGTGTTAGGTGTCCTCTGGTATTGTAGGGTCTTCGAGTCAGTGCTCCCTCCCTAAAGCCCCTGGGCTTGTTTCCTGACCAGGGAATGAAGATTTCACGGCTGGTTTGTATGGCATTAAATGGTATTAAAACATATATATGCAAATGAGAAACAGAAGGTATATCTTTGACAAATGGCAATTAAAATATCATACAAATACTATCTAGTGTACTGAATTATACACACAAACAGATACAGCCATAACATAACCCAAACATTCCAACAAAAACTTCATTACAATAGGTTAACATGGTGAATAGAGAAAGCCACGAATGATATCCACCAGGTAATAAGCAAACTAGAGCACAAATTGGAGAATAATGCTAGAGTAGGGTCCCAGTTGGGGATAAGGCAATGAGGACAAACCAGCCCAAGAAATATGGTGGGGAAAGGGGAAAAAAGGGAGGATAGAAGAGAAATGGAGAATAATACTGCAAATTTAAATACAGGGAGATAAAGATTTGTATGTATTAGAGTTTAGCACTGTAGGAAAAGAGTATCAGAGAAAGCAGAGAAATAGTTGTAGAGGAAGTAATAATACATACAAAAAAGTTTAAAAATTAAAACAGAGAGAAGTATGTAGAAAAATATAGAATAACAAAGCAAAAGCAAAACCCACACAGAACCATAAAAGGCCCATGTGGAACCAGAAGTATATACCAAATTAAAATGTGTGGTTTAAAAGAAAAATAATTTATGTAAACTTGAATATATTCTGTCATACTGATAAGATAGGTAGCTTCAATAGAGTTCAAGTGAGGAAGAAAAAAATTGGGGGCTTGAGGGGATGAGGAGAAAAGGAAAAAAAAAATGAAAAAAAGCTAGAAAAAAGAATTAAAAGAAAAAATCCAGTGGCAAATCCAGCTCCAGTTAAAATGTAAAAATGGTGAATGTTTATGTTCTTCTGTCTCTTGCTGACTATTCAGGAATTATCAGTCTTTTTCTTGCCTCTGGCAGTGGTTGGATCTCAGGGTCTCTTTTACTCTTTATTTCTGCCTATTCCAGAACTAAAAGGCCCGCCCAGGCTGGCCCTGGTAATTTCTTAATCATTGATCCAAATATCTTTGCTGCTAGGTGGAGCTAAGTTCCTTCCCTATAGTTTGACCTGCAACCCAACTACAGTAGGGGTAATGGAGTCTCTGTCACAAAGGATTTCTTCCCACATGCTCTATGAGAAGCAATTAGGCAGTGTCCCTCACCCTTCTGCAGGCCACCATTGATCCCCGGCTCTGTTGGTGACTTCAGAATACTCAGAAGTGAGGCTGGCTCAGTCTCATGCTGGATCGCTATTCCCCTCTGCTGGATCTCAGTGTGCACTGTCTCCAGTACTACTTGGCGGCTCTGTGATTGGGTTAATGATGACCCAATGATGATCATTGGGTTAATGATTCAAAGGGAATAGAGTGCCATCTTTCTGAGGACTGCTCAACGGCACTTCTAGCTTAAGAGGGCACTTAGACCGTGTAAAGCAGGACTGGCTCCGTCCCTTGTGGAGGTCACTGCTCATTTCCTGGGTCTTGATTTGCAACAGGCGCTGCATATTTGGCCCACCCAGCCTCTCTGGTGAGTATGAGGTTTGACTTTTAAAGAGTATCAGAGAAAGCAGAGAAATAGTTGTAGAGGAAGTAATAATACATACAAAAAAGTTTAAAAATTAAAACAGAGAGAAGTATGTAGAAAAATATAGAATAACAAAGCAAAAGCAAAACCCACACAGAACCATAAAAGGCCCATGTGGAACCAGAAGTATATACCAAATTAAAATGTGTGGTTTAAAAGAAAAATAATTTATGTAAACTTGAATATATTCTGTCATACTGATAAGATAGGTAGCTTCAATAGAGTTCAAGTGAGGAAGAAAAAAATTGGGGGCTTGAGGGGATGAGGAGAAAAGGGAAAAAAAAATGAAAAAAAGCTAGAAAAAAGAATTAAAAGAAAAAATCCAGTGGCAAATCCAGCTCCAGTTAAAATGTAAAAATGGTGAATGTTTATGTTCTTCTGTCTCTTGCTGACTATTCAGGAATTATCAGTCTTTTTCTTGCCTCTGGCAGTGGTTGGATCTCAGGGTCTCTTTTACTCTTTATTTCTGCCTATTCCAGAACTAAAAGGCCCGCCCAGGCTGGCCCTGGTAATTTCTTAATCATTGATCCAAATATCTTTGCTGCTAGGTGGAGCTAAGTTCCTTCCCTATAGTTTGACCTGCAACCCAACTACAGTAGGGGTAATGGAGTCTCTGTCACAAAGGATTTCTTCCCACATGCTCTATGAGAAGCAATTAGGCAGTGTCCCTCACCCTTCTGCAGGCCACCATTGATCCCCGGCTCTGTTGGTGACTTCAGAATACTCAGAAGTGAGGCTGGCTCAGTCTCATGCTGGATCGCTATTCCCCTCTGCTGGATCTCAGTGTGCACTGTCTCCAGTACTACTTGGCGGCTCTGTGATTGGGTTAATGATGACCCAATGATGATCATTGGGTTAATGATTCAAAGGGAATAGAGTGCCATCTTTCTGAGGACTGCTCAACGGCACTTCTAGCTTAAGAGGGCACTTAGACCGTGTAAAGCAGGACTGGCTCCGTCCCTTGTGGAGGTCACTGCTCATTTCCTGGGTCTTGATTTGCAACAGGCGCTGCATATTTGGCCCACCCAGCCTCTCTGGTGAGTATGAGGTTTGACTTTTAAAAGAGTGATTGCGCCCCTCCTACCATCTTGTTGCAGCTTCTCCTTTGATGTGGGATGTCTTTTTTGTGATCGGATCCAACCTCCTCCTGTCGGTGGTTTTTCAGGAACTTGCTGCAATTGAGGTGATCTTGCAGGAGGGATGAGTGCATGTCCTTCTACGCTGCCATCTTAGCTGCAATACCATCTTTAGACTAGAGACAATAGTACTTCTGAGTCATTGAGTGATGTGCTCATGATGTGTGTACAAAATTATTTTATATTTCTTCCAGTAAGACACACAAAGAGGGCTTCCCTGGTGGTCCAGTTGGTAAGGACACCACCTTGCAGTGCAAGGGGCACCAGTTGGATCCCTTGCCTCGGTAGATCCTGCTTGCTGCAGAGTGGCTGGACAGATGTGTCCAACTACCAAGCCCAAGGTCTGGAGCACATGCTTCCAGAGCTGGTGCTTTGCAGCCACAAAGGCCACTCCAATGGGAGGCCCAAACAGGCCAAAGAACAAAGATAAATAAATGAAAGATCAATAGAAGTGGCCAAAAAAACATAAAAAAAAAAAAAAAAAAGGAAAGAAAAAAGACACACAAAGAACTTTGAATCATTGTATCATCTTAAGGATAAAATTACTTTTAGTTGGAAATAAACCACTATCTTCCCAAAGAAAGAGTGTGCTGAATTCAGTTACGTAGTTTTCAATAAATCAGTTACTTCTATGAATAATATTTGCTGAGCACTGGGTAGGAGTGGTTGCAAGCAGTAATCTAAAAAAAATGAATGTAGTGGTGAGCATTTCTCATAAAATCCCTGACAGTTAGAATAGCCAGCTGCCATTTCGCTGGATCTCAGTGTGCACTGTCTCCAGTACTACTTGGCGGCTCTGTGATGGGTTAATGATGACCCAATGATGATCATTGGGTTAATGATTCAAAGGAATAGAGTGCCATCTTTCTGAGGACTGCTCAACGGCACTTCTAGCTTAAGAGGGCACTTAGACGTGTAAAGCAGGACTGGCTCCGTCCCTTGTGGAGGTCACTGCTCATTTCCTGGGTCTTGATTTGCAACAGGCGCTGCATATTTGGCCCACCCAGCCTCTCTGGTGAGTATGAGGTTTGACTTTTAAAAGAGTGATTGCGCCCCTCCTACCATCTTGTTGCAGCTTCTCCTTTGATGTGGGATGTCTTTTTTGTGATCGGATCCAACCTCCTCCTGTCGGTGGTTTTTCAGGAACTTGCTGCAATTGAGGTGATCTTGCAGGAGGGATGAGTGCATGTCCTTCTACGCTGCCATCTTAGCTGCAATACCATCTTTAGACTAGAGACAATAGTACTTCTGAGTCATTGAGTGATGTGCTCATGATGTGTGTACAAAATTATTTTATATTTCTTCCAGTAAGACACACAAAGAGGGCTTCCCTGGTGGTCCAGTTGGTAAGGACACCACCTTGCAGTGCAAGGGGCACCAGTTGGATCCCTTGCCTCGGTAGATCCTGCTTGCTGCAGAGTGGCTGGACAGATGTGTCCAACTACCAAGCCCAAGGTCTGGAGCACATGCTTCCAGAGCTGGTGCTTTGCAGCCACAAAGGCCACTCCAATGGGAGGCCCAAACAGGCCAAAGAACAAAGATAAATAAATGAAAGATCAATAGAAGTGGCCAAAAAAACATAAAAAAAAAAAAAAAAAAGGAAAGAAAAAAGACACACAAAGAACTTTGAATCATTGTATCATCTTAAGGATAAAATTACTTTTAGTTGGAAATAAACCACTATCTTCCCAAAGAAAGAGTGTGCTGAATTCAGTTACGTAGTTTTCAATAAATCAGTTACTTCTATGAATAATATTTGCTGAGCACTGGGTAGGAGTGGTTGCAAGCAGTAATCTAAAAAAAATGAATGTAGTGGTGAGCATTTCTCATAAAATCCCTACTCTTGTGAATTTGGAATCATAAATAAGCATATATAGCACTATATATAGCACTCCAAGAAATTAAACATCTTTTTCTTTGTGCTATTTTTAAAGCAAACAACAAATATTTGTTATGTTTGAATCTAAAATGTATTGCTTTCTTTTGGGGAGTCACTGGGCAAAAAGTTCCAATATATTTAATATTTGAAAAGAGTAGGGCTTCCCCTGGTGGTCCAGTGGGTGGGGACGCCGCCTTGCAGTGCAAGGGGCGCTGGTTCGATCCCTGGCCTGGGGGAATCCCACGTGCCGCGGAGCGGCTGGACTGATGTGTCCAATTACCAAGCCAGAGCTCTGGAGCGCGTGCGCCCAGAGCCGGTGCTCTGCAATGACAGACGCCACAGCGATGGGAGGCCCACGGGAGCCAAAGAACAAAGACGGATGAAAATGGAGAAATGAAATACCAGTGGAAGTGGCCCGCCCGCTCCCCTCCCTCCCCAACCCGACCCCCGCCCAAAATAAATAAATAAATAAATCTTTAAAAAAAAAAAAAAAGAAAAGAGCAAAAGATTAGTGAAATTAATAAAATAAACATAAACACAAAGATTATTTGGAATGATAATGGAGATATAACTATATAGATGATAAATCTATCAGATAATAATAAACAATGTGGGGCTTCCCTGGTGGTCCAGTTGGTAAAGAGTCCACCTTGCAGTGTAAGGGGCACCAGTTCAATCCCTTGCCTGAGAAGATTCCACATGCTGTGGAAAGGCTGGACCAGTGTGTCCAATTACGAGCCTGAGATCTGGAGCGCATGCGCCCAGAGCTGGTGCTCTGCTACCAGAGAGGCCACTGCAATGGGAGACCCACACAGATCAAAGAACAATGATGGTTGAAAATAAATAAATGAAAGACCAATAAAAGAGACCGAAATTAAAAAAAAAAAAAAAAAAAAAAGAATAAGCAATGTGAGCAATGTTTCTAATAAATTTGGCAATTTAACAAACTGGAGGATTTCTTAGTAAAATGGAAATCACCAGACATATTAAAAATAAATTACAAATTTGAATAAACTGAAACCACTGAAGGAATTAAATTCTTAATCAGAAATATTTTCCAGGGCTTCCCTGGTGGTCCAGTGTGTAAGGACACCGCCTTGCAGTGCAAGGGGCGCCGGTTCGATCCCTGGCCTGGGAAGATCCCACGTGCCTCGGAGCGGCTGGACTGATGTGTCCAATTACCGAGCCGGAGCTCTGGAGCGCATGCGCCCAGAGCCGGCGCTCTGCGACAATAGAGGCCACCATGATGGGAGGCCCACAAGAGCCAAAAAGAACAAAGACAGATGAAAATAGAGAAATGAAAGACCAATAGAAGTGACCGAAATTAAAAAAAAAAAAAAAAAGAATAAGCAATGTGAGCAATGTTTCTAATAAATTTGGCAATTTAACAAACTGGAGGATTTCTTAGTAAAATGGAAATCACCAGACATATTAAAAATAAATTACAAATTTGAATAAACTGAAACCACTGAAGGAATTAAATTCTTAATCAGAAATATTTTCCAGGGCTTCCCTGGTGGTCCAGTGTGTAAGGACACCGCCTTGCAGTGCAAGGGGCGCCGGTTCGATCCCTGGCCTGGGAAGATCCCACGTGCCTCGGAGCGGCTGGACTGATGTGTCCAATTACCGAGCCGGAGCTCTGGAGCGCATGCGCCCAGAGCCGGCGCTCTGCGACAATAGAGGCCACCATGATGGGAGGCCCACAAGAGCCAAAAAGAACAAAGACAGATGAAAATAGAGAAATGAAAGACCAATAGAAGTGGCCCACCTGTCCCCCTCCCTCCCCACCCCACCCCCCAAAAGACAAATAAATAAAATAAAATAAAATAAAGAAATATTTTCCAAACAAACATCAAATAGAAATAAAAAGAAAGCAAAACAAAACAAAACTCACCATTCCTAGCACAATTTAAAAATAAATCATTAAAAGGTGCTCATGATAATGGCAAATCTAGAAGGCAATCTCACTTATTAACATGGACACAAAAATGTTCAATATTAGGACATATAATCCCCTACTGCAAAAACAAGGCTATATATAATGATGAAGGTAGAGTTACAACAAGAATGCTAATATAGTCTAAGATTTTATCATTTACATAGTCTGTTCTTTACATTAACAGACTAAAACTTATTACAATTACAATAATAAGTACAACTATAAGGCATCTAATAAGGCCATATATTTATATATACCTAAAATCTCTCATGATACCATAAGTATAGGTGAACATCCCCAAACCCAAAAATAGCTGCCAAAATGTACATGAAAATATATAACTATTATAATTTCTCTTGAGTATTACATTGGGGTTTCTTATCAGAACAATAAGAAAAATGATAGAAACAAAACTATCTTGACTGAAATAAATGAAAACTTGTATGTGATATAATGGTCTACATTAAAATCTCAGTAACATACATGTGTCAGTTCTCTCCAACATTATACATAGGCTCCATGCTCTAGGAAATAAAACTCTGTGTGTGTGTGTGTGTGCGTGTGTGTGTGTGTATGTGTGCATATGTGGTCATAAATCATCAAATACTTTGTAATGAAAAGAAGATGATGGAGTAATATGAGTTACAGAATCGTGACTTATTATAAAGTTTAAGGCTACAGTAGATTACAGTGGAGACTGAAGCATTAAGCTGTGCAGGAACAGAGATCCTTAAAAAAAAACTCATGGATATGTAGAAATTTAGTACATAAGAGAGGTGGCATTAAACATTACTGGGAAATGATGACCTATTGAACAAAGTGGGAGCCGTCCCGACGCTGACTGTGTCCAATTACCGACAATAGAGGCCACCATGATGGGAGGCCCACAAGAGCCAAAAAGAACAAAGACAGATGAAAATAGAGAAATGAAAGACCAATAGAAGTGGCCCACCTGTCCCCCTCCCTCCCCACCCCACCCCCCAAAAGACAAATAAATAAAATAAAATAAAATAAAGAAATATTTTCCAAACAAACATCAAATAGAAATAAAAAGAAAGCAAAACAAAACAAAACTCACCATTCCTAGCACAATTTAAAAATAAATCATTAAAAGGTGCTCATGATAATGGCAAATCTAGAAGGCAATCTCACTTATTAACATGGACACAAAAATGTTCAATATTAGGACATATAATCCCCTACTGCAAAAACAAGGCTATATATAATGATGAAGGTAGAGTTACAACAAGAATGCTAATATAGTCTAAGATTTTATCATTTACATAGTCTGTTCTTTACATTAACAGACTAAAACTTATTACAATTACAATAATAAGTACAACTATAAGGCATCTAATAAGGCCATATATTTATATATACCTAAAATCTCTCATGATACCATAAGTATAGGTGAACATCCCCAAACCCAAAAATAGCTGCCAAAATGTACATGAAAATATATAACTATTATAATTTCTCTTGAGTATTACATTGGGGTTTCTTATCAGAACAATAAGAAAAATGATAGAAACAAAACTATCTTGACTGAAATAAATGAAAACTTGTATGTGATATAATGGTCTACATTAAAATCTCAGTAACATACATGTGTCAGTTCTCTCCAACATTATACATAGGCTCCATGCTCTAGGAAATAAAACTCTGTGTGTGTGTGTGTGTGCGTGTGTGTGTGTGTATGTGTGCATATGTGGTCATAAATCATCAAATACTTTGTAATGAAAAGAAGATGATGGAGTAATATGAGTTACAGAATCGTGACTTATTATAAAGTTTAAGGCTACAGTAGATTACAGTGGAGACTGAAGCATTAAGCTGTGCAGGAACAGAGATCCTTAAAAAAAAACTCATGGATATGTAGAAATTTAGTACATAAGAGAGGTGGCATTAAACATTACTGGGAAATGATGACCTATTGAACAAAGTTTTCTGAAACAATTGGTTGTCTTCATGGAACAAAAATAGATCCTTACCTGACACTCTTAGACAGAAATCAATGTCAGGGAGATTTTAAAAAATTACAAAAATAAAACTTGAAAATTTCTTTGAAGAGTGCAGAATAGTTTTATGTCCTCACAGTACAGAAGTTTCCTAAACAAGACGCGAAATTTGTGCAATCCATAAAGGAAGTGGATAAAAATTTCAACTCAGTTGAAATTAAGAAGTGTAATAAATCAAAGATACCAAAACAAAGGATAAAAATGATCTATAAACTGAGATATTATATTGGCCACATTTAACCAAGATATGACTAGTACTGAAATACATTCAGATCACAACAAAAGAAGAAAAACTAACCATTAACAAAATCATCTACCAAAAGAGACAGTGACTCCAACCCAAAATAGAAATTATAAGACATTCAGAGAAGAGGAAGTATGGTTCTCTCATAAAATTAGGAAAATAAGTACAACTACCATGAGTAAATATGGAAAAGTAAAATAAATCCACAATGAGATATTTAGCACCCACCAGATTGGTAAAATTATACAGAAATTATTGTCTAATGCCAAGTGTTTAGAACTGATAAAATGAGAGCTCATATTAACTGCTGGTGGAACCAGAAATTGGTGTATTTCTAATTTAGAATACTAGTATACCTGGTAAGTTTGAAGATTTAGGAACTATGATCCAACATTTTTTTTCCCAGATATACCTTCTATACCAGTGAGTTTTGAAATTGAATGCATGTTAGATTCACCTGAAGAGATTGTTTACAGACTACTGGACTTCACTGCCTCCAGAATTTCTGAGTCAGTATGTCAGAGGTGTAGATGGAGAAATTTGCATATCTACCGAGTTCCCAGTAGACTCTGCAGGTCAGAACACATTTTGAGAACCATTACAATAAAAACTACACTTGTATTTGTGCAACTAGAGTCATACATAAAACTGGAAACATTTTCATCAGGAGAAGAATGGATAAATAAAATACAATGGATATAGTACTATAGTGACTATGTAAGAACTATAGCTATGAAAGAGCATGGATGAATGAATCCCTGAGCCTAAAATGCAAGTTGCAGGAGAATATATACAAAAAGCCATTTGTACAGATGTTAAAGCATGTAAACCACAAACATTGATTTTTTTTTTTTTTTTTTTTTTAGTAAAGCTATACATAAAACCAAGACAAAATTACATACATAGTTAAGAATACCTATTATTGTTGCTTGGGGATAAAAGTTGTAATTAGAGCAGGACATGCAGGGATTCAAGAGGTTTCCCAAGTGGCCTTTGTGCTAAATGCAAGAGATGCATGAGACTCGGGTTTGATCCCTGGGTAGGGAGAACCCACTGCAGAAGGAAATAGCAACCCATTCCAGCATTTCTGCCTGGGAAATTCCATGGACAGGGGAGACTCATGGAGTATAGTCCAGGCAGTTGCAAAAAGTTGAACACAATTAAATCTGGGCTCACACACACACACACACACACACATCCGAGGGATTTAAAGGTATGTCTTCAGATGGATAGTAGGAAGGTGGTTATTTCTGGGTTTTGTTTTTTTTTTCTTTCTTTTTTTTTTTGGTAATTTTTTTTTAACTCACCCACATATTTAAACTCTTACAAATATTAAATAGTCAATAATGAGGAAAACAATCCTCATTACTAATCACTACTTTCATTGCTATCTATACGTTAAGAGTGGTATTCTCTAATGCCAAGTGTTTAGAACTGATAAAATGAGAGCTCATATTAACTGCTGGTGGAACCAGAAATTGGTGTATTTCTAATTTAGAATACTAGTATACCTGGTAAGTTTGAAGATTTAGGAACTATGATCCAACATTTTTTTTCCCAGATATACCTTCTATACCAGTGAGTTTTGAAATTGAATGCATGTTAGATTCACCTGAAGAGATTGTTTACAGACTACTGGACTTCACTGCCTCCAGAATTTCTGAGTCAGTATGTCAGAGGTGTAGATGGAGAAATTTGCATATCTACCGAGTTCCCAGTAGACTCTGCAGGTCAGAACACATTTTGAGAACCATTACAATAAAAACTACACTTGTATTTGTGCAACTAGAGTCATACATAAAACTGGAAACATTTTCATCAGGAGAAGAATGGATAAATAAAATACAATGGATATAGTACTATAGTGACTATGTAAGAACTATAGCTATGAAAGAGCATGGATGAATGAATCCCTGAGCCTAAAATGCAAGTTGCAGGAGAATATATACAAAAAGCCATTTGTACAGATGTTAAAGCATGTAAACCACAAACATTGATTTTTTTTTTTTTTTTTTTTTTAGTAAAGCTATACATAAAACCAAGACAAAATTACATACATAGTTAAGAATACCTATTATTGTTGCTTGGGGATAAAAGTTGTAATTAGAGCAGGACATGCAGGGATTCAAGAGGTTTCCCAAGTGGCCTTTGTGCTAAATGCAAGAGATGCATGAGACTCGGGTTTGATCCCTGGGTAGGGAGAACCCACTGCAGAAGGAAATAGCAACCCATTCCAGCATTTCTGCCTGGGAAATTCCATGGACAGGGGAGACTCATGGAGTATAGTCCAGGCAGTTGCAAAAAGTTGAACACAATTAAATCTGGGCTCACACACACACACACACACACACATCCGCAGGGATTTAAAGGTATGTCTTCAGATGGATAGTAGGAAGGTGGTTATTTCTGGGTTTTGTTTTTTTTTTCTTTCTTTTTTTTTTTGGTAATTTTTTTTTAACTCACCCACATATTTAAACTCTTACAAATATTAAATAGTCAATAATGAGGAAAACAATCCTCATTACTAATCACTACTTTCATTGTCATATAGGTCATATAGCTGCTTTTTTTAAGAGTGGTATTTCCTGAAGCAATTCTAGAAGGAGAGGGTTTTTGCTTAGCTCATAAACTTTTGGAGAGCCTAAGATTCTGTCTTTTGGTCTATATTTCTTTATGGAATGGTCACAAGCTCTTATTGCCCACTTGACAGGGCATTCCTCTGTGATCTGCCTTAAAATTACCCTTTCGAATAAATTCTCCAGTTTTCAGATGATCCCCTTTGCCACTCTATTTTTATCTAAGAACAATATTGGTAACTGTTTCTGATAACCAAAAGTAATCCAAGAGGATTTTTGCTTTTACAAAAAACAAAACAAAAAAGGCAAAAACCATGAAAATAAAAATATTGGCAAGGTTCATTTTGCTTCAAGTATTATAAAGGCAGCATGCACCCAGAGAAACGAGGGTATCACTGCCAAGTTCCTTCCCCTGGAACTACACTCAGCATCTCAGCATCAAGCTCCTATAGCTTTGATCTATGTCTGTGAACTATGTGCTTTATATTTGATGTGTTATTGCTTCCATTAGCAAGATATGTCCTGAAGTAATTGATTCTACACTTGACACCATTTCAGTCTATGAAAAGCTTCAAAGGGATGGTCTACTTTCAGATAGTGGGGAAAGCCTGTACTTCTAGTAGCATATTATCTTAGCAATCAATAATATTATAGAAATTCAAAGCATTAATATTTTGATCTGGGGTTCAAAGTTATCTAGTCTGATCATATACTTCTCAATATGGTTTTCTCTTGTAATGTCTCTAAAAGACATTATTGAGCCAGATTGAATTGCATGTTAAATCATATCATTGTATAAAATGCAATAATTAATTAAAGCATTTAAACATGCATAATTTTAAAAACAAAACTTGAAGTAAACTATATGGGAGAAAAGTTTTCTTAATGTAAATCACAGGCTTCTAAACCACAAATAAAAGTTCTGGGCTTAACTTTTGGAAGCACATAAAATGAATCTAAATTCAAAATTATGTGAAAGTCTTTCAAGTATTTAAGGCATCTTTCATTTTTTTTTTAAGATTTTATTTATCTATTTATTTTGGGCAGGGGTCGGGTTGGGGAGGGAGGGGAGCGGGCGGGCCACTTCTATTGGTCTTTCATTTCTCTATTTTCATCCGTCTTTGTTATTTGACTCCTGTGGGCCTCCCATCATGGTGGCATCTGTCGTTACAGAGCTCCGGCTCTGGGTGCATGCACTCCAGAGCTCCGGCTTGGTAATTGGACACATTGGTCGAGCAGCTCCGCGGCACGTGGGATCTTCCCAGGTTAGGGATCAAACCGGCGCCCCTTGCACTGCAAGGCGGTGTCCTTACCCACTGGACCAGGGGAAGCCCCATTTTTCATTTTTCTGTTAAGTATTCTCCCCTTTAATTTAATTGAGATAGCTTCAGCTCTTTACTTGTGTTAATAACTCTTCTTTGAATATAGTTACATCTATCAGTTCATTCTCAGATTATGACAGTATCCAGACCCAAATGCCACATATCATTATTAAGAAATGACACTTTATTAATAGCTCCTACACTTATTTTAATTCATTTTAGAGTAAATATAACATTTTCTGTTGTATGTTGAGGTTGTATCCAAGTTGCATCCTTTAGTCTATTGATAAAGGCTCGTGTTAATCCACATTGTTTTCTTCTTAGTCTGATTCATGGTCTATGTAAAAGTTTTTTTTGAAGTTTTTTTAACATTAAGGTTTAAGTTAACTTTTGCCACATCCAGTTTATTTTATTAATCTATTATGTTGCGACAATTTTTGAATCTCACATAAAACACTAAATACTTCATTTTCCCCCATGGTTTTTATAACTGTCATAAATTTCTGTGGTTCCATGTCTTTATCCAAGACACTGAAAAAAAAAATTGAATTAGAATCAAGAACAAAATTTTAAACTCTTCCTTTTCTATTTTTATTGACCTCTTAGTCAACATTTTCCTGGTATGCATATTGAAGAAGTTAAATAGTAACTAATGGTAATTAGTAAAATGATTACTTAATTCAATTTTACCATTCTATCCAATAGTTTATTATGAAAACTTTTAGAAATAGTTTAACTAGCAAGTATTTTGCTTACCCATCTGCAGATCCTATCAAAAATGTAAACAAAAATAGCTTGATATGTCTCATTTTCACTTCAGTGAACATCCTACCAATGAGTTCTCTGAATTATTTATGAATTTTTTTTATTGTCCACAAAACAACTGTATGCTAACCTGTATAAAAATCTTGTATAATATCAGGAACAACTTGGTATGTTTTTAGTAAAGAATCCTTCTCTTTCTATAGAATGATAAGGATAATCTGATTTCTGTTTTCACTGATCCAGCACCTGTTTCATAGTTTTTCTGAAAACACTTATTTTTTCATGATGAAATTCCTATCATGTGTTTTGGATTAAATTTTCTCTAGTCTTGACAGAGTCTAGAATGGGACACCCATCAAAGCTGCATGGCTCTTAGGGCTTTTTAAAATGAAACTATTCCTCTTTATTTTGAGGTTTCTGAGGTAAAGCTTGTTTCTTAATCTTTTGGGTCACAAATTTGAGGGTTACAGCAGTCGTCTTTTTCATGAGGTGGAGATTGACTGTAGTTAGAGGATTATGCCTGGAGATAAGGGGAACTGAGAGATTTCTAAGGACATTGTGTTCAGAAAGCACTCAAGTCAGCTGCATATTTAAGTTCCCCAGTGATGAGAGGCCAGCTGTTCTGAAAGTGAGAGTCTGATACTATTTTCTTGAACCTATCCAAAATCTTGGGTACCTGTGGTGACTGGTGGAGTGCTTACAAATAAATACATCAGCAAATCAAGGCATTTATTCGCTTCTGAATTTATAGGCAACTTTTCTGATATCAAACAGCGCTTCTGTTTTTCATGCTGGCTCATTTGACAAATTTGATTATGTAAGTGAGTATTTGACTCTTTTCATATGTATCCGTGTACTATGACTGTCTTTGTCTCCTTCATTGTTCTGCTTTTTCCTTTCCTGTACATTCACAAGAATTTATTCATAACTTTAGGGCACATTTGCAGATAACTTTGAATTCCTTGCTTTTTTAAAGAAATGTAAAAACAGTTAAAATACTATTCACATTTTAAAAATAAACTATGATGATGTTTACCACAATTTTACCATTCTATCCAATAGTTTATTATGAAAACTTTTAGAAATAGTTTAACTAGCAAGTATTTTGCTTACCCATCTGCAGATCCTATCAAAAATGTAAACAAAAATAGCTTGATATGTCTCATTTTCACTTCAGTGAACATCCTACCAATGAGTTCTCTGAATTATTTATGAATTTTTTTTATTGTCCACAAAACAACTGTATGCTAACCTGTATAAAAATCTTGTATAATATCAGGAACAACTTGGTATGTTTTTAGTAAAGAATCCTTCTCTTTCTATAGAATGATAAGGATAATCTGATTTCTGTTTTCACTGATCCAGCACCTGTTTCATAGTTTTTCTGAAAACACTTATTTTTTCATGATGAAATTCCTATCATGTGTTTTGGATTAAATTTTCTCTAGTCTTGACAGAGTCTAGAATGGGACACCCATCAAAGCTGCATGGCTCTTAGGGCTTTTTAAAATGAAACTATTCCTCTTTATTTTGAGGTTTCTGAGGTAAAGCTTGTTTCTTAATCTTTTGGGTCACAAATTTGAGGGTTACAGCAGTCGTCTTTTTCATGAGGTGGAGATTGACTGTAGTTAGAGGATTATGCCTGGAGATAAGGGGAACTGAGAGATTTCTAAGGACATTGTGTTCAGAAAGCACTCAAGTCAGCTGCATATTTAAGTTCCCCAGTGATGAGAGGCCAGCTGTTCTGAAAGTGAGAGTCTGATACTATTTTCTTGAACCTATCCAAAATCTTGGGTACCTGTGGTGACTGGTGGAGTGCTTACAAATAAATACATCAGCAAATCAAGGCATTTATTCGCTTCTGAATTTATAGGCAACTTTTCTGATATCAAACAGCGCTTCTGTTTTTCATGCTGGCTCATTTGACAAATTTGATTATGTAAGTGAGTATTTGACTCTTTTCATATGTATCCGTGTACTATGACTGTCTTTGTCTCCTTCATTGTTCTGCTTTTTCCTTTCCTGTACATTCACAAGAATTTATTCATAACTTTAGGGCACATTTGCAGATAACTTTGAATTCCTTGCTTTTTTAAAGAAATGTAAAAACAGTTAAAATACTATTCACATTTTAAAAATAAACTATGATGATGTTTACCACAATGATATACCACCTCACACCTATCAGAATGGCTATTATCAAAAAGACAACAAATAACAAATGTGGCAAAGATGTAGAGATTTGGGAATCTTTGTGTACTATTGGAAATGTATCTTGGTGCAGCCACTATAGAAAGCAGTATGGAAATTCCTCAAAAATCTAAAAATAGACCTACCATATAATTCAGCAATTCCAGTCCTGAGTGCTTTTCCAAAGAAAACAAGAACACAAATTTGAAAACACAGTGCACTCATATGTTCATTGCAGCATTATTCACAATAGCCAGATATGGGAGCAACCTAAGTGCCAATGGATAAAGAAATGGATTATTATTCATCCATAAAAGTTACTAAAGTTGTATCAGTTGTGACAACATGGATGGACCTAGAGGGTTTTATGTTTAAACAAAACCTTTTAGATAGAGGAAAAATGCTACATAATTTCTAAAATATGCAGAATCTAAAATACACAACAAATGAACATACATAACAAAGAAGAGTCACAGACACAGTGAACAAACAGTTGCCAGAGGGGAGAGGAAGTGACAGAGATGAGTAAAATTAAAAAGTACAAACTTGCAGCTACAAAGTAAATAAGTCACAGGGATGAACTGTACAGTGTGGAGAATATAGTCATATAATATATTATCATTGGGTGATGATGAAGGTGGCCAAAGGGTACAGAGTTCCAGTCAAAAGAAGAATACTACTAGGGATGTAATGTACAACATGATCAATATAATAATTGACATTATTGTATGTTATATATGAAAGTTGTTAAAAAAAGGAAACGCCAGAAGTTCACAAGAAAAATTTTTTTCTTCTTTTATTTTGTATCTGAGATGATAGCTGTTTATTAAACTTATGTTAACCATTCTATGATATATGTTAATCAAGTCATTATGCTGTATACCTTAAGCTCATACAGTGCTCTATGTCAATCATATCTTAGTAAAAATAGAAAAGAAAAAGTTTAGCTATAGTAGTACTCATAAAATAAAATAGTTACACACCAGTATATTTTTCTACTTCTGTACAAAAGGCATTAAAATAAAATTAGTTTTTTAGGTTTTTCATGATGTGTAAGCTGAAATGATATTTCATGTCCTCCTATTATTATAAGCTTTTATTTCTTCATAAAGAATATCAAACTTTTGGATTAGGTTGTTTGAATAGGCAAGACTTGTTTTCTTCTTATTCTTTTATGTTTTTAAACTTGTATTTGTGGAAAATTAATCTCTGAACTTTCACATTTACTCTGCTAAATAATTCATGTTATGAGTTACAAGTATTTGGTTGTTTTATATATTCATGTTATGTGTTGTTCTCACACAAACACTCAGGAAATACTACAATTTGAAGGTGTAAGTTCTTTCTTTAGACTTTATTCAATTGAGGCTGCTTTCTATGGCAGCCAATATCATCTCTTTTTTAACTGAGCTTTTCAGCATTCTAAGTGAGAAAACTATTTGGAAAATGAACCAATGAACTACTGTAATTGAAAGGGTATCATAAGTCTGTGATAATGACACTAGGAGAGGTACAAAGTTCCCATATTAATCTCAATGGGCTAATTATGGTCATTTAAGTGTCAGTGTTGTTAACTTTTTTCACTCCAATGGAAAGAGCTAACTACTGTGCTTTTCTAGGCCAACTGAACACCCACCATAGCAGGAGGTGGCATTCATTTGAAATAATATGCTATATGGAGAGTTTTTATGAACTAGTGTGCAGAAACTGAATATTATTTTGATTAATTGGTTAATTGAAGTGCTGCTACTACTGTCCTTAAAATTAGAATAAAAGTAATGGTTATGGTGTTGTCAGCTAAAAACTGGCTGGACTCCAGCCGTGAAGTTTATAGGATTTTGTATTTTTTCTATAAAATATCATCCACCAGCAGGGAAGACAGTTTACCTTAATAAGGTAATAAATATTTTTGAAAAAACATCCCTGAATCTTATAATACTATCTTATATTAAAGTCCCAAAGAAGACTCAAATAAAGCATTGAGAAAAGGATAAATCTCCACTCCTTTTAAATGGATATTTGTAAATATCATGTTTTAAATAGTGCTCATCATTATCTTGTCTGTTGGCTGATATAAGTCTATGTAGTATAATAATAATAATAAAACTAAAGTGCATCCAATAATTAGGGCAAAAAAACCACTGACTATTGTGTTCTATTGAACATTTCTTTTTCCATGCAAATACAATAAAGATCCTTATTAGTTGGTTTATATGTTGTATCATGTGTTGTAGTAAAAACATGTTTTGTTTATAAAGTACCTGTGTTATACAGGTTATATATGTATGTGTATCTATGCTGTATAATTACACACATTATATAATGTAATTAAAATATAACAAAGAATGCTGAAAAAATAAATTTCATAACATGATGTACTTTATATCTAGATTTAACAAGAAAAAAAAATTTTATCTCGCACTTTTACTTTATGTTCATGCTTCTCCTAACAAAACCCTGAAATCAAACTACATTAATATATTAATATATATAATATATTTACATTAATATATAACAAAGACAGTGTATAAATCATATTTGGAAATATACATTCAGCATGCACATCTGTTCTTATACTAAGCATACACAGTAAAGTATTTATGCTTTAATATTCTGTTAAACAGAACACCTTATTCCCAATTGCTATTTTTAAAAACAATTTTAATTAAATAAAGGAGGAATCTGAGACCACAAAATGATCTTTGTTTTGTTATTCTAAATTACTGCCTCAGAGTTTTCTAATTTAAAACAGATTAGAAAAATCTGAATTCAATAGATTGCCTTTTGAATCATTCATCATTCATAAGTATAATGGAACAAATGTCTGTAATTATAATCAGTTAGGCCATTAAAATCTTAAATTCTGATATCAAAAGAACAACATTTTAAGAAGAGCTTTTAATTTATTCAAAAAATGAAAGTGTCTTTTTGACTACCAGTCATGATGAGGCTAATGAGTTAGTTTTTTTCCGAATTTCAATACAGAGAATAGACAGGGGGTTGAAAGTTTTACAGCTATACTCAGCAACTAATACAGCTATTGTCAAATCAGTCAATCATTACTATGAATGAAATCTAATAAATGCATTCAAAATAATAAAGTAAATCTAAAAATTGTGTAGGGACATAACCATACATAATATGCATTGTTTAAAGAAATAGACATATGTAGTAACATTCTAAAGTTAAGCAATAGACTTATAAACACAAAATCCAGGATTGAGGAGAAACAGAATTAAGAGAAAGGGTTAAATAAGACACTTCACTGGTTTTAGCACTAACATTTCTTAAAGTGAGGTTATGAGTCCATGGATAATCACTATCTTGTTATATTTTTGAACATATACATTTAATCTATTGAATATTTTATCATGTGTTGTAGTAAAAACATGTTTTGTTTATAAAGTACCTGTGTTATACAGGTTATATATGTATGTGTATCTATGCTGTATAATTACACACATTATATAATGTAATTAAAATATAACAAAGAATGCTGAAAAAATAAATTTCATAACATGATGTACTTTATATCTAGATTTAACAAGAAAAAAAAATTTTATCTCGCACTTTTACTTTATGTTCATGCTTCTCCTAACAAAACCCTGAAATCAAACTACATTAATATATTAATATATATAATATATTTACATTAATATATAACAAAGACAGTGTATAAATCATATTTGGAAATATACATTCAGCATGCACATCTGTTCTTATACTAAGCATACACAGTAAAGTATTTATGCTTTAATATTCTGTTAAACAGAACACCTTATTCCCAATTGCTATTTTTAAAAACAATTTTAATTAAATAAAGGAGGAATCTGAGACCACAAAATGATCTTTGTTTTGTTATTCTAAATTACTGCCTCAGAGTTTTCTAATTTAAAAACAGATTAGAAAAATCTGAATTCAATAGATTGCCTTTTGAATCATTCATCATTCATAAGTATAATGGAACAAATGTCTGTAATTATAATCAGTTAGGCCATTAAAATCTTAAATTCTGATATCAAAAGAACAACATTTTAAGAAGAGCTTTTAATTTATTCAAAAAATGAAAGTGTCTTTTTGACTACCAGTCATGATGAGGCTAATGAGTTAGTTTTTTTCCGAATTTCAATACAGAGAATAGACAGGGGGTTGAAAGTTTTACAGCTATACTCAGCAACTAATACAGCTATTGTCAAATCAGTCAATCATTACTATGAATGAAATCTAATAAATGCATTCAAAATAATAAAGTAAATCTAAAAATTGTGTAGGGACATAACCATACATAATATGCATTGTTTAAAGAAATAGACATATGTAGTAACATTCTAAAGTTAAGCAATAGACTTATAAACACAAAATCCAGGATTGAGGAGAAACAGAATTAAGAGAAAGGGTTAAATAAGACACTTCACTGGTTTTAGCACTAACATTTCTTAAAGTGAGGTTATGAGTCCATGGATAATCACTATCTTGTTATATTTTTGAACATATACATTTAATCTATTGAATATTTTATGTTTAAAAGGTAATTATAAAATAACTTAATAGGTGGGCTTAGAAAAGAATGGATGCTGCCTCTATTGTCAATTATTCTACTTTTAAAATATCTGAAAGTTTCAAAGGCCAGAAACAATACAATTTGATCTCTCTCATACATGCGTCTGCTTATTTTGGACTGTTTTTCTCAAGGTGATTGGTAAAATCAAAGAGTAGCAAATTAAAGTAAACAAGCACAATTTAACTTATTTTATAGCTATACATTCCTATGGCTAAGAAAAATCTCTATGATGCGCTGAAAGTCAGTATGACTGCTGTGTATTTTGCCTGTTGTAGATTTAAGCACTGCAAAGCCACTGAACACAGGCCATAGATGTACAATTCCCTTATAGGAAGGGAGTGAAAAGTTGGGAACAATGATTGCTCTACTGTATTATGAAAGAGAAATCTACTGAGCTTGAAGAAAAAGTAGATCTTATTAAGAAAATCTCAGAAGTTATCAGGAAAGAACAAAATGGGTGATGGTAATAAGAGGAGTGTTCTCAAGTAAGATTTTACGTGATTCCAGTAGAATTCTAAATAATAGGAAGATTTTAAAAAATAATATCATAGAATCTATCATTTTAAAATTGTTTTATATCTTTATAATTTAAAGGAAAATATTAAAATAGAATTTAAAACATATAAACAATAACATATAACAAAACCATGTACCCTATAACACACAAAGCAATAAATTTTAATCTAGGTAATGAACAGTAAAGAGAAAGAAAAATTAAATAAAAAGGAAAGGGCTTCCCTGGTGGCTCAGTGGTAAAGAATCCACCTGACAATGCAGGAAACATGGGTCTGATCCATGGTCCAGGAAGACCCCACATAGCACAAAGCACTAAGTCCATGTGCTATTAAGTGTTTACTCTAGAGCCTTGGAGCCATAACCACTGAGACCACGTGCCACAACTACTGAAGTTTTTATCCTTTTGATGTTATTGCAAATGGAATTGTTTTCTTAATTTCCTTTTTGGTTTGTTCTTTGTTAGTTTGTAGAAACACAATTAATTTGGGGGTGCTGATTTTGTATCCTCGAACATTGCTGAACGTACTTATTAGTTTAATCAGTGTGTGTGTCACCTTTAGAGTTTTTTACTTGTAAAATTATGTGATCTGCAGATATACAAAAGTTTATCTCCTTTCCAATTTGAATGTTATATATTCCTTTTTTTTCTTCTAATTGCTCTGACTGGGAATTCCAGTACCATGTTGTATAGAAGTGATGCGAGGAGGCAACTTTATCTGTATCTTGATCTTGTAGGGAAAGTTTTCAGTTATTCAACTTGAGTATGATTTTAGCTTTGGGTTTTTCATATGTGGTTTTTATTATTTTGAAGTAATTTCCTTCAATTCCTAGATTGTTGAGTGTTTTTTATCATGAGAGAGTGTTGAATTTCAAGTGCTTTTTCTGCATCACCTAAGATCATCATATACTTTTGTTATACTTTCTGTAAATTTGTCATATTATACTGATTGATTTTTCTAACGTTGAAGTATCCATGCATTCTAAGACTAAATCTCATTTGGTCATGATGTGTGATCTATTTAATGTGCTTTTGAATTTAATTTGCTAGTTTTTTTTTTTTTTTCTGAGGATTCCTTTATTAATATTTATCAGGGATATTAGGCTACCTGTAGTTTTTCTTTTCTTGTATTTTTGTTGGATATTTACATGAGAGAAATGCTGCTTTCATAAAATGAGTTTGTAAGTGTTCCTTCCTCTTTAATTTTCTAGAACAATTTGGGGATTAGGATTAATTCTTTTTAAACATTTGGTAGGTCCTGGGCTATTTTTTTTTGTTTTGGGGAGGTTGCTGACTGCTTATTCAATCTCTTTCCTAGTTATAGGTTTTTTCAGATTTTTTTAAATTTCTTTATGATTCAGTTTTGGAAGCTGTTATGTTTCTAGGAATTCAGCCATTTCTCTTAGGTTACCCAAGATTTTGGATGTGGGAGCTCTCCTGTACATAGTGGATCATTTTCTCTTGAATCTTTGGGAGTTTTGAAGTTTTTTTAAAGCCACAACTACTGAAGTTTTTATCCTTTTGATGTTATTGCAAATGGAATTGTTTCTTTGGTTTGTTCTTTGTTAGTTTGTAGAAACACAATTAATTTGGGGGTGCTGATTTTGTATCCTCGAACATTGCTGAACGTACTTATTAGTTTAATCAGTGTGTGTGTCACCTTTAGAGTTTTTTACTTGTAAAATTATGTGATCTGCAGATATACAAAAGTTTATCTCCTTTCCAATTTGAATGTTATATATTCCTTTTTTTTCTTCTAATTGCTCTGACTGGGAATTCCAGTACCATGTTGTATAGAAGTGATGCGAGGAGGCAACTTTATCTGTATCTTGATCTTGTAGGGAAAGTTTTCAGTTATTCAACTTGAGTATGATTTTAGCTTTGGGTTTTTCATATGTGGTTTTTATTATTTTGAAGTAATTTCCTTCAATTCCTAGATTGTTGAGTGTTTTTTATCATGAGAGAGTGTTGAATTTCAAGTGCTTTTTCTGCATCACCTAAGATCATCATATACTTTTGTTATACTTTCTGTAAATTTGTCATATTATACTGATTGATTTTTCTAACGTTGAAGTATCCATGCATTCTAAGACTAAATCTCATTTGGTCATGATGTGTGATCTATTTAATGTGCTTTTGAATTTAATTTGCTAGTTTTTTTTTTTTTTTCTGAGGATTCCTTTATTAATATTTATCAGGGATATTAGGCTACCTGTAGTTTTTCTTTTCTTGTATTTTTGTTGGATATTTACATGAGAGAAATGCTGCTTTCATAAAATGAGTTTGTAAGTGTTCCTTCCTCTTTAATTTTCTAGAACAATTTGGGGATTAGGATTAATTCTTTTTAAACATTTGGTAGGTCCTGGGCTATTTTTTTTTGTTTTGGGGAGGTTTTTGACTGCTTATTCAATCTCTTTCCTAGTTATAGGTTTTTTCAGATTTTTTTAAATTTCTTTATGATTCAGTTTTGGAAGCTGTTATGTTTCTAGGAATTCAGCCATTTCTCTTAGGTTACCCAAGATTTTGGATGTGGGAGCTCTCCTGTACATAGTGGATCATTTTTCTCTTGAATCTTTGAGACAGAGCAATCTCTCTTGAATTTTTTTGACAGTTTTATTATAATGCATATTGGAGTGGGAACTTTTTAGAGTTATCTTAGTTGGAGTATTTTGAATGGATACCTGTAGTTTCCTTAGATTCAGTCATTCTTTCTCCAAATGAGTTTTCTGCCCCTTCGTTTCTCTCTTTTCCTTCTGGGATTCCTATCATGTGTATATTAGGTCCTTGCATATATATTTTTTTTAACCACAAGTACCTAAGACTTCATTTTGTTTGTTTGCTTTCTTATTTTTGATCCTCTTGCTTAATAGCTTCAAATTACATCAAGTTTGTTCATTCTTTCTTCTGTTTTATCAAGTCTGATATTGAATCCTTCTAGTGAATCAATTCAATTCAGTTATTATGTTATTTAGCTATAGAACTTATGAGGTTTTTTAATTCATTTTATTGTTTCTCTTTACTGATTTTGTTCATAAATTATTTTTCCAGATTGTGTTTAGTTGTCTATCAATTTCTTCTTTTGTTCACTTACCTCCTTTAAGGTAATAGTTTTGAAATTTTGATCCGGAAATTCATAGATCTCCTTTTCTTTAGGGTCAGTTTATGGAGATTTATATTTTTCCTCTATTGGTGCCACATTTTACTCTATCTTCATATGCCTTGTTATGTTTTGATAAGATATGGACAATTGAAAAACAAAAACAAAAAGAGTCACCTCTCCCAACTTCATGTAATAGCTTTGCATGGGGAAAAAAAATGAAAAAGTAAAATGTTGGTCACTCTGCCATGTCGGACTGTTTGCAACCCCATGAGTTTGTAAGTGTTCCTTCCTCTTTAATTTTCTAGAACAATTTGGGGATTAGGATTAATTCTTTTTAAACATTTGGTAGGTCCTGGGCTATTTTTTTTTGTTTTGGGGAGGGTTTTGACTGCTTATTCAATCTCTTTCCTAGTTATAGGTTTTTTCAGATTTTTTTAAATTTCTTTATGATTCAGTTTTGGAAGCTGTTATGTTTCTAGGAATTCAGCCATTTCTCTTAGGTTACCCAAGATTTTGGATGTGGGAGCTCTCCTGTACATAGTGGATCATTTTTCTCTTGAATCTTTGAGACAGAGCAATCTCTCTTGAATTTTTTTGACAGTTTTATTATAATGCATATTGGAGTGGGAACTTTTTAGAGTTATCTTAGTTGGAGTATTTTGAATGGATACCTGTAGTTTCCTTAGATTCAGTCATTCTTTCTCCAAATGAGTTTTCTGCCCCTTCGTTTCTCTCTTTTCCTTCTGGGATTCCTATCATGTGTATATTAGGTCCTTGCATATATATTTTTTTTAACCACAAGTACCTAAGACTTCATTTTGTTTGTTTGCTTTCTTATTTTTGATCCTCTTGCTTAATAGCTTCAAATTACATCAAGTTTGTTCATTCTTTCTTCTGTTTTATCAAGTCTGATATTGAATCCTTCTAGTGAATCAATTCAATTCAGTTATTATGTTATTTAGCTATAGAACTTATGAGGTTTTTTAATTCATTTTATTGTTTCTCTTTACTGATTTTGTTCATAAATTATTTTTCCAGATTGTGTTTAGTTGTCTATCAATTTCTTCTTTTGTTCACTTACCTCCTTTAAGGTAATAGTTTTGAAATTTTGACCCGGGAAATTCATAGATCTCCTTTTCTTTAGGGTCAGTTTATGGAGATTTATATTTTTCCTCTATTGGTGCCACATTTTACTCTATCTTCATATGCCTTGTTATGTTTTGATAAGATATGGACAATTGAAAAACAAAAACAAAAAGAGTCACCTCTCCCAACTTCATGTAATAGCTTTGCATGGGGAAAAAAAATGAAAAAGTAAAATGTTGGTCACTCTGCCATGTCGGACTGTTTGCAACCCCATGGTCTGTAGCCCTCCAGGCTCCTCTGTCTGTGGAATTCTCCAGAGAAGACTACTAGAGAGGGTAGCCTTTTCCTTCTCCCTGGGATCTTCCCAAACCAGGGATTGAATTCACTTTTCCTGCATTGAGGCAGCTTCTTTACAGTCTGAGCCACCTGGGAAGCCTTGCATAGGGAAAGAATTTCACAGTCTGTCCAGCAAGAGATTCTCAGGGCATTTCCAATTTTTCTTATTTTCTTTCTTTCTTTCTTTTTATTTTAATTAGAGGATAGTTACTTTACAATATTGTGATTGTTTTTCCCATATATCAATATGAATTGGCCATAGGTATATATGTGTCCCCTCCATCCTGAACAAGCCTCCCACCTCCCTCCTCTACCTATACGTCCAGGGTGTCACAAAGTACTAGCTTTGCATGCCCTGTTTCATACATGAAACATGCACTGTTCATCTGTTTTACATATGACAATGTATGTTTCAATGCTATTCTCTTTAATCATCCCACCCTTTCCTTCTCCCACTGACCAAAAGTTTGTTCTTTAATGTTTTCATTTCCTTTTCTGTCCTGCATGTAGGATCATCAGTACCATCTTCCTAGATTCCATATATATGCATTAATATATGGCATTTGTCTTTCTTTCTGACTTTACTTCATTCTATATAATAGGCTCTAGGTTCATCCACCTCATTAGAGCTCACTCAAATGCATTCCTTTTTATAGCTGAGTTCAGCTATACTAATAGGCTCTAGAAGTTCATCCACCTCATAGATATCTTTTGTTCATAAATTATTTTTCCAGATTGTGTTTAGTTGTCTATCAATTTCTTCTTTTGTTCACTTACCTCCTTTAAGGTAATAGTTTTGAAATTTTGATCCGGAAATTCATAGATCTCCTTTTCTTTAGGGTCAGTTTATGGAGATTTATATTTTTCCTCTATTGGTGCCACATTTTACTCTATCTTCATATGCCTTGTTATGTTTTGATAAGATATGGACAATTGAAAAACAAAAACAAAAAGAGTCACCTCTCCCAACTTCATGTAATAGCTTTGCATGGGGAAAAAAAATGAAAAAGTAAAATGTTGGTCACTCTGCCATGTCGGACTGTTTGCAACCCCATGGTCTGTAGCCCTCCAGGCTCCTCTGTCTGTGGAATTCTCCAGAGAAGACTACTAGAGAGGGTAGCCTTTTCCTTCTCCCTGGGATCTTCCCAAACCAGGGATTGAATTCACTTTTCCTGCATTGAGGCAGCTTCTTTACAGTCTGAGCCACCTGGGAAGCCTTGCATAGGGAAAGAATTTCACAGTCTGTCCAGCAAGAGATTCTCAGGGCATTTCCAATTTTTCTTATTTTCTTTCTTTCTTTCTTTTTATTTTAATTAGAGGATAGTTACTTTACAATATTGTGATTGTTTTTCCCATATATCAATATGAATTGGCCATAGGTATATATGTGTCCCCTCCATCCTGAACAAGCCTCCCACCTCCCTCCTCTACCTATACGTCCAGGGTGTCACAAAGTACTAGCTTTGCATGCCCTGTTTCATACATGAAACATGCACTGTTCATCTGTTTTACATATGACAATGTATGTTTCAATGCTATTCTCTTTAATCATCCCACCCTTTCCTTCTCCCACTGACCAAAAGTTTGTTCTTTAATGTTTTCATTTCCTTTTCTGTCCTGCATGTAGGATCATCAGTACCATCTTCCTAGATTCCATATATATGCATTAATATATGGCATTTGTCTTTCTCTTTCTGACTTTACTTCATTCTATATAATAGGCTCTAGGTTCATCCACCTCATTAGAGCTCACTCAAATGCATTCCTTTTTTATAGCTGAGTTCAGCTCATACAGCTTAATGCCAGAAAAACAAATGACCCAATCAAAAAGTGGCCAGAAGATCTAAACAGGTATTTCTCAAAAGAAGACATTCATATAACAAATAATCACATGAAAATTTGCTCAACATTGCTTATTATTAGAGAAGTGCAAATCAAAACCACAATGAGGTATCATTTCAGACCAGTCAGAATGGCCATCATCAAAAAGTCTACAAACAGTAAATGTTGGAGAGGGTATGGAGAAAAGGCAACCTTTTTACACTGTTGATAGGACTACAAACAGAAACAACCACTATGGAGAACAGTATAGAGATTGTTTAAAACTACCATACAACCTAGCAATTCTACTACTGGGAATATACCTTAGGGAAACCAGAACTGAAAAAAGACACTGGTGCCCCTATGTTTATTGCAGCACTATCTACAATAGCTAGGTTTATGATGCTGGTGGTAAAGAATCTGCCTGCCAATGCAGAAGACATCAGAGATGCAGGTTTGATCCCTGGAATAGGAAGATCTCTTGGAGACAGGCATGGCAACCTGCTCCAGTATTTTGCCTGGAGAATCCCATGAATAGAGAAGCCTGGAGGGCTACAGTCCATAGGGCCACAAAGGGTCAGACACAACTGAAGTGACTTAGCACTCACACATGAATATAGAGGTAACCTAGAGGCCCATAAGCAGATGAATGGATAAGGAAGCTGTGGTACAAATGCACAATGGAATATTACACACCTATTTGGCCTGTGTCTTTGACAGATTGGGTGCATGCAAATTCCCAGTTAGAGAGACTAGCCTTTTTTTTTAAATCAGGAGGTTATCATCTCTTCCTTCCTGGTGTCTGTCTGTGGTACTGCATGTTCTCTTATGCTGAAACAAGCGGCATAGCTTTGTTTTTAATGGTCTCCAGGTATTCAAAGTATGCTGTTCCTGCTCAGAACCCAAAGCGATGAGAACAGAAACCAGTCTCTTGGGTAAGCCCCCACTAAAAACTGAAACACTGGATGTATGTTCAGTTCACACCCAAATGCGAAGTTATGAGTAGAGTGCTTTCTCTTGATTGCCCTGAGTTGAACAGGCTTAGGGGAAACATTAAAAGCAATCATTTTTCCTACTCTTTTTTTTTTTTTTTTTTTAATTTTGGCCTCTTTTATTGTGTTTTTTTCTTTACTATTTTCATCCATCTTTATTCTTTGGCCTGTGTGGGCCTCATCAGCTCTGGGCGCATGTGCTCCAGAGTGCTGGCTTGTAATTGGACACACGGTCCAGCCGCTCCACAGCATGTGGGATCCCCCCGGGCCAGGGATCACACCGGTGCCCCTTGCACTGCAAGGCAGACTCTTTAACCACTGGACCACCAGGGAAGCCCCTTTCCTACTCTTTTTGATGCAGCTATTCTTGCCTTTTTACTTGTCTGGGGTATCATGACTTCTTAACCAGTTTCTGAAGGTTTCATAGACTTTTTGGATCATACATTGTTAAGTCAGTATCTTTTTTTGACATCCTTCAGAATATGCATTATTTTAAGTAATGTATAGATTACTAATAGAAAATTTATTATACATTATCACACAAGAAAATATCTATAGATTTCAAAATATCCAAAAATGGACTGACTTTTCAGATATTAATACAAATATATGCATACTTAATAAATAAAATACATATATATTATATGAAAAATAAAGTGTTAGTCGCTTAGTCGTATCATACTCTGCAACCTCCTGGACTGTAGCCTGCCAGGCTCCTCTCTCCATGGAATTCTCCAGGGGAGAATAGTGGAGTGGATTGCCATTTCCTTCTCCAGGAGATGTTCCCAACCCAGGGATCAAACTGAGTTGCAGGCAGATCCTTTAGCATCAGAACCACCAGTGAAGCCCCATATAATATGTACATTTTTTGTCTTGAAAATTGATTTCGGTAAGCTATTTTTAACTCTATCATTCCATTTGCTTTATTTAATTATATTATAGAATCATGTTATTAATTACAATTTTATAAACATTATAATTATATATGAATATAATTTATATAATTGTATTTGCAAATATATAAATAATGTAAATATATTTATAAATATACACGTTATACCAAACCTCAGTTTTCAAGAAATTAAAACATACTACCAAATAACCTTTGGTGTGCAGAGAAAAGTTTAAGGAAATTTGAAAATACTCAGAGCTAAATAAAAGTGCTTCTTGTCAAAATTTATGGGACCACCTAGGGTAGTCATTAGGAAATACTTTTAGTATAAAAAATACAAGGATATCTAAATGTAGGCCTAGTATATGTCAACTAAGGTAGTTAGAAAGTAAACACATGATTAAAACCAAATACAGAGCTAGGAAAGAATTAGTAAAGAGATTACAGAACTTAATTAAATGTAAAATAATTTTAAAGTACAGGAAAGAATTAATATAATAAATCAGAGGTAATACAGTAGGATGTGAGATGGCGTGATATAAAAGTAGAGACAATTAGCTTAATTTTGATACTTTTACTGTTTTCTCCAGGGCACTAGGTGGGAATAATGTGGTGAACCCAAGGTAGAAATCAAGCATTCTTTCTCCATGGCTTGCACTTGAAATACTATGCTGTATACTTTGATTTTAGTTTTGCCACTTACTAACCTATTGGCTACACAAGTTATTCAATTTCTCTGTGGCTACATTTCCTCATCTGTAAAGTGTTGTGTGTGAGTGTGTATGTGTTTGTATGTGTGTGAGAGAGAGAGAGAAAGAGAGAGAGAGAGAGAATGAAGTTTGATTTAATATTCTAAAGCATTTGTGACTAATTATCAAACACATGTGCACAATAAATCTTGAGTCTTAGTTGCTTGGTCTGGTGAAATAAATGTTATTCTTTTGGTCAGATGGTTGTGTTTGGATTTCAGATTAGCTACCTATAAATTGTTCGATTTAGGTAAGTCTGGGAGACTTCCTTAAAGTCTTAAATCCATAAAATGGTAGTAATATTGTCTTTGCTGTAAAGTCATGATAATGTATAAGGAAATAATAAAAAATAACAATTTCATTGTCATATTTAGTGACTTATTCTCCTTCAATTACTTTTAAAGAAACATTCCTCATACTCACTGTATGTAAATATAATAAAATATGTTTTCTAACAAATCTTTTGCTTTGGGAAGATGTGTAAATATTAAAATTATAAAAAATAATGCTAGTCAGAAAGATAACTTAGCCAGGAAAATAAATTCTTTAGGAAGATCTGTTTCAGTATGATTTCCAATGTTATTTCCTTCTACTTAGAAAAATTACTCCAGAATAAAAATATGATATTATATCTAAAGCCAGATTATTAAAAAGAATAAAACAAGACTAATGCAGAGTGTTGTTTGCGACAGGATTTTCTGAAACATTAACTATAATAATATCAAATGTATTGAGTTGTGGTCCATAATTTAGTTATACAGGTATCAATCTATATCTTTAAAAATTGAGTTTTGCTTGCAAATATAATAAAAGTAAGGGAATAAAAATTCAATGTGATTGTACAGATTAGATTTAACTTTTCATATGTTTTAAAAATACAAAAGAATTAGAAAAATAATTTGTTTATATGGTCCAACTTCAGAATACAAAACATATAATGCTCTGGAGATCAGAGATTTCATTGATTCAGTATTGGAAATGTCACTAAAGAAGTCCTAACCAAGAGATTTCAGTAGTTTAAGAAACGAAACAATAACGGCAAAATGCATGAGTTTGTGGTATAGGAACATATTTTAGTTTTATCTGGGAATTGAATATATAAGTTGAGAAATGGTGAATTTTTTAAGGAAGTAGAAATTTACACCATTAAGTCTCAGTTTCTCTCTGGAGAAATTTATTTACATGAATCAAACTGTCTCAAGGCATTCAACTGTGCATGCCCTTAATCACTTGCAATGCTCTGGGTATATTAAGTGAAAACTAGAGTGTAGACTATTTGCCTATCATGGGACTGTATATGCTAATGATTTGCATATGTAATTGGAGTTTCCATTTGTATTGTTAGATAAGATAAAGTCCATAAATGATATACCTTAAGATTGTTAAGTATTCTATGTTCCAAGTTCTGTACATTTAGTAAAACTCATTACACTAACCACATTGACTCAGTCTGAGTGATGGACTCTGTGGTAGAATGCACACTACTTGTTCATATCTAGGCTAAAGTTTAGCACCTTGTAACCTGAAATTTATTTTAACTCAGAAAGCAATAGCAAAAATGTCTTGATCAATTTATCTTACTCCTGATGAATGATGGCTATGTTGCTCCTGAATTATAGAAGCAAGTCAGTTGATTGTTCAAAAGTACAAAAAAACACAATTTTTAGAGGTGCTTTAGTGCATAGTACTTATTAGAAATCTATTAGAAAATCATGATGTTTTTTATATTCTCTTAAATTTTATTTTAAAAGGTTTTAAAAATAAAATATCCATATTTCTGAAAAAATTTGCAGTACAACTTCACCAAAAAACACATAGCTCAGTAAAACAAACCTGGGTTTCAGCTTCAAGGTCAGTGGTTTTTCTACCTCATTATGGTTTGTTTAGGTCAAACAATGTTTGTCTCCTTTAAAAGTCATCCTAATTCATCATGGGAAAAAAAAAAAAAATCAGAAACAACCAGTCAAACCAGAACCTCTGCTAATCTTATTTAATGAAACTACTTAGGCCTTATTTACAGTTTCCAGTGGTCATTGCACTTGTGAATATGCCCTTTTATAAAATCTCAACTCATAAATAAAGCAACATGTTTGCAGTCTAAAAAAAAGGGAAGTCCTAACCAAGAGATTTCAGTAGTTTAAGAAACGAAACAATAACGGCAAAATGCATGAGTTTGTGGTATAGGAACATATTTTAGTTTTATCTGGGAATTGAATATATAAGTTGAGAAATGGTGAATTTTTTAAGGAAGTAGAAATTTACACCATTAAGTCTCAGTTTCTCTCTGGAGAAATTTATTTACATGAATCAAACTGTCTCAAGGCATTCAACTGTGCATGCCCTTAATCACTTGCAATGCTCTGGGTATATTAAGTGAAAACTAGAGTGTAGACTATTTGCCTATCATGGGACTGTATATGCTAATGATTTGCATATGTAATTGGAGTTTCCATTTGTATTGTTAGATAAGATAAAGTCCATAAATGATATACCTTAAGATTGTTAAGTATTCTATGTTCCAAGTTCTGTACATTTAGTAAAACTCATTACACTAACCACATTGACTCAGTCTGAGTGATGGACTCTGTGGTAGAATGCACACTACTTGTTCATATCTAGGCTAAAGTTTAGCACCTTGTAACCTGAAATTTATTTTAACTCAGAAAGCAATAGCAAAAATGTCTTGATCAATTTATCTTACTCCTGATGAATGATGGCTATGTTGCTCCTGAATTATAGAAGCAAGTCAGTTGATTGTTCAAAAGTACAAAAAAACACAATTTTTAGAGGTGCTTTAGTGCATAGTACTTATTAGAAATCTATTAGAAAATCATGATGTTTTTTATATTCTCTTAAATTTTATTTTAAAAGGTTTTAAAAATAAAATATCCATATTTCTGAAAAAATTTGCAGTACAACTTCACCAAAAAACACATAGCTCAGTAAAACAAACCTGGGTTTCAGCTTCAAGGTCAGTGGTTTTTCTACCTCATTATGGTTTGTTTAGGTCAAACAATGTTTGTCTCCTTTAAAAGTCATCCTAATTCATCATGGGAAAAAAAAAAAAAATCAGAAACAACCAGTCAAACCAGAACCTCTGCTAATCTTATTTAATGAAACTACTTAGGCCTTATTTACAGTTTCCAGTGGTCATTGCACTTGTGAATATGCCCTTTTATAAAATCTCAACTCATAAATAAAGCAACATGTTTGCAGTTCATATAATTTAAACACTTCTTTATTCAGCATTGTATTATAAGCCATAGTCATGTTTTTTACTTAAGCAATTAGTTTTCCTTAAAAAGTATAACTTGTAAGAGCCATTAGTGAAGTAATCATTAGTTCCTTTGTAGGAATTAACTTCTCAGATTACCCAATGAGGAATCATTGAATCCTGGATAGCCTTCAGAAGCAAGAAGAAATGACCTCATAGCCTAAGTATGGCAAATACCAGCTCTGTGGTTTTGGCTGGTCAACTGACCCAGGAATCTTAGTCTTTGTGTCTATAATAAGAGATAACATCATACCTATCCTCCAGAATTTTTTTAAAAAATTGAAAGAATATGCAAATTATATGTTTGATGCTCAATAAATGGCAATAAGTGAATATCTACTAGTTAGATTTTCACTTATTTCCTGTTTGTTACAATTCAGATTAATCCCTGGATTTATAAGGATTTGGACAAAATTAATAACATGGGTATGGGGGAAAGAAAAGGGATGACTTCTAAAAGTGCTCTTACCAAAGAGGACAAAACTGACTAAGAGAGAAAGGAAATATAAAACAAACAAAAACTAACTGTGTAGATTTAAAGTTTTACTATAATAAGACTTGACACAGAGATGACTTTGTCAATAGTGCTAAATTTCTGTAGCACAGGCCTATCTGAGTTCCTGCTAAAACTCACAAAATTAAAGATTTTGCTAATCTCAAACCTAGATCCCAAATGTTGCTTGACTACAAAACAAAACACACAAACAAAGAAAAAAACGAACAGGCAAACAAACCAGAAGCAAAATTAAGTTGATGAAAATGAGTAAAAATGTTTTTAGCAAGTGACCTTGTTGTTACAGAAGTTTCATCAAGAGTTACAAAAAGCATCTCTTTATTCTGAAAAATGTAGGCACGTGTTTTATTCTAGTGTTCATGTGCTTTCATATTGCAGAACATTAACATTCAATTTCATTACTATATTGCAAACCAGAACCTCTGCTAATCTTATTTAATGAAACTACTTAGGCCTTATTTACAGTTTCCAGTGGTCATTGCACTTGTGAATATGCCCTTTTATAAAATCTCAACTCATAAATAAAGCAACATGTTTGCAGTTCATATAATTTAAACACTTCTTTATTCAGCATTGTATTATAAGCCATAGTCATGTTTTTTACTTAAGCAATTAGTTTTCCTTAAAAGTATAACTTGTAAGAGCCATTAGTGAAGTAATCATTAGTTCCTTTGTAGGAATTAACTTCTCAGATTACCCAATGAGGAATCATTGAATCCTGGATAGCCTTCAGAAGCAAGAAGAAATGACCTCATAGCCTAAGTATGGCAAATACCAGCTCTGTGGTTTTGGCTGGTCAACTGACCCAGGAATCTTAGTCTTTGTGTCTATAATAAGAGATAACATCATACCTATCCTCCAGAATTTTTTTAAAAAATTGAAAGAATATGCAAATTATATGTTTGATGCTCAATAAATGGCAATAAGTGAATATCTA
Source organism: Tragulus kanchil (assembly GCA_022376925.1). Taxonomy (NCBI): domain Eukaryota; kingdom Metazoa; phylum Chordata; class Mammalia; order Artiodactyla; family Tragulidae; genus Tragulus; species Tragulus kanchil. The sequence goes on from JAIOJX010000032.1 coordinate 38,833,604, forward strand.
CTAGTTAGATTTTCACTTATTTCCTGTTTGTTACAATTCAGATTAATCCCTGGATTTATAAGGATTTGGACAAAATTAATAACATGGGTATGGGGGAAAGAAAAGGGATGACTTCTAAAAGTGCTCTTACCAAAGAGGACAAA
>JAIOJX010000032.1:39436246-39658746 GCA_022376925.1 Tragulus kanchil
GAAAGAGGCACCTGTACCCCAATATTCATTCATTCATTGCAGCTCTCTATACAATAGCTAGAATATGGAAGCTACCTGGATGCCCATTGACGAATGAATGGATAAAAAAGCTCTGGTATATATATATACCATGGAATACTACACAGCTGTAAAAAGAAATGCAGAAAAATTGGCCCTAATGAGATGGCTGGATCTAGAACCTATCATAAAAAGTGAAGTCAGTCAAAAAGAGAAAGACAAGTACAGTATACTAACACATATATATGGAATCTAGTAGGATGGTAATGATAACACATCCAGTGAAGCAATGATAAAACAGACATGGAGAATAGACATATGGACATTGTGGGGAATGAACAGTGGGTGGGAGACATAAAGGAAGTAGCTTGAAAACCTATACTATCATATGCGAAAAAAAAAAAAAAAAGCTATTGTCATTGTGCTGTGAGAAAAGGGGACCCTGCAGGTGCACTCTGCGATGGCTTAGAGGGGTGGGATGGGGGGGACAGGGAGGTGGCTGGCAGAGGGAGGAGGCCAGGGATATACATATGACTAATCTGGGATTATACATATCTGTAAACAACAAAACTGTAAAAGTAAAAAGTAAAATAAAATTATTATTAGCAAACATGAACAAAATATCAAAAGTAAGTACCTGGTTAGAAACTGATATATCGTATTATATGTCTTAGTCAGATATTGTTATAGTTTTGAAACTAAAAAGTTCAGAAGTAAAAAAGAAAGAGGCCTACAGTATGTAAATAGAAAACTATCTTCTCTTTGCTCTCTCATTTACCATATAATAAAGCATGCTACATTGACAACCAAGGAATATCATATAATCATTTAAAAAGGAAAAGCAGATCTATATATGTTGATGTGTTGACTTACACACATAATACACACACACAAGAGGTTGCCCTCAGTTACAAAGATGGGTACATGGTGAAGAGAGGAAAGAACAAGATGACTAATGTATATCCCGTGAGCCCATACAGTGTTGGACTCTTTATAATGACAATATGTTAACTTTAAAAACACAAGTATCATCCTAGAAATCAATAATATTAATGATGCTTTGTTTTCATTATTTTTCAAGCATTTATTATGGAAATTTTAGAGGTATAATAACCATTACATTATATTCAGCAGACATTTAATATTTGTCCTATATGATATCAATATAGATAAATCATATCCAATCATCTTGAGAAATAAATTACATAGTTAAGAAGACAGAATGGTATAGAATTCATTCTCTCTCAAGACCTAGAGTAAACTATAAAAGGTAACTGTCATTAACCAAGGCCTCAAAGAATCCAATGGATCCATGAAGACTGACAAGATTTTTTAGGCAAATTGGAGAGCATGTTCCAAGATAAGAAAGCATATATGAGCATGATACATTGAACAGTACCTTAGTTCAGATATGGCATCAGCAAAATGGTATTGGGAGAGCTCATACTGGAATAACAAGCTGGTGCTACAATAGAGAGGCCCACACAAAACATCCTGAACTGTATGGAGGGTGCACCTCGATGGAGACAGGCTGGGGCCAGGTGGATAGAAGACTGCTAAAATAATCCAGTGGAGAAAGGATGATGACTTCATGGGCAGGACAGTGGCAACAAAGACCAGGGAGCAGACAGATTTATGAGACGAGTCAGAGTCTAAGTACAAGTTATTTCAGTCCTTGGGGAGGTAATCAATATGAGTCTCGTAATGTGAACTCATTGAAGTAGCTAAGTGCTTCCTTACTATCTCTTCACTTATCTCAGGATTTGATTCCCTTGTTTGTCCTACCCTTTCGAGTTTGAAGATCATTTTTTTCCTGATTGAGAAAACAGAGACAAAATAGGAGTTTAGTCCTTCCAATGTCATCTACTAATATTACACCATCTGGCCAAGGAATCAGACCTATCCCTTGCTCAGTATTTTTTAAAAATTATATTTAAATGTTCTCTAGTGCTTTTCAAAAGACTCGGCTCACCCTGTGCTTCAGGCATCTTAATACTATTTTTGCAAGTTTCTGCCACTCTCAAGTTTGCCCTTGGTGGGACGTCTTTCCTGCTGACTTCCATTTTTCTTAGCATTTTTGAAAGTGAAATATCTGTTTATGATCTCTGGTAAATTTCTTAGGGTCAGATTTTCAGCTCCTCTCATTGTCAGAGAGTATTAAATGCATCCCCTCACCCTGCCCCATTTTTTTTTTAATGAACATTATAGAGAGACTTTGTTAATACCAACACACAATTAATAATATTTTCTGTGTTCCAGGCTTTTTTTCCACTTCAATTGAGAAAGTCTTTCACTTATTTGCCATTTAATTTTACACCACCTTTGTTTTTCTTTTATTTCTTTTGCCCATGTTGGCTACAGAGCGCTCCTGTGTTCAAAGATTTTCTTAATGTCAATTTCTATCTTGACTGATTCACCTTGTACCCAACATTTTAGTTTCCTTCCAGGCTTTTTGTGTCTTTCCCAGGTGACATCTTGGCTCTACTCATGCTACTATTCCTGGTTATCTCCAGACCACGAATTCAGAATTCACCATATACATTTTTCTTTTAAAGAAATCTGTTTTTTTAGAAACCTGTTCATTTATTTTACAGCATTTCCAATTGTTTTGGTTTCTTTGCATCCTCTGGATGCTACAAATTGTATAGGTATTCAAATCACAGACTTTAACTCTTATTGCTCATAGTTATACATTTCAGTTTAGAGGAAACAACAAGTAAGTAGGAGTAACAAGACAGGACATTTTACATTTTGCAGCTATATAAACTTTTTATTTAAATCATAGTTAAATTCATAATTTAAATCACAGTTTTCCTAGGGCTCAGTTTCTTTCTCATACATAAAATAGAAATAGAGATATTTTATATGACAAATCACAAGCTTAAAATGAAATGACATACACAATAATTTATAAAGGACTATATAAATATAGATCTTTGCTTTCTAAATTAAGCTCCAACTAAAGTTTTACTTGCTGCTTGCTTTATGTACATGATTTCCTGAATAAAACTTTGGAAAACTAATGAGAAGAGAATTATTCACTTAATTTCTTCCTACCCAAGACTGTGAAAATCAAATTTGTCAAAATTTTCTGATTTTCTTCCTTTAAGCTTACATTATTTTTGAAGTCAGAGAAGTTTAGTTTAGCTTTCAATTTTTTCTCTCATTTATTGACGAGAAAGCATCGTAGCTGGTGGGGTCAGCTGTTTTATGGTATATCTTCATAGACAAATGTCCACTTACAAGGGAAACACAAATGTAAACTGTTTCTTTGTGAAAATAATTTGATATATTACAAATATTATTTTCAGAGCCTGTAGATTTGACTTCTAGACCTTTTCCTAAACACAAAGTACATATTCCTGATAATACTAGTAATTTTAATACTTTTAATAAGCAAAAAATAGAGTCAAGCATGTTCTTCTGGACAACTGATGAGTTCCAAATGGATCCACTTCAACACTTATCAAATCATCGTTACTGTCACTGAATTAAAGATGAGATTTATATATGAAATCTTTTTGAGAATTAAGGAATTCAAAGAGAATAACAGAAATTCCTCAAAAAAACAACAAGCAATTTAGTATTTTTCAATGCAATTTCACAGAGACCCGATGTAATGTTAGTTGCAATGACCATGGGCATGTCCTGAGGTCAATCAGGCTCTGTACTGCAGATTTAAGAGGATGGAGGGCCATCAGGACCTTGTATGTGTTCTGTCTATGAGAAATGAACATAGGTTTCTTTACTTATTCAAGTGCAAACCCCTTTGCATTTTAAGTGAAAGTAAGTTCAAAGGTGCTACTGACCCTATTAGGAAAGAAACAACAAAATTCTTTCACTGAATAAAAAAAGAAGACTATTGAAATGAAATTAGGTAGCCTGGTAGGTCGACAGTGAATTTCTTTAATGAACTGGAGAGCATGGACTTAGGTGAGGGTAAAATATCTTTGAATTATTATAGAAGTACCAGAAACTGTCCAACTGGGGACAAAAGGGGACAAAAAACAGCACATTCTGAGAATCAACATTCTCACTTAGAATCTGCCAGTTATATACTTTGGAATGAAAGCTGCAGGTTTGCAGGCAGTTGCCCATCCTGTTTTTCCAAGCTAAATTCAATTTATAGATCAGTCAAATGACTTCCATGCTCTTTCTTCTGTTTCCTCCATTTCTAGCATCCTCTTTCTAATTTAAAGGGAAAGAAGTAGACAAAATCAACATTCACATTTGGTCTTCACTCTTAAACCACATAAACTCTATACAGATTTCCTGTCATTTATTGACGAGAAAGCATCGTAGCTGGTGGGGTCAGCTGTTTTATGGTATATCTTCATAGACAAATGTCCACTTACAAGGGAAACACAAATGTAAACTGTTTCTTTGTGAAAATAATTTGATATATTACAAATATTATTTTCAGAGCCTGTAGATTTGACTTCTAGACCTTTTCCTAAACACAAAGTACATATTCCTGATAATACTAGTAATTTTAATACTTTTAATAAGCAAAAAATAGAGTCAAGCATGTTCTTCTGGACAACTGATGAGTTCCAAATGGATCCACTTCAACACTTATCAAATCATCGTTACTGTCACTGAATTAAAGATGAGATTTATATATGAAATCTTTTTGAGAATTAAGGAATTCAAAGAGAATAACAGAAATTCCTCAAAAAAACAACAAGCAATTTAGTATTTTTCAATGCAATTTCACAGAGACCCGATGTAATGTTAGTTGCAATGACCATGGGCATGTCCTGAGGTCAATCAGGCTCTGTACTGCAGATTTAAGAGGATGGAGGGCCATCAGGACCTTGTATGTGTTCTGTCTATGAGAAATGAACATAGGTTTCTTTACTTATTCAAGTGCAAACCCCTTTGCATTTTAAGTGAAAGTAAGTTCAAAGGTGCTACTGACCCTATTAGGAAAGAAACAACAAAATTCTTTCACTGAATAAAAAAAGAAGACTATTGAAATGAAATTAGGTAGCCTGGTAGGTCGACAGTGAATTTCTTTAATGAACTGGAGAGCATGGACTTAGGTGAGGGTAAAATATCTTTGAATTATTATAGAAGTACCAGAAACTGTCCAACTGGGGACAAAAGGGGACAAAAAACAGCACATTCTGAGAATCAACATTCTCACTTAGAATCTGCCAGTTATATACTTTGGAATGAAAGCTGCAGGTTTGCAGGCAGTTGCCCATCCTGTTTTTCCAAGCTAAATTCAATTTATAGATCAGTCAAATGACTTCCATGCTCTTTCTTCTGTTTCCTCCATTTCTAGCATCCTCTTTCTAATTTAAAGGGAAAGAAGTAGACAAAATCAACATTCACATTTGGTCTTCACTCTTAAACCACATAAACTCTATACAGATTTCCTGATTTTCTTATTTAAAAAGGTTAATCCCTGACTTTATGTTTGTACAATTACAATGTGTAAAAACAGAAAGAGATTCACTGACTTAGAGAATGAAATTACAATTGCTAGGGGAAGGATGTGGGAAGGAATAGTTAGGGAGTTTGGAATGGACATTTACACACTGCTATATTTAACCTGGATAATTAACAAGGTCCTATTGTATAGCACAGGGAACTCTTCTCAATGTTTTATATCAGCCTAGATGGGAGGGGTTTTGGGGGGGAGGGTGAATACATGAACAGCTGAGTTCCTTTGTTGTCCACTTGAAACTATCACGTTGTCAATTGGCTATTCGTGTGTTGGTGATTAGGTCCTATCAAACTCTTTGTCACCCATGAAGTGTAGCCCACCAGGATCCTGTGTCCAATGAAATTCTCCAGGCAAGAATACTAGAGTGGGTGGTCCATTCCTCCGGGGGATCTTCCCAATGCAGGGACTGAACCTGGGACTCCAGCACTGCAGGCAGATTCTTACCATCTGAGCTGCCTGGGAAGCCAGGTATTATTGGCTATACCCCACTACAAAATAAAACATTATTTTACCAAAAGATAATGTTAACCAGTAACAGTTACCAAGTTCATTACAAAAATAGAATATGTAGTTATAAAAGATAAGCAATTACAGTAAAATCAACACTACATAACATCTTGTGGACTTCTTTGACTTTTAAAATGGTCAGCAATACAACTGTAACATAAATAGTGATAATAGATATAAATGGGATTCTCTGTGCGTACCTGATTGACAAACTCAATAATTTTAAGATCAAATAGTAACAGAAGCCTTTTCTTTTTCATTCATTCATTTCAATCGAGGCCTCTTTGTTTCATATGTGTGCCTACAGCTAGATACTGTTTTCTATCTGTAGACAGTGATTCCTGCTGTGCACTGTTGAGAAAATGAGAAGACAAAGTGGAGAATCTATTTAAGGAAAAAGCTCGAGAATCAACATTCTCACTTAGAATCTGCCAGTTATATACTTTGGAATGAAAGCTGCAGGTTTGCAGGCAGTTGCCCATCCTGTTTTTCCAAGCTAAATTCAATTTATAGATCAGTCAAATGACTTCCATGCTCTTTCTTCTGTTTCCTCCATTTCTAGCATCCTCTTTCTAATTTAAAGGGAAAGAAGTAGACAAAATCAACATTCACATTTGGTCTTCACTCTTAAACCACATAAACTCTATACAGATTTCCTGATTTTCTTATTTAAAAAGGTTAATCCCTGACTTTATGTTTGTACAATTACAATGTGTAAAAACAGAAAGAGATTCACTGACTTAGAGAATGAAATTACAATTGCTAGGGGAAGGATGTGGGAAGGAATAGTTAGGGAGTTTGGAATGGACATTTACACACTGCTATATTTAACCTGGATAATTAACAAGGTCCTATTGTATAGCACAGGGAACTCTTCTCAATGTTTTATATCAGCCTAGATGGGAGGGGTTTTGGGGGGGAGGGTGAATACATGAACAGCTGAGTTCCTTTGTTGTCCACTTGAAACTATCACGTTGTCAATTGGCTATTCGTGTGTTGGTGATTAGGTCCTATCAAACTCTTTGTCACCCATGAAGTGTAGCCCACCAGGATCCTGTGTCCAATGAAATTCTCCAGGCAAGAATACTAGAGTGGGTGGTCCATTCCTCCGGGGGATCTTCCCAATGCAGGGACTGAACCTGGGACTCCAGCACTGCAGGCAGATTCTTACCATCTGAGCTGCCTGGGAAGCCAGGTATTATTGGCTATACCCCACTACAAAATAAAACATTATTTTACCAAAAGATAATGTTAACCAGTAACAGTTACCAAGTTCATTACAAAAATAGAATATGTAGTTATAAAAGATAAGCAATTACAGTAAAATCAACACTACATAACATCTTGTGGACTTCTTTGACTTTTAAAATGGTCAGCAATACAACTGTAACATAAATAGTGATAATAGATATAAATGGGATTCTCTGTGCGTACCTGATTGACAAACTCAATAATTTTAAGATCAAATAGTAACAGAAGCCTTTTCTTTTTCATTCATTCATTTCAATCGAGGCCTCTTTGTTTCATATGTGTGCCTACAGCTAGATACTGTTTTCTATCTGTAGACAGTGATTCCTGCTGTGCACTGTTGAGAAAATGAGAAGACAAAGTGGAGAATCTATTTAAGGAAAAAAGCTTTAGTTGACAAAGCTTTATAGTAGATCAATGGGATCTAGCTTGTTAAAATATTCTTAGTAGCTTAGATAAAATTATGTAACTACTGTAAATACATTTTCTATCTTCCTCATTTTGAACTTCAGTATTTGGAGAAGTCTTCATATGTTTGCAACAATTTTTCCTATGACATGTGAATGATTATTCCCTTTGTTATCGTATGCATAACCAATTTCATAAAGCAGTAATTCAAAGATAATCCAACTCCTTAAAAATCTCACACATTTTTTTGGAATTCATCCACTTAAGAATGAACTCATATGACCAATCGGGGATTATACATATCCATAAACAACAAAACTCTGTAAACATAAAAAGTAAAATAAAATATATGTATATATATATATATATATAAAAAGAATGAACTTCTCGGGCTTCCCTGGTGGTCCAGTGGGTAAATAGTCTGCCTTGTGGTGCAAGGGGCTCCGGTTTGATCCCTGGCCCGGGAAGATCCCACATGCTGTGGAGCGGCTGGACTGGTGTGTCTAATTACGAGTCAGCACTCTGGAGACCATGTGCCCAGAGCTGGTGCTCTGCTGCAGGAGAGCCCACTGCAATGGGAAGCCCACCCAGACCAAAGAACAAAGATGGATGAAAAATAAATAAATGAAAGACCAACAAATGTGGCGAAAAAAATTTAAAGAAAAAAAAAGAATTTTTCTTCCAAGAATTGTAATTTAAAAAGAAAAAAAGCGTGGGGGGGTGGGGGGTGGCAAAAGTTCAGCTTCAAGATGGACATAATTGCTTTGCTTCATTACTCAGTATATTTATTCTTTTATCACTTGTTTGTTTAAAAAGATTTCCCCTTAAACACAGGATATGTAAGACTGATATAAAGCAGGAGCACTTATGTAATAGGTTGATCCATAGATATGATATTTATATAATTAAGTTTCTCTAAATTTGCATACCCAAAGTAATTAGATGTTTAAAATTCCTAATAGCAGTCAGTGAAATATTGTTTGAACTATTTTAGCACACCTTTGTTTATTAAAAAAATAAACAAACATTAATGAACATCCTGCTAACTGGCTCTGGCTCACAAAAATACCCCAGCAGCACTGCTTAAATATGAAACATAGAAGTAAATTATTTAGAAACTAATTTAAAACCTGCAGCTAGTTTACAAAACAAATGATTTGAATTGCATGGTTTCGCATTCAACTTTGACCTAAATGTACTTTAAACTGATATCCTTGCTTTGTAAATAGGACTATTTTTACTACATCAACATCATTTTGGATTAAATCATAGATATCATGTACAGAGACTTCAAGAGATTCTAGAGCATAGCTATTCAAGATTCTAGCCGTAACCATACACCTTTAAAATTCTGATTGCTAACCCAATGACAGTTAAAATCAAATATTCTGAATCCACTCAAGTATGCACTAGTTCCAAATCGAATTGTATAAATTGTATAAATTTTTGCTTAGCAATTTGTTATAAAAGCACAGTTTCTGGACTTGGGAAAGCATAAAATATATACACACACTAAATACAAACATTCATCTGAACAACATAACTTTTAATACCATATAACCTATGAAGACTGCAGTAGCCAGAGATACTCAAATAAAGTATAATTATTACTGTATTTATTTTCTTTTGACAACACCATTTTAGATTTTTTTTAGACAAAAATATATTATTAGGCAGTAGACTGTGATTGTTGACAGGATAGAATTAAATAAGAGAAATCTGATGTCAGATGAAATCCTTTTGCCTTCACCAATGGGGAAATTCCTAAGAATAGTTGAATTTCTTTAATGTCTTTGATAAAAGATTTATTGAAAAATTCATTCAGAAAAGTTCTTAAGTACAATACTCAAAATTTACCAGCTGGAATTGCCAGGGACAGACCTAGAAATAGGATTGTAAATATGGAAATAACTTAAAAATTGTACATGTTAGAAAGGATGCTGAACATATGAATCTATGCATTTCTTTCTTTTACATTGATGGGAAATGGAACTTGAAATTATAATGTTATTGGCAATGGCACATATATTCTAAATTTCACTCTTTTTTTGTTAATACTACATAGTATCTCAACCTGTGTCTTAGCCTTAATAACACTTTTCTTGGTAGAGTCCACAAGGAATTCTTCGATTGGTACTGAATCCAGCATCATAAAAAAGTGAAGCAACCAACATTTGGTATGAGTTTGAAAGATAATCCAAAATTAAAGATAGATCATAATCAGTTATGTTGAGAACCACAAGATCAACCCAGGCATTTAGATGGACAAGTATGATGGGCCAAGAAAGAAGGTATGTGGATGTATCAAATGAACAGCATTTCAATTGTGAGCAGTATCTTGGCTTTTACATTTTTGCATTTCAAAAAATGTAGAGGGACTGCAATGGGGCAGAAATAATTATGCAGAACCTCCTACAACATGACATGGATAACATAGCCTGAAATTTAAAGGGTTTAAATTGTTAAACAGAGTACTTGCATTTCTGGAGCAAAGAAAGAGAGAGGGATGCATAATGTTATGGGTTTTATCAGTAAGAAACATGTTGTGGATCATTGACAGAGCATTGTGCTCTATGTAGAAGTACTCAATTATTTGAATAACATAGATGGTTGCATCACTCTTGAGTGATGAGGTAGCACTGTTGTATTCAAAATGGATCAGAATGGCCTCCACCAAACTTTCAGGTTTAGAATAAACCTGATAACACAGGGATCAAACCTGGGACCCCTGCATTACAGGCAAATTCTTTATTAGCTGAATCACTAGGGGAGCTCATTTATTCAAACAAGAGATAAAGGATTTGGAAATAATGTCATGGGTCAGAAATGAAGCCTCAAGTTTAGGGAAAAAGTCAAGTATTTAGAACCAAAGTCAGAATTTTAAACAGACTATGAGGTTTATAAGTAGTTTCAAAGATCTAACAAATTGTGGTCTAAAAAAAGTCAAGGACTCTGAATACAGCAAGTGGTAGGAGGGTAACTTAGAAGTTCCAGTCATGTTTTTTCTAAGATCTTAGCAACTCTTTCTAGTATGAGGGGAGACCAGAATGGTACATTAAGGCTTGTTTATAGAGAATTCAGAAGCTAATGCAAAAGAAGGAGTTTGAGCTCATTTTCTTTAGGCAGTGAAGATGCATCAGAGACACATATGCTGAGTAATAAAATGACTTGATCATGGTTTTAGAAAGAATGCAGTTTGCAAAATAGGGTATGAACTGTGGGCAGAGATATGGAATGCAAAGATGGAAAAGACTGGTCACAAATACAAACATTGTGAATTACTCCGACAAAGACAAATTTTTCTCACTTTTTAAAATAATTCATGTGATCTTATCCCACTATGTCATTTATTTATACCATTCCCTCTTTTTAGAGTATCCCTCTTCTTCTCTGGCAAAATATTATTAACTTTCTAACCTCAAAATAGATAACAGTTCCTTTAAATATGTCTCCCATAGATCTTCGTACACAAAATAGGAGATTTTTCTGTTTCATGTCTCTATCACTCCAATCATATGATCATATAAACTTTTCATTTCACTTTTCAAAATGACATTGCCTAGGTATTTTTAATTATAGACTGAGCAACACAATTCACAGATTTTGTTAACACTAGCTGAAGAATGTTAGCAACATGTTTTAAAACTGGTTTAGATAAAATATCGAAACAGAAAAATAAAAATTTGAATCCTTGATGCTTTCATGGAACTATGGTGTGTGTGCGCGCACACATACACACACACACACAAACACTATAAAGATCATTACAATATGGTTAGTAAATTTTTGGTTGAAGTTTTAGATTTAAAAATTTCACATAAATGTATTGGAATTAAATTACCTAAAATTTACTAATGCATAAAGAGCCACTTGATGTTGACTTCCCAATTATCACTACAATGTTTTATTTGATGGTAGCTTGTTTTTCATCATAGTCACATTTGAAATTCTGTGCTACCTGGGTCATTCAAAAATTTGTGTTCTGTTTTAAAACACTGTTGTTTCAGTGTAAAATATTTTGACCTGTCAACAAGCATATTAGTTTTCACTTTTATGTAACTCAAAATTGCTTATTATTTATTGATATTATAAAATAGTATTAAATTTCATCAGAAGTAGGCTAACATTTTATTTCTAAACTATTTAACACCAGGTAACCCTAATAAACATCTTCATACTTTACATTCATGAAGTGGCTTAAAATTTTTGATGTTCTGTAACGTCTTATACGTTTATGGTACAAGAAGTATGGTGATTATTTTTATCTATTTTTTACATGTTTAATTTGCTTTATGTTTTTTAAATGCTAACCACGACCTATAAATCTTAACCAATTTGCCCCAGGTCACAACAGCAATAAATGATGATATCGAAGCCAGTGTTTAACTCATTTGTTTCCTAGATCTTTCCCATTATACTATGTTGTCTCCTGTAACAACATGTTATAGGTATAATATGCTTTATATCTATCCTGAAAATAAAAATGCAATGGAAATCCCCATTCAGAACCATCTTCCAAGATAACTTTTTTACATAAAACCTTGATGACAAGTTTAAAACAAAAATAGTTCTGAAATGGTATCTAGGATCCCAGGTCCATAAACAAACGTGAATTTACTGCATAGAGTTATTGTTATCTTTCTATAGTACAGTGAGCATAGCCAGTAAGTTAGTGATCTTTTAGTGATATTATACATTAATTTAGCTGTTATTAGATGTAAAAGAACAAAAATAACTATGTTATTTCTCTTAGAACAATGCATTCTATTTGAGAAGAAAAATAGAACATGGATACTGCATCTGTGTTCAATCTTTTCACACTGTTAACCTTACCACCAGAATACAAAATAGATTAAGGTTGGCAGAGGTGTTGGGAATATTTTGGTTCTCTCTTTACTCCTATAGCAAACAAAAACTGTGTAATCAAAAGAAAACAGTGCTTTGGGGAAAACATTCACGCTGTAAGACATGATAAGAGTCATAGCTATCATGACCCTAATGTTCCACACCTGCATATTAACATATAACATTTATGATATTAATGTGTATTCTTAACATTGGAGAGGTTACTAACAGCTGTGACTGTACCAACACTGTAGTAAGCACCAGCTTTTCTGTATTTCACTATATGCATGTCCCATTGCAGTTTGACTAGAGTGCCTCCCCCATTAAGATGTATTCTCTGTTTCTCCATCTTGTAATTCTGAGGTTGGCCAATTGAATGGCTTTGACCAATGGGATAGTAGCAGATATAACCAATGAACACTTTAAGACTGCTTTGCGTTATGGTTCAACAACTTTTGCTTCTGGAATTCCTTTGTCACCACGTGAAAAAAAAAGCAAGCTAACCTCTTAAAAAATGGGAGACCTTGCAGAGAGAGGAAGTAGCAAACCCAGATGACCAATCCATTCCAGTCATACTATTTGCTGGCACATGAATCAGGTCATTCTAAATCCTCGACCCAATCAACTAATAGAACAATGAGAAATGGCAAATGTCTATTATTTTAAGCCATTGTTTTGGGATGGATTGTGACAGCAACTCATAGCTAGCATTAATCTGCATAGCAAAAGCTTTTTAAACTGCCAATTTACTTTTAGAATTTGTCATCATCAATTTTTATCTAATGAAAAAAAAATCTGGAATTTTAAAATTAGAGCTTTGTGTGCATTGTATATATATATATATTATATGTGTGCATACATTCTGTATATATATATATATATATATATAAGCATGTGTGTGCATTATATATATTCATGTAAGCAAGTATACATGTACATATATATTGAAAATTGATCTCAAAACAAAATATGTCAAAATCCAAATGGAAAATGTTTTTCTTACAAAGTTTCTCATTCAAGTCTCTCTTTTTCTTTATAATCTAATTATCCCATTCATTCAAGTTTTGAATTAACTACTGATCACTCTTTCTGTCTTGCATGCCACCTAAAATTAACCTATAAGCTAATTGTGAGGATTCAATAAATTTACTATACAAGTAGACATAAAGTTAGATGATTGACAGAATAATTGAAAAGATAAAAGGATAGATTAAAAAAAAAGGATGGATGATAGGTGGGTAGATAGATAGATAGTTATTATTATCTAGTTAGATGCCAGATAAAAATGATTGCATTTGCCTTTTTATCCAATCACACTGCTTCTGTTTTTTGTAGACCCTTAGTGCATTTTGCTTTAAATTCTGCTATGATATAATTTTTTATGTTTTCCTTAATGTTGATATAATAATTCACTTGCTCAAATATGTCCATAATTCTTTCCTTGCCTAATCAAAGAAAAATCTCAATGTTTTTTTTCTCTGTTTCTCCATCTTGTAATTCTGAGGTTGGCCAATTGAATGGCTTTGACCAATGGGATAGTAGCAGATATAACCAATGAACACTTTAAGACTGCTTTGCGTTATGGTTCAACAACTTTTGCTTCTGGAATTCCTTTGTCACCACGTGAAAAAAGCAAGCTAACCTCTTAAAAAATGGGAGACCTTGCAGAGAGAGGAAGTAGCAAACCCAGATGACCAATCCATTCCAGTCATACTATTTGCTGGCACATGAATCAGGTCATTCTAAATCCTCGACCCAATCAACTAATAGAACAATGAGAAATGGCAAATGTCTATTATTTTAAGCCATTGTTTTGGGATGGATTGTGACAGCAACTCATAGCTAGCATTAATCTGCATAGCAAAAGCTTTTTAAACTGCCAATTTACTTTTAGAATTTGTCATCATCAATTTTTATCTAATGAAAAAAAAATCTGGAATTTTAAAATTAGAGCTTTGTGTGCATTGTATATATATATATATTATATGTGTGCATACATTCTGTATATATATATATATATATATATAAGCATGTGTGTGCATTATATATATTCATGTAAGCAAGTATACATGTACATATATATTGAAAATTGATCTCAAAACAAAATATGTCAAAATCCAAATGGAAAATGTTTTTCTTACAAAGTTTCTCATTCAAGTCTCTCTTTTTCTTTATAATCTAATTATCCCATTCATTCAAGTTTTGAATTAACTACTGATCACTCTTTCTGTCTTGCATGCCACCTAAAATTAACCTATAAGCTAATTGTGAGGATTCAATAAATTTACTATACAAGTAGACATAAAGTTAGATGATTGACAGAATAATTGAAAAGATAAAAGGATAGATTAAAAAAAAAAGGATGGATGATAGGTGGGTAGATAGATAGATAGTTATTATTATCTAGTTAGATGCCAGATAAAAATGATTGCATTTGCCTTTTTATCCAATCACACTGCTTCTGTTTTTTGTAGACCCTTAGTGCATTTTGCTTTAAATTCTGCTATGATATAATTTTTTATGTTTCTTTCCTCAAATATAATGTTGATATAATAATTCACTTGCTCAAATATGTCCATAATTCTTTCCTTGCCTAATCAAAGAAAAATCTCAATCTATAATTTGATAGATTGTAATCTGTTACTCAGCCAAATATTCTGGCCTTATTTTTCTCTCCTCCATATCTATGCTTTGCGGTGCAGCCCAAATGCACTGTTTCCTGTCACCAGTATATGCATGTCATTACATATGTCTTGTGCCATACTCATGCCTGGATTCTGCCTGAAAGATCCTCTTCATGTTTTAATGCTATCCTGTTGTTCTAGGCTTGATGTTTTATAGACAATCATACCTCCAGAAACTTTTAGGTTTCCTCAAATAAACAGCATATTTGAACAGTTTTTGTATCATTGGTGATTTTACACCTTATATCATGGTGCTTATATTCATGTGTCATAATCTACTAAATTTTATGCTTGTTCAGTTTACTATCTATCTAATTGTATGTGATTATATATTTATATCTAACCAAGATCTCTATCACTTAGAATAGTGCCTGCGATATTATTTGAGTCTGTAATGTGATTTTTAAAAAAATATTGTGAAAACATGTGAAGAAAAAAGCAAATTAAAATAGTTGCTAGGTAATTTATTAATGGTCTAACAACTGACACAATTTCCACTTAAATAGAAAAGAAAAGAAAAAAAAAAAACAAACAAACAAGAAAACATTATTCTAACTAACTTCCTGAGGCAAGAAAGTTCTCTTAAGCACTGTCCATGTAATCAGTCAGGACAAACAAGAAACATTGATTCTCTTTCTGCTTGCACACCTAAAATTAACCTATAAGCTAATTGTGAGGATTCAATAAATTTACTATACAAGTAGACATAAAGTTAGATGATTGACAGAATAATTGAAAAGATAAAAGGATAGATTAAAAAAAGGATGGATGATAGGTGGGTAGATAGATAGATAGTTATTATTATCTAGTTAGATGCCAGATAAAAATGATTGCATTTGCCTTTTTATCCAATCACACTGCTTCTGTTTTTTGTAGACCCTTAGTGCATTTTGCTTTAAATTCTGCTATGATATAATTTTTTATGTTTCTTTCCTCAAATATAATGTTGATATAATAATTCACTTGCTCAAATATGTCCATAATTCTTTCCTTGCCTAATCAAAGAAAAATCTCAATCTATAATTTGATAGATTGTAATCTGTTACTCAGCCAAATATTCTGGCCTTATTTTTCTCTCCTCCATATCTATGCTTTGCGGTGCAGCCCAAATGCACTGTTTCCTGTCACCAGTATATGCATGTCATTACATATGTCTTGTGCCATACTCATGCCTGGATTCTGCCTGAAAGATCCTCTTCATGTTTTAATGCTATCCTGTTGTTCTAGGCTTGATGTTTTATAGACAATCATACCTCCAGAAACTTTTAGGTTTCCTCAAATAAACAGCATATTTGAACAGTTTTTGTATCATTGGTGATTTTACACCTTATATCATGGTGCTTATATTCATGTGTCATAATCTACTAAATTTTATGCTTGTTCAGTTTACTATCTATCTAATTGTATGTGATTATATATTTATATCTAACCAAGATCTCTATCACTTAGAATAGTGCCTGCGATATTATTTGAGTCTGTAATGTGATTTTTAAATAAATATTGTGAAAACATGTGAAGAAAAAAGCAAATTAAAATAGTTGCTAGGTAATTTATTAATGGTCTAACAACTGACACAATTTCCACTTAAATAGAAAAGAAAAGAAAAAAAAAAAACAAACAAACAAGAAAACATTATTCTAACTAACTTCCTGAGGCAAGAAAGTTCTCTTAAGCACTGTCCATGTAATCAGTCAGGACAAATGAGAACAATGTATAGTGAAAAACAATCCCATAAAGTCAGAGGGTTAGTGCATAAAATTAATTTCTCATTTACACAAAATTCTCTGTATAGTGGGTGGCTCTCTGGGAAATGATCATTATTGCTGTGAATCAGTCATTCAGGCTTCTTCTATTCTCAAGGTACAGGAAATACAAGCAGAAGCTTATCATTACCTTACTCAAAATTATTCATTACTCACAATTCATTGACCAGAATTAGGCAAATAGTGTCACCAAGGTTCTAAGAGGTTGGAGTGCATTTTTCCCACATTCTCAGGATGGGGAAAAGAACTTGACAATCACAACTAGTACCTCATTGAAAGACAACATCATCCATTGTGTTGGACAAATTAGGAATCTTGATATTTTCATCGGCTTTACCATACATCATTCATTAAACCATCACTAACTTCTTTTTATGTTTTTAACTTGTTAACTATTTCTCAGGCATCTGTTTCCCTACCTTTCCACTAATGTTAATCAGGTAGAAAACAAAATACATTTGAGATTGGGCTGGTGAAATCATGATAACTGATTATTTCAGTTGTTGTGATTGCATAACTAAACACTTTGAAACTTAGTGCCATTAAAATAATAACAAGTTTGTGATGCTTAGAAACCCTATGGGTTAGAAATCCAGCTGGGGGCGCAATGAGAATGGCTTCTTTCTGCTCCAGAATATCTGGAGCCACAGTTTCCAAGACTGAAAAGGTGGAGAAGAGGTGACTCTGATGACAAGGATTGATTTAAATGGCTGGAGGCTGAAACAACTAGAGTTGTGTGATCCATGTCCAAAATGGTTTCTTCACTCTGCTGGAGGGATAGTGCAAAGTCTAGGCTTAGCTAATAGGGTATCAGTTTGCCAATTGACTCAGAAATAGCTCTTAAAAAATAGAGAGAGACAGAGAGTAGAGGCAGTACAGAACAAAGATGATAAAATCTTAACATTTGGGGAATATTGTGAAAACATGTGAAGAAAAAAGCAAATTAAAATAGTTGCTAGGTAATTTATTAATGGTCTAACAACTGACACAATTTCCACTTAAATAGAAAAGAAAAGAAAAAAAAAAAACAAACAAACAAGAAAACATTATTCTAACTAACTTCCTGAGGCAAGAAAGTTCTCTTAAGCACTGTCCATGTAATCAGTCAGGACAAATGAGAACAATGTATAGTGAAAACAATCCCATAAAGTCAGAGGGTTAGTGCATAAAATTAATTTCTCATTTACACAAAATTCTCTGTATAGTGGGTGGCTCTCTGGGAAATGATCATTATTGCTGTGAATCAGTCATTCAGGCTTCTTCTATTCTCAAGGTACAGGAAATACAAGCAGAAGCTTATCATTACCTTACTCAAAATTATTCATTACTCACAATTCATTGACCAGAATTAGGCAAATAGTGTCACCAAGGTTCTAAGAGGTTGGAGTGCATTTTTCCCACATTCTCAGGATGGGGAAAAGAACTTGACAATCACAACTAGTACCTCATTGAAAGACAACATCATCCATTGTGTTGGACAAATTAGGAATCTTGATATTTTCATCGGCTTTACCATACATCATTCATTAAACCATCACTAACTTCTTTTTATGTTTTTAACTTGTTAACTATTTCTCAGGCATCTGTTTCCCTACCTTTCCACTAATGTTAATCAGGTAGAAAACAAAATACATTTGAGATTGGGCTGGTGAAATCATGATAACTGATTATTTCAGTTGTTGTGATTGCATAACTAAACACTTTGAAACTTAGTGCCATTAAAATAATAACAAGTTTGTGATGCTTAGAAACCCTATGGGTTAGAAATCCAGCTGGGGGCGCAATGAGAATGGCTTCTTTCTGCTCCAGAATATCTGGAGCCACAGTTTCCAAGACTGAAAAGGTGGAGAAGAGGTGACTCTGATGACAAGGATTGATTTAAATGGCTGGAGGCTGAAACAACTAGAGTTGTGTGATCCATGTCCAAAATGGTTTCTTCACTCTGCTGGAGGGATAGTGCAAAGTCTAGGCTTAGCTAATAGGGTATCAGTTTGCCAATTGACTCAGAAATAGCTCTTAAAAAATAGAGAGAGAAAGAGAGTAGAGGCAGTACAGAACAAAGATGATAAAATCTTAACATTTGGGGAATATTTACAAAAGGGCCATAAAATTTTTTGTGTAGATATTGAAACTTCCACACATTTTTACAGTTATAAATGTATTTTAAAATTTATTTTAAAAGTAAAATTTTAAATTTGTTTTAAAATTTTTAAAAGAAAAAGTTCAAAATAAAATAATCAGGAGTGTTCATGAGTAATATTTATTTTTTTCTTCACAGAGTTTACCATTACAGTTATGTGCTAAAATTGAAATACAGGATAGGATATTACTATGATATCTCTCCAAGTATAGCATAATCTCCAAATGTCTAAAGGATTAACCCTCCAATGATTATCCTCACTGAAAATAGAAGGCATGGATGCACTGTTTTGTTATCTTTCACCATCCAGGATTGCTCTGACATAACCTATACCTTCCCATCTCACAAGTCCATCATTCTCTGATATGTTCAATCTATTATGCTCGTCCATGAGGTGATTTTTCTGACATGCCTAGTGTGATGAGTAAGATTGAATGTCTTTATCGCAGAATGAATCCTCTACATTTTCCTACCTTTAGCAATAAAAGAGGACTTCATAGCCAAGGTGATTTGGTTTTCTATGTTAGATATTTCAGATCATTTTTCATTGACTAAGAAAAATGAAAAACAAAAATATGGAATTAAATTAAAATTCATTTACTGTCACTGGTATGCACTTGGTTAAATATTTTGTAATGTATGCTCAGTTGCAGTTGACAGAGGCCTTTTAAATTGACAGAATTATAAAAATTACAGATAGCTCAACATTTTAAAATTATTTTTTGAAATTAAAAAAATAATAATATGAGTACTTACAGAAACCTTTTGGTTACAGATTTTAAGGACTGTTGAGAATAGAGAGACGAAGATTGATTTAAATGGCTGGAGGCTGAAACAACTAGAGTTGTGTGATCCATGTCCAAAATGGTTTCTTCACTCTGCTGGAGGGATAGTGCAAAGTCTAGGCTTAGCTAATAGGGTATCAGTTTGCCAATTGACTCAGAAATAGCTCTTAAAAAATAGAGAGAAAGAGAGTAGAGGCAGTACAGAACAAAGATGATAAAATCTTAACATTTGGGGAATATTTACAAAAGGGCCATAAAATTTTTTGTGTAGATATTGAAACTTCCACACATTTTTACAGTTATAAATGTATTTTAAAATTTATTTTAAAAGTAAAATTTTAAATTTGTTTTAAAATTTTTAAAAGAAAAAGTTCAAAATAAAATAATCAGGAGTGTTCATGAGTAATATTTATTTTTTTCTTCACAGAGTTTACCATTACAGTTATGTGCTAAAATTGAAATACAGGATAGGATATTACTATGATATCTCTCCAAGTATAGCATAATCTCCAAATGTCTAAAGGATTAACCCTCCAATGATTATCCTCACTGAAAATAGAAGGCATGGATGCACTGTTTTGTTATCTTTCACCATCCAGGATTGCTCTGACATAACCTATACCTTCCCATCTCACAAGTCCATCATTCTCTGATATGTTCAATCTATTATGCTCGTCCATGAGGTGATTTTTCTGACATGCCTAGTGTGATGAGTAAGATTGAATGTCTTTATCGCAGAATGAATCCTCTACATTTTCCTACCTTTAGCAATAAAAGAGGACTTCATAGCCAAGGTGATTTGGTTTTCTATGTTAGATATTTCAGATCATTTTTCATTGACTAAGAAAAATGAAAAACAAAAATATGGAATTAAATTAAAATTCATTTACTGTCACTGGTATGCACTTGGTTAAATATTTTGTAATGTATGCTCAGTTGCAGTTGACAGAGGCCTTTTAAATTGACAGAATTATAAAAATTACAGATAGCTCAACATTTTAAAATTATTTTTTGAAATTAAAAAAATAATAATATGAGTACTTACAGAAACCTGTGATTTGTAGGAGATGAGGACATTGCACAGAACAATTCTGTGTTTTACAAGTCACCTGTTGAGAACCAACAGTGATGAATGTGCATCCAGAAAATACCTTCTTTGAGTTCTGCACTGTCTGAATATAACTTTTTGTCTGTAAGACAAGAAATTTTTACATCTACATCCAAAATGATAAAACCTATTTTGGGCTGCCATATATCAGCATCTCTCTGGATTCTATTTATTCATTCTCCAACTCACCTTTCAGCAAACATTTATTTTATCAGACAGTACACTAGGCTCTGGGCATAACAAAATGAGTAAATTCTTGACAAGGCTCTCTAATAGCAAATGGTTTCTATAGCAGACACCTCTCTGTATGTACACAGACAATTTCCTTTCATTGTGAGAAAAGAAATGCCCCATCCCTGGCTTCAGGATTAGATTAGGATTGAAGACTTTACCTAAACTCACACACTGAGAGTCTCTTTTAATGAAGTTAAAGTTAGAAATTAAAGTATCCCATCTGATATTTTGCTTAAATTTAGGTGATATATTCTGGAAAGATAGAAGGCTGTTTATTCTCCTCTGTGCAAAGAAGGCAAAGGCATTTAGCTACCAGACCAAAGAACGAAGCAGATTTTCAGAGAGAAGAGCAAAATACACAGGGTAAGTAAGTAAGCCTCAGAGAAGAATTATTTGACTTTCTCATAGCTTTCTTGTAGCTCGTACAGTTTCTGTTCCTAGATGTCTATGAAAACCAAATGTACTTCCCTGGATTTCTGTGAAATACCACTTCATTTTCAAAATGAATCTTCCTTCTTTCTTCCCCTAAGCAACCAAAATTCTCACAATGCAGTCTATGGCAACTAATTATCACATAACATTATTGGTTCTGTACATTTTTCTTTTTGAAAAAGGACTAAGAGTGATTTGGTTTTCTATGTTAGATATTTCAGATCATTTTCATTGACTAAGAAAAATGAAAAACAAAAATATGGAATTAAATTAAAATTCATTTACTGTCACTGGTATGCACTTGGTTAAATATTTTGTAATGTATGCTCAGTTGCAGTTGACAGAGGCCTTTTAAATTGACAGAATTATAAAAATTACAGATAGCTCAACATTTTAAAATTATTTTTTGAAATTAAAAAAATAATAATATGAGTACTTACAGAAACCTGTGATTTGTAGGAGATGAGGACATTGCACAGAACAATTCTGTGTTTTACAAGTCACCTGTTGAGAACCAACAGTGATGAATGTGCATCCAGAAAATACCTTCTTTGAGTTCTGCACTGTCTGAATATAACTTTTGTCTGTAAGACAAGAAATTTTTACATCTACATCCAAAATGATAAAACCTATTTTGGGCTGCCATATATCAGCATCTCTCTGGATTCTATTTATTCATTCTCCAACTCACCTTTCAGCAAACATTTATTTTATCAGACAGTACACTAGGCTCTGGGCATAACAAAATGAGTAAATTCTTGACAAGGCTCTCTAATAGCAAATGGTTTCTATAGCAGACACCTCTCTGTATGTACACAGACAATTTCCTTTCATTGTGAGAAAAGAAATGCCCCATCCCTGGCTTCAGGATTAGATTAGGATTGAAGACTTTACCTAAACTCACACACTGAGAGTCTCTTTTAATGAAGTTAAAGTTAGAAATTAAAGTATCCCATCTGATATTTTGCTTAAATTTAGGTGATATATTCTGGAAAGATAGAAGGCTGTTTATTCTCCTCTGTGCAAAGAAGGCAAAGGCATTTAGCTACCAGACCAAAGAACGAAGCAGATTTTCAGAGAGAGAAGAGCAAAATACACAGGGTAAGTAAGTAAGCCTCAGAGAAGAATTATTTGACTTTCTCATAGCTTTCTTGTAGCTCGTACAGTTTCTGTTCCTAGATGTCTATGAAAACCAAATGTACTTCCCTGGATTTCTGTGAAATACCACTTCATTTTCAAAATGAATCTTCCTTCTTTCTTCCCCTAAGCAACCAAAATTCTCTTGACAATGGCAGTCTATGGCAACTAATTATCACATAACATTATTGGTTCTGTACAGGGAGTAACAGTGTATTGCCTTTTTTAGGATGTTAGTCCAGCTGCTTTATAGAGACCAACTACCACTAAACAATACAAGATAGACTTATTTTTCTCTTATACAAAAGTCCTGAATGACAAACCATTAAGAAAATCAGCTATAGGAATGCTGCACCTCACCAAATGAACCACCAATCTA
The DNA here is from genome assembly GCA_022376925.1 of Tragulus kanchil. Lineage (NCBI taxonomy): Eukaryota > Metazoa > Chordata > Mammalia > Artiodactyla > Tragulidae > Tragulus > Tragulus kanchil. Next base: position 39,459,390 of record JAIOJX010000032.1, read on the forward strand.
AATCTAGATTTCATCTTATCTTTTTGCCCTGCCTTTCCTTAGTGTGTTGTTTTCAGATTTCAAGCTACAAGGAAAGAGACAGAGTAGAAATCAAGCAGTTCCCCTGTAAGGGATATGATCCAGACATTGCTTACAGAACTTCTGTTCACATTGCAGAAGCCAATCACATGATCATATTAACTGCTTTACCATCAAAGGAATGAAGGACACTATGGCTTTCCGGAGCCTGTAATGATTTTTGCTGCAATGTCACCATAGGAGCCTAGAGCTATGCTCACTCAGTAGAGATTATAAGAAAAGATTTCCAAGAGAGAGTGAGTCTTGGTCAAATCTTGCATGATAAATTTGACGTTGCAAGGACAACAAGAAAAGGGACTCTTGCAGGAAGGGAGAGACAATAGTGTGCAAAGAAAAGAATTTATTATTAAAATTTCTTGTGGCTGGAGCAGTCTCTCCACAATGATGCACTGACCATGACATCAAAAGAGACAGAAGATGAAAGTCAAATTGCAAATATTTTATGGGCCCTTGTAAAGAATTTGGATTTAATGTTATGAGAACAAGAGGCATCACATTTTTTAAATCAAAGCAGATGAGATCTGTTTTTATTAAGGTAACTCGCTGAGTATAATTGTCCCCCAGAAGTAATGGGTAATACTATACAAGAGATTAAATAAGTTATTTCATCACATAATTTATTACATGTTTTAAGCTTCATGAGAATATAATTGATTGATTGACAATGCTGTGCTACTGCTGTACAGCAAAGTGAATCAGTTATATATACATTTATATTTGTGTATATATATTCTTTGTTTGATTGTTTTCCCAGATAGGCCAATGCAAGTATTGAGTAGCATTCCCTGTGATATACAGTAGGTCCTTATCAATTATCTCTTTTATACATAGCAGTGTGTATATGTTAATCACAGTCTTCCAATTTATCTCTCCCTTTCCTTACCATCTGGTAATCATAAGTTTATTTCCTTCATCTGTGATTCTATTTCTGTTTTGTAAATACGTTCATCTATACCATTCTAAAACTCACATATAATATATATTAGTCTTTTGTGTTTGAAACTAGTGCATTTGGTCAGTTGATTCTTAACGTTTGTTCTATACCTAGGCAAGGAAGTAAATTGTGCTAGTCAAGTAAATGAATGGATTTATTATACTAAACCTGTAGGATTTGCTAATGTCTTACAGATTCCTTCATTCATTTCTCTAGATTCTTCTTAGTAATACTCTGAGTGAATACATGTATTTTTTGATGAGAGAAAAATCAATAATACTGAATAGAGAAGGAAATCTGAAGAATAAGAACATGGGGAAAAACCTCTAAACATGAAGGGCATTCTTTTGAGAAATGCATTTTTGTGTTTGATTTACTTCACTCAGAGATAATCTCTAGGTACGTACATGTTGCAAATGACCTAATTTTGCTCTTTTGAGTGGCTGAGTAACATGCTCTTGTATATATGTGCCACATCTTTATCCATTCCTCAATTTATGGATATTCAGTTTGCTTCCATGTCCTCGCTATTGCAACTAGTGCTGCAGTGAATATTGGAGTGTATACATCTTTTGGAATTATGGTTTTCTCTAGGTATATGATATCAAGAAAGATGAAAGTCAAATTGCAAATATTTTATGGGCCCTTGTAAAGAATTTGGATTTAATGTTATGAGAACAAGAGGCATCACATTTTTTAAATCAAAGCAGATGAGATCTGTTTTTATTAAGGTAACTCGCTGAGTATAATTGTCCCCCAGAAGTAATGGGTAATACTATACAAGAGATTAAATAAGTTATTTCATCACATAATTTATTACATGTTTTAAGCTTCATGAGAATATAATTGATTGATTGACAATGCTGTGCTACTGCTGTACAGCAAAGTGAATCAGTTATATATACATTTATATTTGTGTATATATATTCTTTGTTTGATTGTTTTCCCAGATAGGCCAATGCAAGTATTGAGTAGCATTCCCTGTGATATACAGTAGGTCCTTATCAATTATCTCTTTTATACATAGCAGTGTGTATATGTTAATCACAGTCTTCCAATTTATCTCTCCCTTTCCTTACCATCTGGTAATCATAAGTTTATTTCCTTCATCTGTGATTCTATTTCTGTTTTGTAAATACGTTCATCTATACCATTCTAAAAACTCACATATAATATATATTAGTCTTTTTGTGTTTGAAACTAGTGCATTTGGTCAGTTGATTCTTAACGTTTGTTCTATACCTAGGCAAGGAAGTAAATTGTGCTAGTCAAGTAAATGAATGGATTTATTATACTAAACCTGTAGGATTTGCTAATGTCTTACAGATTCCTTCATTCATTTCTCTAGATTCTTCTTAGTAATACTCTGAGTGAATACATGTATTTTTGATGAGAAAAAAATCAATAATACTGAATAGAGAAGGAAATCTGAAGAATAAGAACATGGGGAAAAACCTCTAAACATGAAGGGCATTCTTTTGAGAAATGCATTTTTGTGTTTGATTTACTTCACTCAGAGATAATCTCTAGGTACGTACATGTTGCAAATGACCTAATTTTGCTCTTTTGAGTGGCTGAGTAACATGCTCTTGTATATATGTGCCACATCTTTATCCATTCCTCAATTTATGGATATTCAGTTTGCTTCCATGTCCTCGCTATTGCAACTAGTGCTGCAGTGAATATTGGAGTGTATACATCTTTTGGAATTATGGTTTTCTCTAGGTATATGCCAGGAATGAGATAGCTCAATTATAAGACAGTCCTATTTTCAGTTTTTTGAGGAAGTTCCATACTGTTCTCCATGATGGGTGTACCAATTTATATTCCCATCAAAAGTGTAGGAGGGTTCCCTTTTCTCCTTAAACTCTCCAGCATTTAGTACTTGTAGATTTTTTGATGATGGTCATTCTGACTGAGGTGAGGTGATATCTCATTGTAGTTTTGATTTCTATTTCTATAATAATTAGTGATGCTGAGCATCATTTCATGTGACTTTTGACCATCTGTCATTCTTAATCAGAGATACATCTATTTAAATCTTCAGTCATTGTTTGATTAATTTCTTTGCTTTTCTGATATTGACCTGCATGAACTGTTTGTATATTATGGAGATTAATCACTTGTCAGTTGTTTCAGTTGGAAATATTTTCTCCCATTTTGATGGCTGTTGATTTTTTCTTGTATATGGTATTCTTTGCTGTGCAAAAGCTTCGAAATTTAATTACATAGAATTTATTTACTTTTGTTTTTATTTTCCTTACTCTAGGAGGTGGATCAAAAATATCTTGTTGTGATTTATGTCAAAGAGTGTTCTGCCTATGTTTTCCTCTAAGGGTTTTATAGTATTCAGCCTTACATTTAGATCATTAATCCATTTTTGATTTATTTCTTTATATGGTGTTAGGGAGTATTCTAATTTAACTTGTTTACATGTCACCGTCCAGTTTTCCCAATACCAATTATTGAAGAGACCATCTTTTCCATTACATATTTTTGCCTCCCTTTCATAGATAAGGTGCCAATAGATTTGTAGGTTTATCTCTGGGCTTTATATCTTGTTCCGTTTGTCTATATTTCTGTTTTTGTATCAGCATCATGCTGTTTTAATGAATGCAACTTTGTAGTATAGTCTGAAATCAGGGAGCCTAATTCCTCTAGCTCTGTTTTTCTCTCTTGAGATTGCTTTTGCTACTCAAATGTGCTTCCAAACTCGTTGCAGTTCCTTGCAATCTTATGATTAAAGTCCATAATTCCTTTCTGGTTGTCAGCAGACACAGTTTCAGCTTTTAGAGGCTGCCCTCAGTCCTTGCCATGTGACTCTCTCCATTGCCAGGTCAGCAAAATTTGCCTTCTCAAAACTCTTCTCAAAGGTTTCCCTGGTGGTCCAGTGGGTAAGTACACTGCCTTGCAGTGCAAGGGATGCCGGTTCGATCCCTGGCCTGGGAAGATCCCACATGCCACGGAGCGGCTGGACCGATGTGTTCAACTACAAAGCTAGCGCTCTGGAGTGCGTGCTCCCAGAGCTGGTGTTCTGCAGTGAGAGAGGCCACTGTGATGGGAGATCGACACAGGCCAAAGAACAATGATGGAAATAAATGAAAGACCAATAGAAGTGGCCCAAAATTTAAAAAGAAAAAAAAAAAAAAACTCTTCTCAGCCTTAGGATTTGTATCTATGGCTTCTGTTACCACATGGATAAAACTTCATTTTTAAGCTCTTGTGTGATTTAGCTTAGGGTGATCCCATCACATCATGGCAAATAGATGGGCAAATGATGGAAACAGTGACAGACTTTATTTCCTTTGGCTCAGAATCACTGCAGATGGTGACCTGAAGCCATGAAATTAAAAGATGTTTGCTCCTTGGAAGAAAAGCTATGACAAACCCAGATAGCATATTAAAAAGCAGAGACCTTACTTTCCTGACAAAGTCAAGACAAAGCTATCGGGTTTTTGTATAGTCAAAGGTATAGTTTGAATGGTTTTTGTATAGTCAAAGCTATGCTTTTCCCAGTAGTCATGTATGGATGTGAGAGGAGGACCATAAAGAAAGTTGAGCACCAAAGAATCATTACCTTTATGGAAACACAAAAGACCTCGAATAGCCAAAGCAATTCTGAGAAAGAAAAACAGAGTTGGAGGGATCAGCTTCCCCAACTTCAGACTATACTACAAAGCAACAGTCATCAAGACAGTATGGTACTGGCACAAAAACAGAACTATAGATCAATGGAACAAGATTGAGAACCCAGAGATAAACCCACGCACCTATAGGCACCTTATTTTTGACAAAGGAGGCGAAACTATAAAATGGGACAAAGACAGCCTCTTCAATGAGTGGTGCAGGGAAAATTGGACAGCTACATGCAAAAAAATGAAATTGGAACATTCCCTAACACCATACACAAAGATTAACTCAAAACGAATTAAAGACCTAAATGTAAGACCAGAAACCATCAAACTCTTAGAGGAGAATATAGGCAAAACTCTCAAGGACATCAATCAAAGCAAGATCTTCCAAGAACCACCTACTAGAATAGCAGAACTGAAAAGAAAAATGAACACATGGGACCTAATGAAACTTAAAAGCATTTGTACAGCAAAAGAAATTACAAAAAAGCTGAACAGACATCCCACAGAGTGGGAGAAAATCATAGCAAATGAAACAACAGACAAAGAATTAATCTCCAAAATCTACAAGCAACTCAGACAACTCAGCACAGGGAAAACGAGCAGCCCAATCAAAAACTGAGAAAAAGATCTAAAGAGACGCCTCTCCAAAGAGGACATACAGATGGCCCAAAAATACATGAAACGATGCTCAACCTCGCTTATTATCAGAGAAATGCAAATTAAAACTACAATGAGATACCACCTCACACCTGTCAAAATGGCCATCATCAACAAATCCACAGACAACAAATGCTGGAGAGGGTGCAGAGGAAAGGGAACCCTCTTGCATTGCTTGTGGGAATGTAAATTGATACAGCCTCTATGGAAAACAATATGGAGATTCCTTAAGAAACTAAAAATAGAAGCACCCTATGACCCAGCAATCCCACTATTAGGCCTATATCCTGATGAAATCAAAACTGAAAGAGGTACCTGTACCCCAATGTTCATTGCAGCTCTCTATACAATAGCCAGAACATGGAAGCAGCCTAGATGTCCATCAACAAATGAACGGATCCAGAAGCTTTGGTACATATATACAATGGAATACTACTCAGCTGTTAAAAGAAATGCAGAAGACTCAGTCCTAATGAGGTGGCTAGCTCTAAAACCTATCATAAAAAGTGAAATAAGTCAAAAAGAGAAAGACGAGTACAGTATACTAACTCATATATATATATGGAATCTAGTAAGATGGTCATGATAACACATGCAGTGAACTCATGGAAAAGCAGACAGAGAATAGACATAAGGACATTGTGGAGAACGAACAGTGAGAGGGAGGCATAGAGGAAGTAACATTGAAATCTATACTGGCACGTGTGGAAAAGATAGCTATTGTCATTGTGCTAAGTGAATAGGAGTGCCTACAATCACTTGGGGCGATGGTCCGGAGGGGTGGGAGAGGGGAAACTGGGGGGGGTGATCCAGGGATATGCATATGAATGATCTGGGAACATACATATCGGTGAACAACAAAACTTCGTTACCTTTGAAATGTGGTGTTGGAGAAGACTCTTCAGTGCTGGACATGCAAGAAAAGAAAAATGAACACATGGGACCTAATGAAACTTAAAAGCATTTGTACAGCAAAAGAAATTACAAAAAAGCTGAACAGACATCCCACAGAGTGGGAGAAAATCATAGCAAATGAAACAACAGACAAAGAATTAATCTCCAAAATCTACAAGCAACTCAGACAACTCAGCACAGGGAAAACGAGCAGCCCAATCAAAAAATGGGAAAAAGATCTAAAGAGACGCCTCTCCAAAGAGGACATACAGATGGCCCAAAAATACATGAAACGATGCTCAACCTCGCTTATTATCAGAGAAATGCAAATTAAAACTACAATGAGATACCACCTCACACCTGTCAAAATGGCCATCATCAACAAATCCACAGACAACAAATGCTGGAGAGGGTGCAGCGGAAAGGGAACCCTCTTGCATTGCTTGTGGGAATGTAAATTGATACAGCCTCTATGGAAAACAATATGGAGATTCCTTAAGAAACTAAAAATAGAAGCACCCTATGACCCAGCAATCCCACTATTAGGCCTATATCCTGATGAAATCAAAACTGAAAGAGGTACCTGTACCCCAATGTTCATTGCAGCTCTCTATACAATAGCCAGAACATGGAAGCAGCCTAGATGTCCATCAACAAATGAACGGATCCAGAAGCTTTGGTACATATATACAATGGAATACTACTCAGCTGTTAAAAGAAATGCAGAAGACTCAGTCCTAATGAGGTGGCTAGCTCTAAAACCTATCATAAAAAGTGAAATAAGTCAAAAAGAGAAAGACGAGTACAGTATACTAACTCATATATATATATGGAATCTAGTAAGATGGTCATGATAACACATGCAGTGAACTCATGGAAAAGCAGACAGAGAATAGACATAAGGACATTGTGGAGAACGAACAGTGAGAGGGAGGCATAGAGGAAGTAACATTGAAATCTATACTGGCACGTGTGGAAAAGATAGCTATTGTCATTGTGCTAAGTGAATAGGAGTGCCTACAATCACTTGGGGCGATGGTCCGGAGGGGTGGGAGAGGGGAAACTGGGGGGGGTGATCCAGGGATATGCATATGAATGATCTGGGAACATACATATCGGTGAACAACAAAACTTCGTTACCTTTGAAATGTGGTGTTGGAGAAGACTCTTCAGTCTGGACTGCAAGAATATCAGACCAGTCAATCATAAAGGAAAGCAACCCTGAATATTCATTGGAGGACTGATGCTAAAGCTTTAAGGTCCAACACTTTGGCCACCTAATGCAAAGAGACAACTCACTCAAAAAGACCCGGATGATGGGAAAGACTAAAGGCAGGAGGAGAAGGGGACCACAGAAGACAAGATGATTTTATGATATCATAGACTTGATGGACTTAACTTGAGCAAGCTCCAGGAGATGGTAAAGGATAGAGAAACTTGGTGTGCTAGAGTCCACTGGGTCACAAAGAGTCAAACATGACTGAGCAACTGAAAAACAACAAAGCACAAGTGCCTAGTGTTCTAACTGGACAAGGTGCACAGTGGTACAGTTTTCCTTTACTCTCAATTCTCACGAATATAATCTAAAGAATCTCTTTCCTCAGCTCTTATACCAGTAGATTAACTCTCCTAGAGACTAAGAAGAGAACTGATTCACAATGACCCATAACCATCTAACCTTATCATTTTCTTTACAGCTCCTTCCTCCCTTCAATATAGAAACCCTTTCTTAGCTAGGACCTGCTCTCCAAACTGGGTGACTACTAGTCCTTGGGAAGCCTTTAGTCCCTTTCCTTTTCCTTAGAACCTATATTTTTACAACTCAAACACAAGGAAAAAACAAATTTATAGCATGAGGGGAAGGAAAAGGGAACGCTGGTAGGTATCAAGAAGAAGTTGTAAATTGGGGGAGGAACTAACTTTAGATGATATTTCTAACACATTATTCCTCACTACACTTTCAACTCTTATTTCACTTGTGATATATTTGTAAGTTTGTCTCTACCCTCTTATAGAATAAGATCTTAAGGACAGAATTGACTTCTCTGTTTATTTCCATTTCCCAGTATAATTCATGGCAGTTGCCCAGTAATTTCTTGCTAAATGATTGAAACATGGATGCATGAATTACAAAAGATAAAAGCAAATGCCTACAATCACTTGGGGCGATGGTCCGGAGGGGTGGGAGAGGGAAACTGGGGTGATCCAGGGATATGCATATGAATGATCTGGGAACATACATATCGGTGAACAACAAAACTTACCTTTGAAATGTGGTGTTGGAGAAGACTCTTCAGTCTGGACTGCAAGAATATCAGACCAGTCAATCATAAAGGAAAGCAACCCTGAATATTCATTGGAGGACTGATGCTAAAGCTTTAAGGTCCAACACTTTGGCCACCTAATGCAAAGAGACAACTCACTCAAAAAGACCCGGATGATGGGAAAGACTAAAGGCAGGAGGAGAAGGGGACCACAGAAGACAAGATGATTTTATGATATCATAGACTTGATGGACTTAACTTGAGCAAGCTCCAGGAGATGGTAAAGGATAGAGAAACTTGGTGTGCTAGAGTCCACTGGGTCACAAAGAGTCAAACATGACTGAGCAACTGAAAAACAACAAAGCACAAGTGCCTAGTGTTCTAACTGGACAAGGTGCACAGTGGTACAGTTTTCCTTTACTCTCAATTCTCACGAATATAATCTAAAGAATCTCTTTCCTCAGCTCTTATACCAGTAGATTAACTCTCCTAGAGACTAAGAAGAGAACTGATTCACAATGACCCATAACCATCTAACCTTATCATTTTCTTTACAGCTCCTTCCTCCCTTCAATATAGAAACCCTTTCTTAGCTAGGACCTGCTCTCCAAACTGGGTGACTACTAGTCCTTGGGAAGCCTTTAGTCCCTTTCCTTTTCCTTAGAACCTATATTTTTACAACTCAAACACAAGGAAAAAACAAATTTATAGCATGAGGGGAAGGAAAAGGGAACGCTGGTAGGTATCAAGAAGAAGTTGTAAATTGGGGGAGGAACTAACTTTAGATGATATTTCTAACACATTATTCCTCACTACACTTTCAACTCTTATTTCACTTGTGATATATTTGTAAGTTTGTCTCTACCCTCTTATAGAATAAGATCTTAAGGACAGAATTGACTTCTCTGTTTATTTCCATTTCCCAGTATAATTCATGGCAGTTGCCCAGTAATTTCTTGCTAAATGATTGAAACATGGATGCATGAATTACAAAAGATAAAAGCAAATGTATACTTCTTTACCATTTAACTTAATGTAAAACTATGTAACTCAACAAAAGATAGCCAGACTTTAAATATCTAGGCAAATAGAGATATTCAAAATGGAATTTCAGATAATTTTTGTCACACAACAGAATAGAAAGCTTAAAGAAATATTGATGATAAATGTTACCATTCCTACTAATACAGCTTTGAATATAATCAAAAATATTTAAGCAGTTTTGCTATATATTTTCATATGCCATTTACCAATATGAATCACATTATTAAATACAAACATGCTTTCTTAGATTTCAAGTGTATGTATAATACACTCCAAAAGTTATAAATCTGCCTTGCTTGTTTTTTGATATCTGCTAGAGGATGTACACATTAAGATAAATGGATTGTCATGTTTTGAGAATTGTTTAGTTTCACTTTTAGGAGACCATCTGTTCTCTGATGAATGGTTTTGTGTATAAGAGTGGGCATGTTGATTTAGCTATTTTTTTAAATAAATGCCATAGCTAATTATCTTAAGGATGCAGTTCTTAGCCCCACTTACTTCCATAGTCTCTTTTGAAGACAACTGAGTAATAAGGGTTCATGCCTACATAAAACTTTCTCTTAGAAGGCAAATGTACTCATCATAAAGTGTACAAAACATAATTTGATAGGCTGCATATATTGTATTATTGACTGAACAATGTACTTCCCTATGTGAAAAACTCACTCTAATGAACACATAGTTTGAAGTGCACACACTAAAGAATCAAGGAGGGGGCTTCCCCTGGTGGTCCAGTGGATAAAGACACCGCCTTGCAGTGCAAGGCGCGGTTCGATCCCTGGCCTGGAAAGATCCCACGTGCTGCAGAGCGGCTGGACTGATGTGTCCAAGAGGGGGGGTTAGTTGAATTAAATTGGGGAGGAACTAACTTAAAACCACTACCTTACTTTCAACTCTTATTTCACTTGTGATATATTTGTAAGTTTGTCTCTACCCTCTTATAGAATAAGATCTTAAGGACAGAATTGACTTCTCTGTTTATTTCCATTTCCCAGTATAATTCATGGCAGTTGCCCAGTAATTTCTTGCTAAATGATTGAAACATGGATGCATGAATTACAAAAGATAAAAGCAAATGTATACTTCTTTACCATTTAACTTAATGTAAAACTATGTAACTCAACAAAAGATAGCCAGACTTTAAATATCTAGGCAAATAGAGATATTCAAAATGGAATTTCAGATAATTTTTGTCACACAACAGAATAGAAAGCTTAAAGAAATATTGATGATAAATGTTACCATTCCTACTAATACAGCTTTGAATATAATCAAAAATATTTAAGCAGTTTTGCTATATATTTTCATATGCCATTTACCAATATGAATCACATTATTAAATACAAACATGCTTTCTTAGATTTCAAGTGTATGTATAATACACTCCAAAAGTTATAAATCTGCCTTGCTTGTTTTTTGATATCTGCTAGAGGATGTACACATTAAGATAAATGGATTGTCATGTTTTGAGAATTGTTTAGTTTCACTTTTAGGAGACCATCTGTTCTCTGATGAATGGTTTTGTGTATAAGAGTGGGCATGTTGATTTAGCTATTTTTTTAAATAAATGCCATAGCTAATTATCTTAAGGATGCAGTTCTTAGCCCCACTTACTTCCATAGTCTCTTTTGAAGACAACTGAGTAATAAGGGTTCATGCCTACATAAAACTTTCTCTTAGAAGGCAAATGTACTCATCATAAAGTGTACAAAACATAATTTGATAGGCTGCATATATTGTATTATTGACTGAACAATGTACTTCCCTATGTGAAAAACTCACTCTAATGAACACATAGTTTGAAGTGCACACACTAAAGAATCAAGGAGGGGGCTTCCCCTGGTGGTCCAGTGGATAAAGACACCGCCTTGCAGTGCAAGGAGCGCCGGTTCGATCCCTGGCCTGGAAAGATCCCACGTGCTGCAGAGCGGCTGGACTGATGTGTCCAATCACTGAGCCGGAGCTCTGGAGCACATGCGCCCAGAGCCAGTGCTCTGCAACAACAGACGCCACCGCGATGGGAGGCCCGCAGGAGCCAAAGAACAAAGGTGGAAGAAAATAGAGAAATGAAAGACCAATAGAAGTGGCCCGCCCGCTCCCCTCCCTCCCCAACCCCACCCCCACCCAAAATAAATAAATAAATAAATCTTAAAAAGAAAAAAGAATCAAGGAGGGAAAGAAACCCCATCTTGTTGTAAATCGACTTTGCTCATTGTTGAGACGAGAATACACTAGTAACATCACTCACACATTTGTTTGAACACTGCTATTCTGCATCATCACAAAAAGAAAAATAATACAAGTAATATACTTAAAAATGCATATAGGGCTTCCCTAGTGGTTCAGTGGGTAAGGATACTGCCTTGCAGTGAAAGGGGCGCCAGTTCAAGCCCTGGCCTGGGAAGATCCCACGTGCCGAGGGGGCTGAACTGATGTGTCCCACTATCAAGCTGGTGCTCTGCAGTGAGAGAGGCCACTGCAATGGGAGGGCCACATGGGCCAAAGAACAAAGATAAATAAATAATAGATCAATAGAAGTGACCAAAAAAATGCATATAATTAGCATGTAATGATCCATATGATTTGTTGAATTGGTGGATACTACTTAAGTTAAGGGTTTGAGCATGTTTTCAAACCACTCAAATTATAGTTTACAGTTGTATAATCCAAAGCAAATTCACTAAGCACTTTCAGTTCTGATTTGCATTTTGAATCATAGAAATTGAAAACCCAAAAAAATAATCTTACTTCCATAGTCTCTTTTGAAGACAACTGAGTAATAAGGGTTCATGCCTACATAAAACTTTCTCTTAGAAGGCAAATGTACTCATCATAAAGTGTACAAAACATAATTTGATAGGCTGCATATATTGTATTATTGACTGAACAATGTACTTCCCTATGTGAAAAACTCACTCTAATGAACACATAGTTTGAAGTGCACACACTAAAGAATCAAGGAGGGGGCTTCCCCTGGTGGTCCAGTGGATAAAGACACCGCCTTGCAGTGCAAGGCGCGGTTCGAGCCCTGGCCTGGAAAGATCCCACGTGCTGCAGAGCGGCTGGACTGATGTGTCCAATCACTGAGCCGGAGCTCTGGAGCACATGCGCCCAGAGCCAGTGCTCTGCAACAACAGACGCCACCGCGATGGGAGGCCCGCAGGAGCCAAAGAACAAAGGTGGAAGAAAATAGAGAAATGAAAGACCAATAGAAGTGGCCCGCCCGCTCCCCTCCCTCCCCAACCCGACCCCCACCCAAAATAAATAAATAAATAAATCTTAAAAAGAAAAAAGAATCAAGGAGGGAAAGAAACCCCATCTTGTTGTAAATCGACTTTGCTCATTGTTGAGACGAGAATACACTAGTAACATCACTCACACATTTGTTTGAACACTGCTATTCTGCATCATCACAAAAAGAAAAATAATACAAGTAATATACTTAAAAATGCATATAGGGCTTCCCTAGTGGTTCAGTGGGTAAGGATACTGCCTTGCAGTGAAAGGGGCGCCAGTTCAAGCCCTGGCCTGGGAAGATCCCACGTGCCGCAGAGCGGCTGAACTGATGTGTCCCACTATCAAGCTGGTGCTCTGCAGTGAGAGAGGCCACTGCAATGGGAGGGCCACATGGGCCAAAGAACAAAGATAAATAAATAATAGATCAATAGAAGTGACCAAAAAAATGCATATAATTAGCATGTAATGATCCATATGATTTGTTGAATTGGTGGATACTACTTAAGTTAAGGGTTTGAGCATGTTTTCAAACCACTCAAATTATAGTTTACAGTTGTATAATCCAAAGCAAATTCACTAAGCACTTTCAGTTCTGATTTGCATTTTGATCAAGGAACCCACTCATAGTATAACACATTGAAAATATTGACTCTTTTTAACATTTATAAAATATACAGATGGAAGATAGACAGATAGGTAGGCAGATGATATATACATTTCTTCTACTACATAGGTCTATAGTTTTCCAAACCATGTTCTCCAGTAGAGCTCTCTGTTTATGCAGTCTATGGGTAGGGTTGAGACAGCAGCTAATCAAAGTTGGGTTTATGGATTCCCACTCTTAATTCAAGTAAAACTGTTCTATTTTTAACTTTACAGAATATACTTCTGCATGTTTACATTTCCTGAATCAGTTCCATATGTAAGGTACTGAGAAAAAAGCAGTGTCCTAGATAAATTCAATTGTTCTATTATTTTCTACTTTACAATATCAACCTTTATCACAGAAAAATTTTTTGTATGCAAAATAAAATTCAACCTTGTCGTAAAACAGGCTGGAAACTAGTTCTTACCTATTGAAGTGGAGAAAGGGAAGAGATAACAAGCCCATTGCTTAATATCCACTTAACTGACCCTGACTGCCTCTACAGTGTACAGCAATGATAAACTTTCTGTAACCGTGTAGTCTTTGAGATCCTGATGAATATTCTTTAGTTCTGGAATATATGGATCTGGGTGAGGAAGCTTGAGAAGATATTTTCAGGCAGAAGAATTCTTCAACCGAATGCTTCCCAAATTTTCATGAAGACAGGTATTTTCACATAGCACTGACTCTTTATCTGTTGAGGCTTTTTTGTACAAAGCAAAAAAAAAAAAAAAAGTTAACTATCAAAAAAAAAGAAAATGTATTGGCAGGATATGTGATAATACACATATTTCAAGCAAGTACTGAAGAACCAGGATTCATAAAGGAAATACCCAGAGCAGTGTCCTGAATCTAGGTAGTAGCAACTATAGATATATCTCTTTAGATCATCGCTATATGGTCAAATCATTGGTAAACTAGTTCTTTCCTCTTGTTACACTGGAGTGAAGATCCTGTTTGCATCAAAAGTCTATTTCCCATTTGCACTGTAGAAGTCATCTACCATCATCTTCTCCATGACTGAATTCTGAGAATTTTACGTTCTCCAGGGTATTTCTCTCAAATTGTTAACTTTGTGAACATTCTTTTCAACATACAAGCATTCCTTAAAACAACCATTTTATAAAAGATTTTTTGTTATCATTCTGTTACCATCTACCAATTTTAATTATCCTACACACCATCACTCCTTAAAAGGAGTAGTTATCTATGACTATTCAAAATCATCTTTGGAAAGGGGAATAAAAATAGTTAATTTAATGAAGTCAACTCTCAAGCACTTGATTTCTAACAAGCAACCCAAGAAAAGACACTGGAGGGGGTGATGTTGAGTACAATGCGTCTAGACAAGCCAAGGTATTTTCAGTTTTATGTCTTCAATTTCCTAAATACATATCTAATGGGCACATATGCCAGGCAACTACTGATGCTAGGAAAAAATTTTAGTCAAGATTTTGTGAAACCCCCAACTCTCAAATCTTCTAGTGACAGTATGTTACAAATAACAATGAAGCAAGATTAATTTTAAACTTTAGATTTGCTTCAAATTAGTTGTTATTTTTACTTGTAACGGAACACTGAAAATGGATAGATTAAGCAGAATTGTTTTAAAAGTTAAGGCTCCCTAAAGACTAAAACTTAAGGCACATATTATAATCTTCATGACACTGTTTAAAGCAAAAATTTAAACAAACACACAAACCAACTTCCTTGTGTCACTCTTTTTCAACCACTGCCTTCCCAAAGGCTAGGCATTTTCAATCCAGGCTGCTGGTAAGGAGTAAAGCAAAAATTCCATCACTAGCCCCCTGGTATGATTCCCACAGAAATGTCCAGTATTTGCATTGAGCACCAGTGGTAGATCACAGGCCGACAATATTTTGGGTCATGAGCTGCACCATTTACCCTTTAGTCCCACAGGTTCAAACTGGGCTCTCCTTCTCTTTGAGGCCTATTTTGTTTCCCTTTCAAAGATAATTTTGAATATTCATAGATAATTACCCTTTTGAGATCATCGCTATATGGTCAAATCATTGGTAAACTAGTTCTTTCCTCTTGTTACACTGGAGTGAAGATCCTGTTTGCATCAAAAGTCTATTTCCCATTTGCACTGTAGAAGTCATCTACCATCATCTTCTCCATGACTGAATTCTGAGAATTTTACGTTCTCCAGGGTATTTCTCTCAAATTGTTAACTTTGTGAACATTCTTTTCAACATACAAGCATTCCTTAAAACAACCATTTTATAAAAGATTTTTTGTTATCATTCTGTTACCATCTACCAATTTTAATTATCCTACACACCATCACTCCTTAAAAGGAGTAGTTATCTATGACTATTCAAAATCATCTTTGGAAAGGGGAATAAAAATAGTTAATTTAATGAAGTCAACTCTCAAGCACTTGATTTCTAACAAGCAACCCAAGAAAAGACACTGGAGGGGGTGATGTTGAGTACAATGCGTCTAGACAAGCCAAGGTATTTTCAGTTTTATGTCTTCAATTTCCTAAATACATATCTAATGGGCACATATGCCAGGCAACTACTGATGCTAGGAAAAAATTTTAGTCAAGATTTTGTGAAACCCCCAACTCTCAAATCTTCTAGTGACAGTATGTTACAAATAACAATGAAGCAAGATTAATTTTAAACTTTAGATTTGCTTCAAATTAGTTGTTATTTTTACTTGTAACGGAACACTGAAAATGGATAGATTAAGCAGAATTGTTTTAAAAGTTAAGGCTCCCTAAAGACTAAAACTTAAGGCACATATTATAATCTTCATGACACTGTTTAAAGCAAAAATTTAAACAAACACACAAACCAACTTCCTTGTGTCACTCTTTTTCAACCACTGCCTTCCCAAAGGCTAGGCATTTTCAATCCAGGCTGCTGGTAAGGAGTAAAGCAAAAATTCCATCACTAGCCCCCTGGTATGATTCCCACAGAAATGTCCAGTATTTGCATTGAGCACCAGTGGTAGATCACAGGCCGACAATATTTTGGGTCATGAGCTGCACCATTTACCCTTTAGTCCCACAGGTTCAAACTGGGCTCTCCTTCTCTTTGAGGCCTATTTTTGTTTCCCTTTCAAAGATAATTTTGAATATTCATAGATAATTACCCCTTTTGAGATCACATACTTTTTTTATTGTGAAAATTAGTATTAAAACACATAAAACTATTCGTGCCTCCTTAGAGAATTAAATATAGAAAGATATTTCATACCACAGCTGAATTCAGCTTAAGTTTTTCCAAAATTTCAGCTAAACAGACTTGGAATCTTTTTGGTTTCTCTTTTCCTGGCATTTTACCTGTTTGATTCATAATGGTTCCATTTATATCTACATCTAGCTTAGCGCTGAGTGTGAGATACTCAGTCTTTGTAATGCTTGCTAATTAAAGGGAGCTATAGAGCTGTGGCCCACACAAACAATTAAGGATAAGATTGAAACAGAAGTTTTTATTTTTGCTTATCAATAAGTAACTCCTTTTCTTTTTCTGACAAGGCCTTAAAGAAAATTCTGTTTTGCTTAGAATTACTGGAAATATCCTTACTGTTTACACAAACCTAAAGGTTTTGTGGCTCTTTTTCACTTTTCTGAAAAGTAGAGAAATGGGCTTAGTATAAGGATAGGGAGGATGATGGACCAGAATGTAAACTGTAAATATTTTTTTAACCTAGTATCTTTTAAATTGCAGCAGGAGGATGATGTTAGATATTCAATAAATTACATTCAATGCATTTTAAGATATTGCAACTGACAGTGTTTAAGTATAGACATAAAACCTTGTGTAAGGAACTGGCTTTTTAAAATGAAAATTTTCTTTTTTTTTTTTTTTTTCTGTTACTGTTAAAAAAAAAAAAAAGGAGTAGTAACTTGTTGCTATTTGCACTTCCTTAAATGGCATTGTCTCCTTAACCTGCACCACTGTTTCCAGACCTGTAAGACTGGAGTTTTGTGGGAAACAAAACTTAGGAAAACAAATCTAAGTAATTAAAAGAAACTTACTTAACAAATGAAAGGCTGTGTCCTTTCACCTAAATCGCTTCTTTGTTCACAAGTACTATGCTAACAACAGGTGTCCATAAGACTATAGATAAATATACTTGCATCATGAACCATGCTCTTTTGGCTTCTATAATTAGCTTCTGCAGAGGAACCCAGAGGTGGGGAGACCCCAAGATAAGTAAAATTAAATGTGAAAATGATGCGCAGGACGAGCCACTAATCATATACTTGCTGACTTTGTTGAAAAGATACCAACTGCAGTTTCTCTTCTAAAAGAAAAACAGAAACCAACTCCAGATGCAGACAAGATTAAGAAATGCTCACAGAACTAATTGGGTGCTCTGTCTTTGAGGAATGAAGGTTTATTTCAAAAACAGTCACTGTACAAGGTCAGTGGCCAGCTTACTTTGAGCGCCATCATCTAATAAGGCTTGAAGTGAATCAGCTGCTGTTTAGCTTCTGTACCCTCCACTTACGCAATGCATACCCCAACCCAGATATGTGTTTTGCCTTTATAATACTGTTTATTCCTTTATTCGAGGCTGCATGTTCTAGCCACTATTAGGCAGAGTGCAGTCCCAGCCAGTAATAAAGGCTCCTAATTTGTCTTTTACTTGCTAAGAGTGGTCTCTGTTTCTTTCAGGGCACAACAGACCAAACACTAAAGAAATCACCTATGAAGAATACCATAAGCATCTATCCTTATCAAATGTGATGGAAAAGTAGAGAAATGGGCTTAGTATAAGGATAGGGAGGATGATGGACCAGAATGTAAACTGTAAATATTTTTTTAACCTAGTATCTTTTAAATTGCAGCAGGAGGATGATGTTAGATATTCAATAAATTACATTCAATGCATTTTAAGATATTGCAACTGACAGTGTTTAAGTATAGACATAAAACCTTGTGTAAGGAACTGGCTTTTTAAAATGAAAATTTTTTTTTTTTTTTTTTTTTTCTGTTACTGTTAAAAAAAAAAAAAAGGAGTAGTAACTTGTTGCTATTTGCACTTCCTTAAATGGCATTGTCTCCTTAACCTGCACCACTGTTTCCAGACCTGTAAGACTGGAGTTTTGTGGGAAACAAAACTTAGGAAAACAAATCTAAGTAATTAAAAGAAACTTACTTAACAAATGAAAGGCTGTGTCCTTTCACCTAAATCGCTTCTTTGTTCACAAGTACTATGCTAACAACAGGTGTCCATAAGACTATAGATAAATATACTTGCATCATGAACCATGCTCTTTTGGCTTCTATAATTAGCTTCTGCAGAGGGAACCCAGAGGTGGGGAGACCCCAAGATAAGTAAAATTAAATGTGAAAATGATGCGCAGGACGAGCCACTAATCATATACTTGCTGACTTTGTTGAAAAGATACCAACTGCAGTTTCTCTTCTAAAAGAAAAACAGAAACCAACTCCAGATGCAGACAAGATTAAGAAATGCTCACAGAACTAATTGGGTGCTCTGTCTTTGAGGAATGAAGGTTTATTTCAAAAACAGTCACTGTACAAGGTCAGTGGCCAGCTTACTTTGAGCGCCATCATCTAATAAGGCTTGAAGTGAATCAGCTGCTGTTTAGCTTCTGTACCCTCCACTTACGCAATGCATACCCCAACCCAGATATGTGTTTTGCCTTTATAATACTGTTTATTCCTTTATTCGAGGCTGCATGTTCTAGCCACTATTAGGCAGAGTGCAGTCCCAGCCAGTAATAAAGGCTCCTAATTTGTCTTTTACTTGCTAAGAGTGGTCTCTGTTTCTTTCAGGGCACAACAGACCAAACACTAAAGAAATCACCTATGAAGAATACCATAAGCATCTATCCTTATCAAATGTGATGGTCCCTTCTCTGATTTTGCTTTACTTGGTTCCTGAACAGCATTAACCCTTCTTAACCATTCTAGAAACTCGTCTCTCTTACCTGTCATAAGAATTGTCCTTTCTAACTTACTGGCTACTCCTTTTTCAAGCTCATTTGGCAGCTTGTCATCTTCTGCTTGACTTCTAAGCATTGAATTGCCTCCTGGGATTTCTCCCTGTCACTTACTATGTTCACACTCTCCACTTGTGACCTCATTCAATTCTTTCATCAGTTACTACATTTGTTGACGAATTCCAGAAATTTCTCTGCAGGTCTGTCTTCTCTTCTGCTCAAGTTGTTTATACAGTTTTCAGTTGCCCATTTAACATTTTCAGATGCATAACCAATAAGCACCTAAAATACAATGTGTGAAAAACAGAACACTTAAACTATTCCCACTCTGTCTGATCTTCCTTCATTTTTGTACCCTGGTAAACCACATCATCATGCAAACAGTTGGCCAAGCCCAAGTTCTATAATACAGGTTCAGTTCATTAGCAATTCCTATTTTTTAATATTTATGTATTTATTTGGCTGTGCCAGGTCTTTATTGCAGCATGCAGGATGTTTAGCTGAGGCATGTGAACAGTTAGTTGTGGCACATGGGATCTACTTCCCTGACCAAGAATACAACCAAAGCCCCCTACCCTGGGAGTGCAAAATAGCCACTGGACCACCAAGGAAGTCCCAGTAAATTCTACTGATTGTATTTCTAAAATGTTCATAAAATCCATCCACTTATTTCAGTCTCTACTAAGACCATCCAGATAAAATCATCTTTATTTCTCACTTGAACTACCATAGCTTCCTGCATAATTTTCCATTTTGTATCTAAACAGTTCCTTTTCTTCATAATAGGATAAAAGTAATTTTTGAGAAATACTTGGTCTGTCACTCTCTAGTTTTTCAATGAGATTTCATCCTTTATTCGAGGCTGCATGTTCTAGCCACTATTAGGCAGAGTGCAGTCCCAGCCAGTAATAAAGGCTCCTAATTTGTCTTTTACTTGCTAAGAGTGGTCTCTGTTTCTTTCAGGGCACAACAGACCAAACACTAAAGAAATCACCTATGAAGAATACCATAAGCATCTATCCTTATCAAATGTGATGGTCCCTTCTCTGATTTTGCTTTACTTGGTTCCTGAACAGCATTAACCCTTCTTAACCATTCTAGAAACTCGTCTCTCTTACCTGTCATAAGAATTGTCCTTTCTAACTTACTGGCTACTCCTTTTTCAAGCTCATTTGGCAGCTTGTCATCTTCTGCTTGACTTCTAAGCATTGAATTGCCTCCTGGGATTTCTCCCTGTCACTTACTATGTTCACACTCTCCACTTGTGACCTCATTCAATTCTTTCATCAGTTACTACATTTGTTGACGAATTCCAGAAATTTCTCTGCAGGTCTGTCTTCTCTTCTGCTCAAGTTGTTTATACAGTTTTCAGTTGCCCATTTAACATTTTCAGATGCATAACCAATAAGCACCTAAAATACAATGTGTGAAAAACAGAACACTTAAACTATTCCCACTCTGTCTGATCTTCCTTCATTTTTGTACCCTGGTAAACCACATCATCATGCAAACAGTTGGCCAAGCCCAAGTTCTATAATACAGGTTCAGTTCATTAGCAATTCCTATTTTTTAATATTTATGTATTTATTTGGCTGTGCCAGGTCTTTATTGCAGCATGCAGGATGTTTAGCTGAGGCATGTGAACAGTTAGTTGTGGCACATGGGATCTACTTCCCTGACCAAGAATACAACCAAAGCCCCCTACCCTGGGAGTGCAAAATAGCCACTGGACCACCAAGGAAGTCCCAGTAAATTCTACTGATTGTATTTCTAAAATGTTCATAAAATCCATCCACTTATTTCAGTCTCTACTAAGACCATCCAGATAAAATCATCTTTATTTCTCACTTGAACTACCATAGCTTCCTGCATAATTTTCCATTTTGTATCTAAACAGTTCCTTTTCTTCATAATAGGATAAAAGTAATTTTTGAGAAATATTACTTGGTCTGTCACTCTCTAGTTTATGTTTCCAATGAGATTTCATCACATTTAGAATAAAATCATACTAATACTCTTCTTTGTCCTGTAATATAATCCCACTGACTTGCTGACCTCAGTGCATACTAGCTCACCCTTTGCTCACCCCACCAGTATTCTCTACATGGATTGTACTAGATAGTCCTTTTCCACCTCTGAAAGATCTCTTATCCATGATTTGCATATAGATGGATTTTTTTGATTATGCCTTTAAATTCATATCATTATATCATTATTTGCCATAACAAACAAGTCCAGAGTCCCAAACTTACCACACACATACATACACAGACACAGAGAGGGGAGTTAATTCCTCACTCATATATTTTGTTTATCCAATGAGTGTATATGTGTGTTTATGTGTATGTGCACATGATGAGAATTTGATCTGCCACATGAGTTTTACAGGGGCTTTTTCAGTTTAGTGGCACCAACATCTTAAAGGACCTACCGAGGCTTCTACATCCCCTTCTCCTTGAAGCTTTTGCCTTTGGGTTATATCACCTTTAGGGAAGAGAATTTGTGGAGAATTGCACATGATCCTTTCATGAGCCAGATAGATCTCATCAATTTCCTTCACATTCCAATGGCCAGAATTCAGTTACATAACCACACTAAAGAAGAGAGGCTAGAAAATGTAACTTACTGGTTTTCCCAGACTGAAGAGAAAAACATTAATATTTCTGATCACTAGCACTCTTTCTCATACCACTTAAACAAATAGTTACCAAGTAACATTTTTTCCTACATTACCTAATTTTAATTATGCACAAAGCAATTTGTACAACATTTTATTTTTGGTATGCTAATTATTTCTTTAGTCATATACTAACTAATTAATATTCCTGTTGCATTTCTAAAATGTTCATAAAATCCATCCACTTATTTCAGTCTCTACTAAGACCATCCAGATAAAATCATCTTTATTTCTCACTTGAACTACCATAGCTTCCTGCATAATTTTCCATTTTGTATCTAAACAGTTCCTTTTCTTCATAATAGGATAAAAGTAATTTTTGAGAAATATTACTTGGTCTGTCACTCTCTAGTTTATGTTTCCAATGAGATTTCATCACATTTAGAATAAAATCATACTAATACTCTTCTTTGTCCTGTAATATAATCCCACTGACTTGCTGACCTCAGTGCATACTAGCTCACCCTTTGCTCACCCCACCAGTATTCTCTACATGGATTGTACTAGATAGTCCTTTTCCACCTCTGAAAGATCTCTTATCCATGATTTGCATATAGATGGATTTTTTTTTGATTATGCCTTTAAATTCATATCATTATATCATTATTTGCCATAACAAACAAGTCCAGAGTCCCAAACTTACCACACACATACATACACAGACACAGAGAGGGGAGTTAATTCCTCACTCATATATTTTGTTTATCCAATGAGTGTATATGTGTGTTTATGTGTATGTGCACATGATGAGAATTTGATCTGCCACATGAGTTTTACAGGGGCTTTTTCAGTTTAGTGGCACCAACATCTTAAAGGACCTACCGAGGCTTCTACATCCCCTTCTCCTTGAAGCTTTTGCCTTTGGGTTATATCACCTTTAGGGAAGAGAATTTGTGGAGAATTGCACATGATCCTTTCATGAGCCAGATAGATCTCATCAATTTCCTTCACATTCCAATGGCCAGAATTCAGTTACATAACCACACTAAAGAAGAGAGGCTAGAAAATGTAACTTACTGGTTTTCCCAGACTGAAGAGAAAAACATTAATATTTCTGATCACTAGCACTCTTTCTCATACCACTTAAACAAATAGTTACCAAGTAACATTTTTTCCTACATTACCTAATTTTAATTATGCACAAAGCAATTTGTACAACATTTTATTTTTGGTATGCTAATTATTTCTTTAGTCATATACTAACTAATTAATATTCCTGTTGCTATCTTCAAGAGAATGTAAGCTGCATAATGACAGGGACTTTGCTTGGTTTATGCTCCAATCAGAACAACACAGATTATTGGACAAATCATCAACACTGTAGTTTTAGAAAGACAAATACAGCAGAACTTGCTGCCTTCATTCTTTAAGATAACTTCTTAACAAAACAGGCTGAAAGCTAAGTACTTCTGACTGGTAATTTGAAAAACAGGCCAGTGTCAGAGGGTATATCCTGGAGGGCTTCTCGCTTCTAATAGGATCACTGTTTCCACCCAAGGAGCCTTCTTTGTTACACAGTTGGGTAGACTTTCTCTACCCTCTTTCAGAAATTATCTAAAATGCTTAGATTATTTCAGAGATAGTTCTTTACTCTAATCTTGTCCATGGAGTGTGTGGTCCAGCCATTCCCAACCTAGGCGCAGTTCTCTTTGGGCCAGAAAAAACATGGATTTGACTCTACACCTTTTTGTTAATTTCAGGCCAACAAATTCGTGGTTTGCTTTAATTTTTACTGTGAAGTGTCCATGAAACTCATATATATTAGTATTCACTGAAGAAAGAGTAAGTCATCAAGCTAATTCTGAGTTAAACCTATCAGAAAAAAAGGAATAGAATTTGAAAAAAAAAAAAGGTGCAATCTACATTTTTCTTCTCCAGAAGTTAAAACCCATATAAATGAATATAATTGTATAAGTCAAAAGAAAATGCTATATATCTTGACAAATACTCAAAGGCAAAATTCTGAAATTATAGCAAGCGAAAAAATTTAGGATTACTCAATAAAATGAAATATGCTATTCGGTATACGTAACAGACTTTAGAATTCCTTATATTGAAGAAATACAATGAAATACTTCTCTAGTTTCACATTTTTTTTAAAAAAAAAATCATATTTCCTTAATATATCCATTTTAGAGAGTCAGCATTTTTCAATGAATCACAGCTTTTGGAAGTTATTTAAAATATAATTTCTCTGGTATTTGAAAAGAATCTATGCATCCTAGCAGTTGGTATGCATAAAAAGTTTTTGATGGTTTCAGTCTGTACTTTGCTTCATTCCATGAGACAACCTTTTAATGCAAGGTAAAATAAATCAACTATTTTGCAACTTTCCTTAATTATTTCCATAGTTTTATAACTTTAGTAAATACAGTCTCCACTTGAATTCAGTATTAAATACATATATTGGTAATTTTTTTTCATTCATTTTATAAACATAATTTTTAATTTTTTCTGTTCTCAAAAAGCATATAATAAAGACAGTAGTCTACTATGTCATAGGTAGTAGTCAGTTTCTGAAGTATTCTGTGATAAGCAAGGTATAATATCTAACCTCAATGAGTTTATCATTTTTTCCACAAAGCCAACTAAAAATCAAAGTCTTCAAAAGTCTAATAGAAGTGCATGCAGGTTATTAGGAAACTGACTTAGTTTACATTGAAGAGTCAAATCACACTGTCTAAAAAACAATGATTGAGTTAACCTTTTACCCAAGGAGCCTTCTTTGTTACACAGTTGGGTAGACTTTCTCTACCCTCTTTCAGAAATTATCTAAAATGCTTAGATTATTTCAGAGATAGTTCTTTACTCTAATCTTGTCCATGGAGTGTGTGGTCCAGCCATTCCCAACCTAGGCGCAGTTCTCTTTGGGCCAGAAAAAACATGGATTTGACTCTACACCTTTTTGTTAATTTCAGGCCAACAAATTCGTGGTTTGCTTTAATTTTTACTGTGAAGTGTCCATGAAACTCATATATATTAGTATTCACTGAAGAAAGAGTAAGTCATCAAGCTAATTCTGAGTTAAACCTATCAGAAAAAAAGGAATAGAATTTGAAAAAAAAAAAAGGTGCAATCTACATTTTTCTTCTCCAGAAGTTAAAACCCATATAAATGAATATAATTGTATAAGTCAAAAGAAAATGCTATATATCTTGACAAATACTCAAAGGCAAAATTCTGAAATTATAGCAAGCGAAAAAATTTAGGATTACTCAATAAAATGAAATATGCTATTCGGTATACGTAACAGACTTTAGAATTCCTTATATTGAAGAAATACAATGAAATACTTCTCTAGTTTCACATTTTTTTTAAAAAAAAAATCATATTTCCTTAATATATCCATTTTAGAGAGTCAGCATTTTTCAATGAATCACAGCTTTTGGAAGTTATTTAAAATATAATTTCTCTGGTATTTGAAAAGAATCTATGCATCCTAGCAGTTGGTATGCATAAAAAGTTTTTGATGGTTTCAGTCTGTACTTTGCTTCATTCCATGAGACAACCTTTTAATGCAAGGTAAAATAAATCAACTATTTTGCAACTTTCCTTAATTATTTCCATAGTTTTATAACTTTAGTAAATACAGTCTCCACTTGAATTCAGTATTAAATACATATATTGGTAATTTTTTTTCATTCATTTTATAAACATAATTTTTAATTTTTTCTGTTCTCAAAAAGCATATAATAAAGACAGTAGTCTACTATGTCATAGGTAGTAGTCAGTTTCTGAAGTATTCTGTGATAAGCAAGGTATAATATCTAACCTCAATGAGTTTATCATTTTTTCCACAAAGCCAACTAAAAAATCAAAGTCTTCAAAAAGTCTAATAGAAGTGCATGCAGGTTATTAGGAAACTGACTTAGTTTACATTGAAGAGTCAAATCACACTGTCTAAAAAAAAACAATGATTGAGTTAAGTTTTACCTGATTAGCAGGAACTGAATGGGCAAAATTTAGAAATGAATATTAGCTTTGAGCAACATCTGAAGGAAGGCCATAATTTATGAAGTAGAATAATCAACTTGAGTGTGGTGAACGTTGAATACATCAGTGAGCAAAATCAAGGTCCGCAAAACTAAAAAGCTAAGCAAGGCCAGGTCATGAAGGGTTTTGCCTTCTATGTTAAGGAATTTAGGTTTTGTCTTCTATGCAAAGGAATTTAGAATTTTCCAAACTCCTAAATTCTAAAGTAATTCAAACATAAGATTATATAATCAGACCTGAGCATTAGGAAGATCACTACTAAGGGCTGATTGAAGGAGCCTAATAAACAAGTGGAGCTCAATTAGAGTTACTTATATCTACAATGACTTTGCAATATTATGGACTAAGCCACTGCCTTTAATTAAAACATAGAAAAAATAAATATTTTCTCAAATATTAAAATGAAAAAGTAATGCTCAAAATAAATGTCTCAATGGATCAAAAATGAAAAATTAATGCTATAAACAATAAGTAGCAATTTTCACTGTGACAATGCCATTAATTTCCTAGTCAAATCAATGAAAATTAAGTTCTACAAAAAAGTACATTATCACAAAATTTTCAGCACATCATGGATAAAATGAAAGAGTCTAAAAATTTTGAAGAGGAAAAGCTAGATTCCACATATACAACAAAATTTGCAACACTAGAAATTCTAAGCACATCAATTAAATATAGAAATTTGGTAATTTTTCTGTTCATTCATTTTATAAACATAATTTTTAATTTTTTCTGTTCTCAAAAGCATATAATAAAGACAGTAGTCTACTATGTCATAGGTAGTAGTCAGTTTCTGAAGTATTCTGTGATAAGCAAGGTATAATATCTAACCTCAATGAGTTTATCATTTTTTCCACAAAGCCAACTAAAAAATCAAAGTCTTCAAAAGTCTAATAGAAGTGCATGCAGGTTATTAGGAAACTGACTTAGTTTACATTGAAGAGTCAAATCACACTGTCTAAAAAAAAACAATGATTGAGTTAAGTTTTACCTGATTAGCAGGAACTGAATGGGCAAAATTTAGAAATGAATATTAGCTTTGAGCAACATCTGAAGGAAGGCCATAATTTATGAAGTAGAATAATCAACTTGAGTGTGGTGAACGTTGAATACATCAGTGAGCAAAATCAAGGTCCGCAAAACTAAAAAGCTAAGCAAGGCCAGGTCATGAAGGGTTTTGCCTTCTATGTTAAGGAATTTAGGTTTTGTCTTCTATGCAAAGGAATTTAGAATTTTCCAAACTCCTAAATTCTAAAGTAATTCAAACATAAGATTATATAATCAGACCTGAGCATTAGGAAGATCACTACTAAGGGCTGATTGAAGGAGCCTAATAAACAAGTGGAGCTCAATTAGAGTTACTTATATCTACAATGACTTTGCAATATTATGGACTAAGCCACTGCCTTTAATTAAAACATAGAAAAAATAAATATTTTCTCAAATATTAAAATGAAAAAGTAATGCTCAAAATAAATGTCTCAATGGATCAAAAATGAAAAATTAATGCTATAAACAATAAGTAGCAATTTTCACTGTGACAATGCCATTAATTTCCTAGTCAAATCAATGAAAATTAAGTTCTACAAAAAAGTACATTATCACAAAATTTTCAGCACATCATGGATAAAATGAAAGAGTCTAAAAATTTTGAAGAGGAAAAGCTAGATTCCACATATAACAAAGCATTGATTGATATGTCATTACACTTCTTAACAGCAACACTAGAAATTAAAGACAATGGAGTAATGCTTGAAATACTAAGGGTAAATAATCTTCAACTCAGAAGACTTCGTAAAGCTATCAGTCAAATTTAGGTATAAAATTAAGTCATTTTCAATTATTTCATGCACCTTTTATTAGGATTCTGCTGGGAGGATATGTACACGAAAAGAAGAAACAGAGAGAAAGATAAAAAAAAAAATCAAAAATCTGAAAAACAGGAGATAGAACATGAGAGAAGAGAAAAAGTAATATGTATGGAGGTGAAAAAAGGCCAAGATAAAAAGATAGTTGACCAATACACCTAAAAAACAAGGGATTCTAATCCAAGAGAGGATATATCAATGACCAATATAGTTATGTTAGATTACCTAATGTCTGTTATCATACAAGAAGAGTTTTATAGCTCAGTAGTAAAACTGAATTGATAATTAGGCACAGATCAAGCATACATCTGATTGTGCATTCATGCTCAGTAGTTCAGATATGTCCGACTCTTTGCAACACCATGGACAATAGTCCACTAGTCTTCTCTGTCCAAGGGAGTCTCTGGACGAGAATACTGGAGTAGATTGCCATGCCCTCCTCCAGGGAATTTTTCCAACCTAGCAATTAAACTCATATCTTAATCATTGAAGACACATTCTTTATGGCTGAGTCACATGGGAAGACCACATCTGTTTAGAATCATATTTAAAGAGATCTTGACCAAGAATTACCTAAATCAAAGAAACAGATGAGTAATTATATGGAAATAAAACATCAGATTTGGAGTAAAATAAATACAAATGCACACATACCTAGACATGTCATGGTGAAACTTTAGAACATCAAGGATAAAGAGAAAAATCTTCAAAAAAAGTAATTTACACAAGGATTTAAACTAGGCTGACTGCAAGAATAGCTTCCAGAGACATTCTTTATAAGAACTGTTAAGCTCCAGACTGGGAAAGTTGAGAGGATGGTACAATTAGAGACTTACCTTTTAGTTTATATGGATTAACTGCTACTGTCTCATTAAAAGAAATAATTAGCAGCTATTTTATTCCCAATATGTAGTCTCCATGGTTTTATTCATCTCAAAGTAATCAAATATGGATATTAGACAGTGATATGCAGTCTTAGTCTGATACTAATAAGCAGGACTAAAAATATAATTTGTATGCATCAACTTTTATTTGAATAAAAATACATATGTTTATTGGAGAAGGAAGTGGCAACCCACTCCAATATTCTTGCCTGGACAATCGCATGGACAGTGGAGCCTGGCAGCTAACAGTCCATAGGTCTAACAGAGTCAGACAGAACTGAAGCAACTTTGTATAGAACGGCACATCATGGCACATATGTTTCTGGTTAGTTATTTCTAGCTGGCTCTCCAGTGATCTGCCCAGGACTCTTGATGGGATTAAGAGTCAGTGAAGGACTGTGTAGGGGAGAAGAGTGGACTGATCTTTGAAAAAAACTTTTCTCCAAACTACCCCGCCTGTGACCTCTGAATATCTGCTCTAGGCTGACCTCCTTGCCACTGTTTCCTGGTACTCAAACAACCTTGGTCTTCCCAAGATATCTTTCGAGTTTAAACAAGTTATTCACCATATCTTTGAGAATCATGATACTCTGTAACTCATATCTCCTATGTTTCTTGTGCATTTCAGGGCTTCTTTAGGAAGGGAGAACCAGCAGCAGTTGCCAGCTCACCATCATATTGGGAAATGAAGTTCTCCTTAAGATTTAATTCATACACAGGCTTTTACATTTTTTCCTAACAAAGTCAAAATCTATGCAGCGTCTTTATCTTCTATCAGGGTTCTGAATTAACAGATATCCCTGAGGATTCTTTCTGTTCCCTTCTTCTCCATGGCAAGAGACCGTAAATGACCCTAAAGAAAGTGCCTAGATATCCAACATAATTATATGCATCAGATTTGGAGTAAAATAAATACAAATGCACACATACCTAGACATGTCATGGTGAAACTTTAGAACATCAAGGATAAAGAAAAATCTTCAAAAAGTAATTTACACAAGGATTTAAACTAGGCTGACTGCAAGAATAGCTTCCAGAGACATTCTTTATAAGAACTGTTAAGCTCCAGACTGGGAAAGTTGAGAGGATGGTACAATTAGAGACTTACCTTTTAGTTTATATGGATTAACTGCTACTGTCTCATTAAAAGAAATAATTAGCAGCTATTTTATTCCCAATATGTAGTCTCCATGGTTTTATTCATCTCAAAGTAATCAAATATGGATATTAGACAGTGATATGCAGTCTTAGTCTGATACTAATAAGCAGGACTAAAAATATAATTTGTATGCATCAACTTTTATTTGAATAAAAATACATATGTTTATTGGAGAAGGAAGTGGCAACCCACTCCAATATTCTTGCCTGGAAAATCCCATGGACAGTGGAGCCTGGCAGCTAACAGTCCATAGGTCTAACAGAGTCAGACAGAACTGAAGCAACTTTGTATAGAACGGCACATCATGGCACATATGTTTCTGGTTAGTTATTTCTAGCTGGCTCTCCAGTGATCTGCCCAGGACTCTTGATGGGATTAAGAGTCAGTGAAGGACTGTGTAGGGGAGAAGAGTGGACTGATCTTTGAAAAAAACTTTTCTCCAAACTACCCCGCCTGTGACCTCTGAATATCTGCTCTAGGCTGACCTCCTTGCCACTGTTTCCTGGTACTCAAACAACCTTGGTCTTCCCAAGATATCTTTCGAGTTTAAACAAGTTATTCACCATATCTTTGAGAATCATGATACTCTGTAACTCATATCTCCTATGTTTCTTGTGCATTTCAGGGCTTCTTTAGGAAGGGAGAACCAGCAGCAGTTGCCAGCTCACCATCATATTGGGAAATGAAGTTCTCCTTAAGATTTAATTCATACACAGGCTTTTACATTTTTTCCTAACAAAGTCAAAATCTATGCAGCGTCTTTATCTTCTATCAGGGTTCTGAATTAACAGATATCCCTGAGGATTCTTTCTGTTCCCTTCTTCTCCATGGCAAGAGAACGTAAATGACCCTAAAGAGTGCCTAGATATCAACAATGGAATTGATTATTCTCTGAAATAAGCTGAAGCTCCAATGCTTTGGCCACCTGATGGGAAGAGATAACTCATTGGAAAAGATGCTGAATTTGGAAAAATAGAAGGCAAAGGCAAAAGCAGATGACAGAGGACAAGATGGTTGAATGGTGTTACTGAGTCAATGGACATTAGTTTGAGCAAGCTCCGTGAGATTGTGAAGGACAGGGAAGGCTAGTGTTCTGCAGTACATGGGGTTACAAAGAGTCAGACACGACTGAGCACCTGGACTGAATTAAAGAAGCAGTGACAAATAAGACAAAGTATATTTGTAACTACTTAAAACTAAAATTCCAGACAATACTAGCATGGCCACAGAGAAGAAGAGATCAGAGCTGGATAACTGTAGGCCAAGGTCTCATTCTTATTCACACAGAATACATAGAAATATTTCACACAGTGAGGAGAAAAATAAGTATACTTATGGCTCTTAATAAATAAGAATAACCCAAACAAAAAAGAAATAGAATATTGTGCTTTAAAACTAGAAGCATAGTCTGTCTATGGAATGAAAGATGTAAAATGAGAGGGAAAACTGCTTTATAAATAAACAACATGAATTTATGCAGTAGAAGTAATTCCTAATATAATTGCAGACATTATAAATATAAATATGCAGAAGATATCTAAGGAAGACATTCAGTGCCAATTATAAAAACTTAGTAATATTTTATCTATAATAGCCATATTAAATTTCCCGATGTTAAACATTTAAAGAAAATGTTCTAACTCATATCTCCTATGTTTCTTGTGCATTTCAGGGCTTCTTTAGGAAGGGAGAACCAGCAGCAGTTGCCAGCTCACCATCATATTGGGAAATGAAGTTCTCCTTAAGATTTAATTCATACACAGGCTTTTACATTTTTTCCTAACAAAGTCAAAATCTATGCAGCGTCTTTATCTTCTATCAGGGTTCTGAATTAACAGATATCCCTGAGGATTCTTTCTGTTCCCTTCTTCTCCATGGCAAGAGAACGTAAATGACCCTAAAGAGTGCCTAGATATCAACAATGGAATTGATTATTCTCTGAAATAAGCTGAAGCTCCAATGCTTTGGCCACCTGATGGGAAGAGATAACTCATTGGAAAAGATGCTGAATTTGGAAAAATAGAAGGCAAAGGCAAAAGCAGATGACAGAGGACAAGATGGTTGAATGGTGTTACTGAGTCAATGGACATTAGTTTGAGCAAGCTCCGTGAGATTGTGAAGGACAGGGAAGGCTAGTGTTCTGCAGTACATGGGGTTACAAAGAGTCAGACACGACTGAGCACCTGGACTGAATTAAAGAAGCAGTGACAAATAAGACAAAGTATATTTGTAACTACTTAAAACTAAAATTCCAGACAATACTAGCATGGCCACAGAGAAGAAGAGATCAGAGCTGGATAACTGTAGGCCAAGGTCTCATTCTTATTCACACAGAATACATAGAAATATTTCACACAGTGAGGAGAAAAATAAGTATACTTATGGCTCTTAATAAATAAGAATAACCCAAACAAAAAAGAAATAGAATATTGTGCTTTAAAACTAGAAGCATAGTCTGTCTATGGAATGAAAGATGTAAAATGAGAGGGAAAACTGCTTTATAAATAAACAACATGAATTTATGCAGTAGAAGTAATTCCTAATATAATTGCAGACATTATAAATATAAATATGCAGAAGATATCTAAGGAAGACATTCAGTGCCAATTATAAAAACTTAGTAATATTTTATCTATAATAGCCATATTAAAAAGTTATAAAATATTGAAATGAAAGATTGAGAAAATTATCTATTAGCATCTTTGAAAAAAGGCAAATAAGATAGCAAATTTTCTACCTATTGAACTGAAACTTAAGTTATGGACCATCATAAAGAAAATTTATATATCATATACTAGAAAAAGAAACAAAAACAACAAAATATAATGATCAAAAATACTTATGAACTCAACAATATAGGCTAAAATATATAAAACAGCTAACAGAATAAGAGAGAATTTCAGAAATCAAAAATTGTAATGGAATTTTAACATATCCTTCTCAAAAACTAATAAAACAATTAGAAAAGTCACATAGGTATAGAAAATTGAATAATACTTAAACTAATAGTCATACACAGAACTATAAGTCCATCTACCAAAATTATAAACTATTTTTGAGCAAACATGAAACACTTAAAAAAATAAAATATGCATCAAGTCAGTAAGAAGGTTTAATATACTCCCATAAGCAATACTATACTATTTTAACAAGCTCTCTAAATGATTTTGATGCACCAGAAATTTAAGAAGCATAATACTAGGGAAATCACTAAGCCAGTCTACATTTATTTCCTTGAAAATGTAAAGCTTAAACAACAGGAGAAAAGTTGTGTTAATACTGGCATGTGCCAAACTACACAAATACTTATGGCGCCTAAATGAGGAGGATTTTTTTTTTTTTTTCTTTTTGTCTTGGGCTTTTCATTTAGCTGAGAATCCCTATGAGCTCTTCTGAACAAAATTTTATAGTGGCTACTGACCTTCCACCTAAACATGTGACAAGTTTGTCTAGACCATCACAGATGATTTGTTGGAAATTTTTAATCCAATATTTCAATAATGTTTATTTAAAAAAAGTTGACTGATTTCATCATAATTAACTAGTGGAAGATATATATTTTAAGTATGAAGCAAATGTTTAATAAATCTGTCCTCAGTTTTGACTTTCCTCTCTAAAATTTAATAGTATTCTTTTTCTAAGATACTTTCTAGTGTTATAAGTACTAGATATTACTCATAATATTTAACATCTGGAGCATACACTAGGAGATGAGCAGCATCTTACAGTAATTCATCAATCATAATGTAAAAGGGCTTACTGTATCATTTCATGAACTCATATGAAATAATTTCATTTTGATACTTTATCAAAAATTGATATTCATATAAAATAACCAAAAACAGTGACTTGTGTATAAAACTGCAATAAAATGGATTAATTTTGTTAAATAATATGAGTAGTAGAAATCCACATCAACTTCTACTTTGGAAACATTGACTTCCCTCATTGCTCAGTCGGTAAAGAACCTGCCTGCAATGCAGGAGACCTGGATTTTATTCTTGGGTTAGGAAGATTCCATGAAAAAGGAAATGGTAAACCACTTCAGTATTCTTGCCTGGAGAATCCC
Source organism: Tragulus kanchil (assembly GCA_022376925.1). NCBI lineage: Eukaryota > Metazoa > Chordata > Mammalia > Artiodactyla > Tragulidae > Tragulus > Tragulus kanchil. The sequence continues at coordinate 39,493,385 of JAIOJX010000032.1, forward strand.
ATGGACAGAAGAGTCTGGAAGGCTACAGACCATGGAGTAGCAAAAGTCAAACACGACTTAACAACTAAACCACCACCATGCTATTGAAGACTTAGCAAAAAAGTCTTCTCATTTTTAAGTTTTTAGAAGACACATGAAAAATCAGTGAAATGTTTGTCAAATTTCCTCAAATATTGGTCATTCTTTATAATAAAACAATACTATAGTAAAGCTTAGGGTTTTATATCTAGCTCGGAATTGTTACGTACAATTTGAAAGCATGGATTTTATTAATGAAGTGATAGAAAAGGAATATAATTTGAAAAGATAAATGACAGTTTAATGTATCTTTACTCCTGACCTATTAGGCGGATTAGAAATACAGATACCTTCTTGTTTAAGCAGCTACATCTTGACTTTACCACTTTCCTTTCCTTTACCTGCTATGTAGTTCTGGGATTTAAACAGATGTGCAGTCTTGATGGACCAACACTCATTTTCTTTAATCTGATTTTAAATACCATTTCTCTTTAGTAATAAGGAAGTGATTACCATTATTGTTTATTATTGTATTTCCATGCTAACAAAACTTTAAGTTAAAGAAATATTGTATGCCATCTCATATCATAGATTTTCTCAAATCCTTTAGGGCTCTTGTGTTACAAGTGTTATGATAATGTAAGAGACTACTTTCTGTGCTATCCATTCAGAGAAGTCAACAATGTTATTCCAAAACAGCCAGTTTAACTACGGGAGAGAACTACAAATTGGCCTCAGGTATGAAACTACTGCGACACAGAGCGGCAAAAAAGGGGTGAGCTGCTTGGGGAAAACAAAGTGGCAGCTGCATTTGTGGGAAGAGGCCTTAGGATATAATGATAGGAAATGTTAAGAGAAAGCAAGGTACTGCCAGTGGAAAACCCAACACCACACTCAATATTAAGGAGAAAACCTCAAAATGTGAGAATAAGGGCTTATTATCTTGATAATTTATCAGGTTATACAACTTCTCTTGTAACCCATTTGGGAATTAGAAGTAACTAAATACAGCATTATATAACTTTCTAAGTTAGTATTGTTTTAAATTTAAGCCACATATCTTTAATATCATGTTTCATGACAGGGTATGAGCCAGTTCTCCTGGTGTAGTGTTAGAAAGTTTTGAAAAAAAAATGCTTAAATTTAAAATTTTGACTTAGCAAAAGTCTTCTCATTTTAAGTTTTTAGAAGACACATGAAAAATCAGTGAAATGTTTGTCAAATTTCCTCAAATATTGGTCATTCTTTATAATAAAACAATACTATAGTAAAGCTTAGGGTTTTATATCTAGCTCGGAATTGTTACGTACAATTTGAAAGCATGGATTTTATTAATGAAGTGATAGAAAAGGAATATAATTTGAAAAGATAAATGACAGTTTAATGTATCTTTACTCCTGACCTATTAGGCGGATTAGAAATACAGATACCTTCTTGTTTAAGCAGCTACATCTTGACTTTACCACTTTCCTTTCCTTTACCTGCTATGTAGTTCTGGGATTTAAACAGATGTGCAGTCTTGATGGACCAACACTCATTTTCTTTAATCTGATTTTAAATACCATTTCTCTTTAGTAATAAGGAAGTGATTACCATTATTGTTTATTATTGTATTTCCATGCTAACAAAACTTTAAGTTAAAGAAATATTGTATGCCATCTCATATCATAGATTTTCTCAAATCCTTTAGGGCTCTTGTGTTACAAGTGTTATGATAATGTAAGAGACTACTTTCTGTGCTATCCATTCAGAGAAGTCAACAATGTTATTCCAAAACAGCCAGTTTAACTACGGGAGAGAACTACAAATTGGCCTCAGGTATGAAACTACTGCGACACAGAGCGGCAAAAAAGGGGTGAGCTGCTTGGGGAAAACAAAGTGGCAGCTGCATTTGTGGGAAGAGGCCTTAGGATATAATGATAGGAAATGTTAAGAGAAAGCAAGGTACTGCCAGTGGAAAACCCAACACCACACTCAATATTAAGGAGAAAACCTCAAAATGTGAGAATAAGGGCTTATTATCTTGATAATTTATCAGGTTATACAACTTCTCTTGTAACCCATTTGGGAATTAGAAGTAACTAAATACAGCATTATATAACTTTCTAAGTTAGTATTGTTTTAAATTTAAGCCACATATCTTTAATATCATGTTTCATGACAGGGTATGAGCCAGTTCTCCTGGTGTAGTGTTAGAAAGTTTTGAACATCTTAATTTAACAATATTTTTTTTTTCCATCCTCTATACCATTGCTCTGGAAAGAACGGGTAAGAGGTCATCCCAAAAGTAAATATGACATTCATTTATCCATGCTAAAATTCTTCAGGGTCCTGGCATTTAATCTTGAATAAAATGTATAATCCTGATATGTTCACAGTCTATAATTCTTAACAATTTGTGTTTTGCCTAAACTATAGGATCACTGCTTTTGGCAAATTATAGTGTGGTCAAGTTATATTACATTTTTACAGTTTCTAAAATTTGCTACTGTGTCTCATCTCTGCCCTAATATTGCTGTCTATTTTTCCTTTTACTTAGAAAGCCTATGCAAGCATGCTAAGTCAATTCAGTCATGTCCAGCTCTTTGTGACCCCATGAACTATAGCCCATCAGATGGCTCCTCTGTCCATAGGTTTCTCTAGCTAAAAATACTGTAATGGGTTGTCATGCCTTCCTCCAGGGAATCTTCCTGATCTAGGGATTGACTCCATATCTCTACATCTCCTTCATTGGCAGGTTGATTCTTTGCCACTAGTGCTACCTGGGAAGCCCTAGAAAGCCTATACTTCCCGTCAATTGTCTCTTGAACTTCTGCTCATCTACAAGGTCTAGTGCAAGAATATCTCCACCTGTGAAAGCTTTCCTAATTCATCCAAGTACATACAGTTGATAGTTCGTTTCTGTAGAATCCCAGAAGTCTGTAACACAGAAACTCTATTATAGCTATGATATAATTATGTGCTTACATTTTTGCCTTTTTTCCTATACAGTTATTTCCTTTAAGGACAAAATCTGTCTTCTGCAGGAACACGTATCAAAATGCTCACCTTACCTTTTCCCAAAGAGGAACCAAACAGTGACCCTGAAGAGTCTGGAAACAAGAGAGTTCCCAAGAAAAAGAGGAAACTGTCTTCCAAGGAAGAGCCACTCAGCAGTGGACCTGAAGATGCTGCTGCCAGCAGCAAGAGCAAAATCTCCAAGAAAAAGTAAAAACTCTGAAAGCTATCCCAGGAAAACTAGAATGGACATCTCCGCAATGGGGTATAACTTATAGAGGTATTCGTCATCCTGTTCCCAGAGTCCAATAAAATAAAAACAAGCAAAACAAAACAACAAAAAACAAAATGCTCACCTTAGAATGAGTGCTCAAGTGTGTTCCAGCAGGAAGAAGCTACATTTCCAGGTGGAGGTGGTTAGTCAGCACTTACCGGCCTGAGGACTGAGGAATTCAGACAAGAGCATCCAGGTGCTGTTGGACCTCCGTCAGCAGGGCACATGACTCAGCCATGCACCAGGGCCAGGGTGAGGATGGGGCTGCAAGCCTGGAGAATTGAAAAGAAAATGGGTTCTCAAATAATAGTTTCTGAAAAAGTAGATATTCAAGTCCAAGTTTCTTTTTTTAAAGGGAATTCAAAAACGGATGGATATATAAGCCCAGAAAAGTGATTTACATTTGTAAGAACATTCCAGTAGAAATTATTTCCACAGCTATTTTACTGTTTCATAGTATTTGTGTTCCTTTCATTCAAGAAAATGTCATTAGTAATGAGGAAAATGTGCAGGCTCAATTTATGTGTGTGTGTGCTCATTAATTGCTGAACCCACAGTAGACACTGCATGAGTGGTAAAGCTGGAGTAAATGGCAATAAACTGTAAGATTCAGACACATTTATTCTCTTCTAGCTGGATTTTTTCAATCTCTTGAACTTCTGCTCATCTACAAGGTCTAGTGCAAGAATATCTCCACCTGTGAAAGCTTTCCTAATTCATCCAAGTACATACAGTTGATAGTTCGTTTCTGTAGAATCCCAGAAGTCTGTAACACAGAAACTCTATTATAGCTATGATATAATTATGTGCTTACATTTTTGCCTTTTTTCCTATACAGTTATTTCCTTTAAGGACAAAATCTGTCTTCTGCAGGAACACGTATCAAAATGCTCACCTTACCTTTTCCCAAAGAGGAACCAAACAGTGACCCTGAAGAGTCTGGAAACAAGAGAGTTCCCAAGAAAAAGAGGAAACTGTCTTCCAAGGAAGAGCCACTCAGCAGTGGACCTGAAGATGCTGCTGCCAGCAGCAAGAGCAAAATCTCCAAGAAAAAGTAAAAACTCTGAAAGCTATCCCAGGAAAACTAGAATGGACATCTCCGCAATGGGGTATAACTTATAGAGGTATTCGTCATCCTGTTCCCAGAGTCCAATAAAATAAAAACAAGCAAAACAAAACAACAAAAAACAAAATGCTCACCTTAGAATGAGTGCTCAAGTGTGTTCCAGCAGGAAGAAGCTACATTTCCAGGTGGAGGTGGTTAGTCAGCACTTACCGGCCTGAGGACTGAGGAATTCAGACAAGAGCATCCAGGTGCTGTTGGACCTCCGTCAGCAGGGCACATGACTCAGCCATGCACCAGGGCCAGGGTGAGGATGGGGCTGCAAGCCTGGAGAATTGAAAAGAAAATGGGTTCTCAAATAATAGTTTCTGAAAAAGTAGATATTCAAGTCCAAGTTTCTTTTTTTAAAGGGAATTCAAAAACGGATGGATATATAAGCCCAGAAAAGTGATTTACATTTGTAAGAACATTCCAGTAGAAATTATTTCCACAGCTATTTTACTGTTTCATAGTATTTGTGTTCCTTTCATTCAAGAAAATGTCATTAGTAATGAGGAAAATGTGCAGGCTCAATTTATGTGTGTGTGTGGCTCATTAATTGCTGAACCCACAGTAGACACTGCATGAGTGGTAAAGCTGGAGTAAATGGCAATAAACTGTAAGAGATTCAGACACATTTATTCTCTTCTAGCTGGCACAGCAGAGTTTCTCAGGTGAGCCAAATGAATACATGACACCTATGTGTAGATCCATTAATGATCTCAGCTGTTATATAACCAGGCACAACCGTTATTTGCATGATGTGGAGCTTGAAGAGAGGAAGTGGGCCGAGAGCCAGATCAGTGTTTCTTTTATATATATATATATGAAATGGAGCAAGACCCCACAGTCCTTCCCTTTCCCTCTCCATGATGTTCTCTGCCTGACTTTTGTCTGTGAAACACTTTAGTCAAAGAGTAAGTTTAATCAGAAAAATGAGAAATGCAGAAACACAAAAAAACAGTCAAAGGAGACCAAATAATAATAATGATGTAGTCATTAAGCATAGTCAAAGACCTTTAGTTATTTCTCAAGGGCTATAGATATTCTGAGCTACATCCTGTGAGCTATCTTACAGATATGAAAACACACAAGTGGAGAAGTTAACTACATGAGGACCAGACTGTACCCTCAACACGCCACAGTTCTGAGAACCGGCCTCAAATGAATGGAAACAAACTGAACCTACCTGAAAATTCAGCTGTGACTAAAGCAAGATGTTGCTTGTCAGACAACTGATGGCTAATTGAACATGACTGTCACAACTGACTGTACAATTTCTTTATGGAGCTTCCCCCTGCCCCCACGCCTTCTGTCTATAAAAACTCTTACCCCATTGGTTGCCAATGGGGGTGAGTCAGCCTTTGCTGTTGGACCTCCGTCAGCAGGGCACATGACTCAGCCATGCACCAGGGCCAGGGTGAGGATGGGGCTGCAAGCCTGGAGAATTGAAAAGAAAATGGGTTCTCAAATAATAGTTTCTGAAAAAGTAGATATTCAAGTCCAAGTTTCTTTTTTTAAAGGGAATTCAAAAACGGATGGATATATAAGCCCAGAAAAGTGATTTACATTTGTAAGAACATTCCAGTAGAAATTATTTCCACAGCTATTTTACTGTTTCATAGTATTTGTGTTCCTTTCATTCAAGAAAATGTCATTAGTAATGAGGAAAATGTGCAGGCTCAATTTATGTGTGTGTGTGGCTCATTAATTGCTGAACCCACAGTAGACACTGCATGAGTGGTAAAGCTGGAGTAAATGGCAATAAACTGTAAGAGATTCAGACACATTTATTCTCTTCTAGCTGGCACAGCAGAGTTTCTCAGGTGAGCCAAATGAATACATGACACCTATGTGTAGATCCATTAATGATCTCAGCTGTTATATAACCAGGCACAACCGTTATTTGCATGATGTGGAGCTTGAAGAGAGGAAGTGGGCCGAGAGCCAGATCAGTGTTTCTTTTATATATATATATATGAAATGGAGCAAGACCCCACAGTCCTTCCCTTTCCCTCTCCATGATGTTCTCTGCCTGACTTTTGTCTGTGAAACACTTTAGTCAAAGAGTAAGTTTAATCAGAAAAATGAGAAATGCAGAAACACAAAAAAACAGTCAAAGGAGACCAAATAATAATAATGATGTAGTCATTAAGCATAGTCAAAGACCTTTAGTTATTTCTCAAGGGCTATAGATATTCTGAGCTACATCCTGTGAGCTATCTTACAGATATGAAAACACACAAGTGGAGAAGTTAACTACATGAGGACCAGACTGTACCCTCAACACGCCACAGTTCTGAGAACCGGCCTCAAATGAATGGAAACAAACTGAACCTACCTGAAAATTCAGCTGTGACTAAAGCAAGATGTTGCTTGTCAGACAACTGATGGCTAATTGAACATGACTGTCACAACTGACTGTACAATTTCTTTATGGAGCTTCCCCCTGCCCCCACGCCTTCTGTCTATAAAAACTCTTACCCCATTGGTTGCCAATGGGGGTGAGTCAGCCTTTTGACAGACGTCTGTCCTCCCCACTACCCAGCTGCTGGCATCGGAAATAAAGCAAACTTTCCTTTCCACCAGCTTGTCCTGTTTATTGGCATTTGAATGGTAAGCAGCTGAATCTAGCTACTCTTTAAGTAATAAATTTTGGCACACGTGGGGCTCCTGTTCTTCCATAGCACCTGGCTCTCCTTATAAGAAATACGAACTTGTTGCTCATGGCTCATTGGGGTATTTAGGGGATTTTCTTGCTCATGCCTGCTGAGTCACTTCAGTTGTGTCTGACTCTTTGCAACCCTATGAACTGCAACCTACCAGACTCCTCTGTATATGGAATTCTCCAGGCAAGAATACTGGATTGCCATGCCCTCTTCCAGGGGATATTCCTGACCATGGAGCAAACTGATGTCTGCTGCAGCTCCTACATTGCAGGCAGATTCTTTACCACTGAGGCACTGGGGAAACCTGGGAATGTTCCTAGCAACTGACAAAACCATTTGCTTTTGAGGATCCTCTCTCTTTCTGCCCTGTTTGGAATTTGCTGACAACTTATGCTTTTTCTTGGTAGAATGGATACTTGCATTTGGGGATGAGATGATGAGCTCCAAGACCAGGTAAGTCTACTGGTGTGCACCGAGGCAACCTTACTATTTGTTAGTGTTAGTGTTATTTGGGCATTCTTGTTCATTGGCTCTGGCATCTGACTGTCATTAAGGACCATTTGTGAGCATTAGTGCTATTTGAGCATTCTTTCCAGTTGGTTCTGATGTGTGTCTGATATTAAGAACTACTTGTGACATGGGGTGATATTTGTGTATTTTGTCAATTGGTTTTGATGTGTATTTGTTGTTGAGGACTGTTTGTGAGCACTAACTATTATTTGGGCATTCTTGCCAATTGGTTCTGATATCTCTCTGCCTTTTCAGACTGTTTGTGAGTGCCAAGTGTCATTTGGGCATTTTGCCAATTGGTTCTGATGACTGACTCCCATTGAGGACTGTTTGTTTTGGGGAGAGTTTGTTTAGGACTTCATATTGGTCACCCGTGGAGTGTTTGTGACAGATCTGCCATTTGATGTGTGAGCACGCATTCCATTTGTATAACTGGTACTCTTGTTGCTTTATGCAAAATAGGAAATTCCAGATATAATTCAATAAGAAAAATGTTAGTTGTAAAATTATTACAAAAAAAGAAAGGTTTTTTTTTTTTTTTTTTGAAGGGGGAGCAATGTATGGCAACAGTATTTTTTAGACTCTGGAGAAAATTAGCTAAGATGAAACTCTCTTGAAATTCCCAAATCCAATTTTTTGGCACATATAGTTAGAAAAAGCTAGCTTGATAAAACACATTTTCAGATCCTGAAAAAACAAAAATACGCCTAGGAGAAAGTTTCAAGTTATCTCTTACGTTCTAGAAATACAAACATAGTCCACATTGTTTAGGATTTCAACCTTCAGTTAATTTTAAAACTTCAGGTCAAAGGGGAAAAAAAAGGAGACCTCTAATATTGAGTGTGCGAATTTGCCTATTCTGGCTATTATCCCAAAACTGATAAGTTTAATTTCAATGCCTAATTCATGAAAGGCAAAAAGATGAAAAAATGAAATATCTGTCTAGATGTTTGCATACTTTGATATATGTTTTTGTCTTTGGATAATATTACTGAGATTAATTTGTAAAGGAGCTCTATTTAATTGGCCTTAAAATATATAACCACTTGGAAATCAAGCAAATCCAAATTTACCTACCACTGTCTTCTGTGAGACCAAGAGGGAAATTAAAGATATTTGGGTTTATTAAGCATGTATATTGTACCATTAAAGAGAAATTATGGTATGAAAAATGTGTATTTTTAGAGATATGGAATATGTTCTTAAGATTGCCAATCAGAAAATCCTGGTGTAGGGATCTCCCTGGTAGTTCAGTAGGTAAAGAGCTTGCCTTGCAGTGCAAGGGGCACTGGTTCAATCCCTTGCCCAGGAAGATCCCATGTGCCTCAGAGAGGCTGGGCCGGTATGTCCAATTAGGAGCCAGCAGTCTGGAACACGTGTGCCCAGAGCCAGTATTCTACAACGAGAGAGGCCACTGTAATGGGAGGCCCACACAGGCCAAAAGAATAAAGATGGATGAAAATAAAGAAATTTAAAAAAACAATAAAAGAAAATGCTGGTGCAAGATTTTAATCACTTGGTTTTGTTAAAGTTCCAAGGTTAAAAATTGTGATATGTAAAAATGATAAGGGAAACATTTATGTGTGTAATACTAATAGGGTATGTGTTATTGAAGAAGAGAAGGTATAAAGAACAGAGATTTTTGTGAAGAAGAAACGATGATAATAATCCTATAGTCATTTGTTTCTGGATAGGGAAATACCAGGACAAATTTTTTTGGATCTAAAAATTGATAAAAGGTTTATGAAAAAGGACCTTGTAGAAAAGAATTTTGTATATTGTCAGGATTAAGATTAGACTGGAATTTAATTAGGTGAATGAATGTTGTTATTAATAGTAAATTGATACAAGACTGAATTTAGTTTTTCTTTCTGTTAAGAAAGCAAGACTCTCCTGGAATATTGATCTGATTTTGGTAACAGAGACTTCAAATGGAAAGTAATTGTTTTGTTTCTAATCATACTTTTGACCCCAATGTTTAGGATAGAAAAACTGTCCAGTAAGGTTGTCCCAGAGTATAACTATTCATGATGTGTAATACTCTTGACTTTAAGCTTACTGCTTAAAGCACATGTACAATGTTTGTGTGATAATTAGGTATAAATGATACAATGTAAGACCTATAAAGCATTTCCCTATTTTCATACCTCTGCGTCTGTTCATGATACCTTATCAGAATTTCCCCAGCATGAACAACTAGGCAAATATATAAACAAGAAGGGGGTCTAGCATCGAGGGACATGGAGGACCCTGAGCAGGCAGCTGAGCCAATTTGGTAATGCTGGAAAATATATTGACTATCAATGCTTTCTATGGAAAGAGTTGCAACTTAATTGGGGAAAATAATGGAAGAAATTTTCACATATTGAAGGATAGGGAAATAATTCTGACCTATTATGATTTAATTTCACCTTAAGGTTCACCAAAACAGCTTGTTTGTGGCCTATTAAACATGCATGGTATATCTGCGTTCAATTAGGAGCCACAGTCTCCCAGAGCCAGTATTCTACAAGAGAGGCCACTGTAATGGGAGGCCCACACAGGCCAAAAGAATAAAGATGGATGAAAATAAAGAAATTTAAAAAAACAATAAAAGAAAATGCTGGTGCAAGATTTTAATCACTTGGTTTTGTTAAAGTTCCAAGGTTAAAAATTGTGATATGTAAAAATGATAAGGGAAACATTTATGTGTAATACTAATAGGGTATGTGTTATTGAAGAAGAGAAGGTATAAAGAACAGAGATTTTTGTGAAGAAGAAACGATGATAATAATCCTATAGTCATTTGTTTCTGGATAGGGAAATACCAGGACAAATTTTTTTGGATCTAAAAATTGATAAAAGGTTTATGAAAAAGGACCTTGTAGAAAAGAATTTTGTATATTGTCAGGATTAAGATTAGACTGGAATTTAATTAGGTGAATGAATGTTGTTATTAATAGTAAATTGATACAAGACTGAATTTAGTTTTTCTTTCTGTTAAGAAAGCAAGACTCTCCTGGAATATTGATCTGATTTTGGTAACAGAGACTTCAAATGGAAAGTAATTGTTTTGTTTCTAATCATACTTTTGACCCCAATGTTTAGGATAGAAAAACTGTCCAGTAAGGTTGTCCCAGAGTATAACTATTCATGATGTGTAATACTCTTGACTTTAAGCTTACTGCTTAAAGCACATGTACAATGTTTGTGTGATAATTAGGTATAAATGATACAATGTAAGACCTATAAAGCATTTCCCTATTTTCATACCTCTGCGTCTGTTCATGATACCTTATCAGAATTTCCCCAGCATGAACAACTAGGCAAATATATAAACAAGAAGGGGGTCTAGCATCGAGGGACATGGAGGACCCTGAGCAGGCAGCTGAGCCAATTTGGTAATGCTGGAAAATATATTGACTATCAATGCTTTCTATGGAAAGAGTTGCAACTTAATTGGGGAAAATAATGGAAGAAATTTTCACATATTGAAGGATAGGGAAATAATTCTGACCTATTATGATTTAATTTCACCTTAAGGTTCACCAAAACAGCTTGTTTGTGGCCTATTAAACATGCATGGTATATCTGCTTTAACCATTAAGAAAAAAATATATATATTCAGAGAAAAATACAGATATATTTTGATTAGTATCCTCATTGTAATATGTCTAATAATTTTCAAATATTTATCCAGGTAATACGAAAGTTTATTCCCTTTTTTGTTCTGTACCTGATCATCCATAAGACTGAGGAGTATCAAAGGAAAGGGCAGATTGCAAGGAGAAGGACCCTGTGACCCTTGTCCCCATCATGTTCCCTGCCAGCCTCTTGTCTCTGGAAAACTTTAGTCAAAGAATACGTTTAATCAGAGAAATGAGAAATGCAGAAACATAGGAAAACAGTCAAAGGATACCAAGTAATGATAATAATGTAGTTACTAAGCACAGTCAAAGACCTTCAGTTATTTCCCAAGGGCTATACGTAGTATTCTGAGCCACATCCTGTGAGCTGTCCTATAAATACTCAAACTCACAGGTGGAGAAATTAACTACATGACCATACTGTACCCACAACATGAGCTGCCACTGTTCTGAGAATTGGCCTCAAAAAAATGGAAGCAGGGCTTCCCTGGTAGTTCAGTGGTAAAGAGTTCACCAGCCAATTCAAGAGACATGGGTTAAGTCCCTGATCTGAGAAGATCCCACATGCTGCAGAGAAACAAAGCCCATGAGCCACAACTGTTGAGCCTGAGCTCTAGAGCCTTGTAGAAGCAACTATTGAGCCTATGTGCCCAACTACTGAAGGCCATGTACCCTAGAGTCCAAGTTCCACAACAAGAGAAGTCACCACAACAAGAAGCCTGCTCACCTCTACTAGAGAGTAGCCCCCACTCCCTGCAACTAGAGAAGAGCCTGTGACAGCAGTGAAAACCCAGAATAGCTGAAAAAAAAATATATATATATATATAACTTTTTTTAAAAAAAAGGAGCGATGTAAGAGTCATATTTTCAGGAAAAAAAAAAAGATGCAAACTGACCCTGCCAGAAGATCAACAGTGCCTAAAACAAGAAGACAGTGCTGGCCAACTTGAAGATGGCTGTCAGAGCTGACTCTGCCATTTTCTGCGTGTAGCCAATCCCCGCCCCCTCCACACACACCAAGTTGCTGACATCTGAAATTGTCTCAAAGTAAAATTTCCTTTCCATCAATTTGGCCTGTTGGCCTGTTTATTGACTTTTGACCAGACCCACATACTCTATCAGTTACATATACATATATATATATATATTACAGTTATATATAGATAGATATACGATATATATTTTAATAATTCCTATTACTCAAACTCACGACTGATGGAGTATCAAAGGAAAGGGCAGATTGCAAGGAGAAGGACCCTGTGACCCTTGTCCCCATCATGTTCCCTGCCAGCCTCTTGTCTCTGGAAAACTTTAGTCAAAGAATACGTTTAATCAGAGAAATGAGAAATGCAGAAACATAGGAAAACAGTCAAAGGATACCAAGTAATGATAATAATGTAGTTACTAAGCACAGTCAAAGACCTTCAGTTATTTCCCAAGGGCTATACGTAGTATTCTGAGCCACATCCTGTGAGCTGTCCTATAAATACTCAAACTCACAGGTGGAGAAATTAACTACATGACCATACTGTACCCACAACATGAGCTGCCACTGTTCTGAGAATTGGCCTCAAAAAAATGGAAGCAGGGCTTCCCTGGTAGTTCAGTGGTAAAGAGTTCACCAGCCAATTCAAGAGACATGGGTTAAGTCCCTGATCTGAGAAGATCCCACATGCTGCAGAGAAACAAAGCCCATGAGCCACAACTGTTGAGCCTGAGCTCTAGAGCCTTGTAGAAGCAACTATTGAGCCTATGTGCCCAACTACTGAAGGCCATGTACCCTAGAGTCCAAGTTCCACAACAAGAGAAGTCACCACAACAAGAAGCCTGCTCACCTCTACTAGAGAGTAGCCCCCACTCCCTGCAACTAGAGAAGAGCCTGTGACAGCAGTGAAAACCCAGAATAGCTGAAAAAAAAATATATATATATATATAACTTTTTTTAAAAAAAAGGAGCGATGTAAGAGTCATATTTTCAGGAAAAAAAAAAAAAAAGATGCAAACTGACCCTGCCAGAAGATCAACAGTGCCTAAAACAAGAAGACAGTGCTGGCCAACTTGAAGATGGCTGTCAGAGCTGACTCTGCCATTTTCTGCGTGTAGCCAATCCCCGCCCCCTCCACACACACCAAGTTGCTGACATCTGAAATTGTCTCAAAGTAAAATTTCCTTTCCATCAATTTGGCCTGTTGGCCTGTTTATTGACTTTTGACCAGACCCACATACTCTATCAGTTACATATACATATATATATATATATTACAGTTATATATAGATAGATAGATATATCACTGAATATATCAAACAGGGATGTTATTGTTAAAATCCAACCTCTTCACACCAGCACCATATTGCATCTCAAAAAGTGTTTTGGGTGATGTAGAAAAAAATGGGTTCACTGTAGAGTGCCAAGCAAAGCATCCAGGGCAGCTAATGCTTAAAAGATCCAGACTCTCTGAAGGTTACGGTAAGGGAGGGGATTTTTAGGGTATGCGATAAGCTTGTAGATGTTCTTCTGATTGGCTGATGATAAGGTTATTATGAGTCAGTACCATCAGCCTTCTTGTTCCAACTGGTCTGTAGTCTACCTGCTTGTGGGCAACATACAGTTAACTTCTTCCACCTGGTGGATTTCTGTATCTGCAAAAAAGCTGAAAAGATATGGCTCTGAAAATTATTTATAGTCCTTGAGGAAGATTTAAAGGTCCTTGATTTTGTTTGATGAATAAACTACTATTATTTTGTCTTGGTAAACTCTTGGTATGCACTAGCTACTGCTTCATCTGTTAATCTGAGTTGTCATTACCAGTTCACCTGAGTCCATTTCTGTCTCACATGACCATCTTTAAGATTTTAAAATAAGACCATATTTGGAGACCTCTTTGTATTTATTTTTAAATCAGCATAAAAGAAGAGATGCTAGGTAGATATTTCTCTAATAGTTAGGAATGAGTTCCAATGATATAGTATTTAGAAGGTATTTATAGAGAAATGAGAATGGGGAAAGTATTGATCCAGTTGTAGTATATGTTATATATATGTAAAAAAAAAAAAAAATATATATATATATATATATATATATAATACTTTTTTTTTCAATCCCGAGTTTTTTTATTTTGCTTTTATGATTTTAAAGAGTTTTGTTGTTTACAGGTATGTATAATTGGAGATTAGTCATATGTATATCCCATTCCCCCCCATCCCACCCCTCCAGGCTGTCACGTAGCCCCCATGTACAATCCCTTAGACCCACAGTGCATTGAAAATAGCTATCTCTTTTACATAAGATAGTATAGAGTTCCATGCTGCTCTTTCTGTATCTTTCACCTACTTTTCTCTCTCCCCAATGTTCATAAGTCTGTTCTCTATGACTGTTTTTCTGTCAAAGCTCTGTGTGTATATTTATCAGTACAAACTTACTAGATTTCATATATATGTGATAGTATACTATATTTATCCTTTTCTTTTTGACTTACTTCACTTTCTATAATAGGTTCTAGATTCACCCATCTCGTTAGGACTGAATATTTCTTTTTGTGGCTGAGAAGTATTTCATTGTGTGTGTGTGTGTGTGTGTGTATAATACTTTTATACTCTTCACCCATTTCTAAGTTAAAAAAGAAATCCAAATACCAGTCTTGTTTTCTCCTGTTTTTCTTCCTCAGTCATACTTTATTAACTCCTCAGTTTTTTTGCTTCTTGTTCTTTTCCTGCCTCAGTGGCAGAAGGATTACAAGTGTATGTCCAGAATTAAATAAAATATTAAGGTTTGTTTAAGGGACTCATTATTTCCATGTCTTATATTCATTGATAAATAATTCCTATATGAACAAATTCATTCTATTTTTTCACTGATAAATTTGAAACAGGCATATGAGCATAGATCTGCAAGGTTAAATAAGCAGGTATCTTGCAGTGATCACTTTTATAGTTTTTTTTCTTCCTATCCCATTTAAAATTTAAAAAAGTTGCTTGTTATGAATGGTACTTATTTTGACATTGATAAATTGATATGTCAGTTTTAACCATTTTATAGTAATATGACAAGTAACATCATAAGGTGGCCTTAAGAAAAACTACTCTAAATTCCCAAGCAACTGAAATATAAAAAAAAAAAAAACCCATAAAAAGAAAGGTGTAAATTAATTTCAACCTCTTTTGCTTTATATCTAATGGCATTTTTTTGTTTAATGAATAAGAGCTCATAAAAAAACATATTAAAAACAAAAATGGGATAATAATGCACATCAAATCTTCAACAAAGCACAATGTGCCTTAAATTTAAATATTATTTTAAATGTCCTATTTTTAGAAACATTACCAAAAATTAGCAAAAAATTTGTGTTTTAAAACTATGATCATGAGATAATTATCTAAAAATATTTTCCACTGGATTTCTAGCTGGAAACAAGTATATACTATAGACATCTTAATTTTATATAGGGATATAAACATTTTGTCTCACTTGTCCAAAAAATAGTGGATTATATGTAGATCAAATGGAACATTGCTGCCAACAAACTTGAATAAAACCATTATTGAAATATTTTCCTTAGACTATGATCTAAAAAAATTAATCTCAGTTCACCCAGTTCAGTAAAAATGGCACATATTTTGCTTGAACTGAAAATCTTTGTGTTACTATCTGATGCTATGAAAATCAATACATTTAAGAAATATAAAATTGGTGTGCTAAAATCTAATGAACTTAAGATAAGATCCTCTATGTTAAAAACTATGAAGAGCTTTCAGATAAGAGGATCTAATTGACTTAACTGTGAACACAATTGAACTTTCTAATGAATTTATTTAGAAGAGTATTAGGTTGGAATTGATTTTAAGTTGGAAATCATCAGTAAAAGATTCTCTTTAAGGTTAAGAAGAAGTATCATTACAATCATTCTATTTTCACTGATAAATTTGAAACAGGCATATGAGCATAGATCTGCAAGGTTAAATAAGCAGGTATCTTGCAGTGATCACTTTTATAGTTTTTCTTCCTATCCCATTTAAAATTTAAAAAAGTTGCTTGTTATGAATGGTACTTATTTTGACATTGATAAATTGATATGTCAGTTTTAACCATTTTATAGTAATATGACAAGTAACATCATAAGGTGGCCTTAAGAAAACTACTCTAAATTCCCAAGCAACTGAAATATAAAAAAAAAATAACCCATAAAAAGAAAGGTGTAAATTAATTTCAACCTCTTTTGCTTTATATCTAATGGCATTTTTTTGTTTAATGAATAAGAGCTCATAAAAAAACATATTAAAAACAAAAATGGGATAATAATGCACATCAAATCTTCAACAAAGCACAATGTGCCTTAAATTTAAATATTATTTTAAATGTCCTATTTTTAGAAACATTACCAAAAATTAGCAAAAAATTTGTGTTTTAAAACTATGATCATGAGATAATTATCTAAAAATATTTTCCACTGGATTTCTAGCTGGAAACAAGTATATACTATAGACATCTTAATTTTATATAGGGATATAAACATTTTGTCTCACTTGTCCAAAAAATAGTGGATTATATGTAGATCAAATGGAACATTGCTGCCAACAAACTTGAATAAAACCATTATTGAAATATTTTCCTTAGACTATGATCTAAAAAAATTAATCTCAGTTCACCCAGTTCAGTAAAAATGGCACATATTTTGCTTGAACTGAAAATCTTTGTGTTACTATCTGATGCTATGAAAATCAATACATTTAAGAAATATAAAATTGGTGTGCTAAAATCTAATGAACTTAAGATAAGATCCTCTATGTTAAAAAACTATGAAGAGCTTTCAGATAAGAGGATCTAATTGACTTAACTGTGAACACAATTGAACTTTCTAATGAATTTATTTAGAAGAGTATTAGGTTGGAATTGATTTTTAAGTTGGAAATCATCAGTAAAAGATTCTCTTTAAGGTTAAGAAGAAGACATTTTAAATTGCATTCAAAAATTAACACAGTGAAATATATGCAGAGCAATATGGTACCAACTGAAATTTAAAAAAAAACACAATATGTGTTTTTAACTGAAACTATCATTTCTTTCATTTAAGGAAAGGAAACTCAATTTGTGCTCTATGGAGATACCAGTCATCTGAAAAATGTGTGCTCAATTTTCTCAACCATTCAAACAGAACTTGTTAAAAGTTGAATAGAGAAATAGGTCTTTGTTCTCTAGACTGAGACTGAGGGACTTTTTGACCCAGATTTAGGCCCTTTGTCTTCTAATCTGGATCAAATACACATGAAATAATTGAGCATTATGATTTTGGAATAGAGGGTGGAGTAGAACTTTGTAATTCTTTGCATTCTGTTCATATTCATATTTGGCTACCTCTTTCAAGAAAGAACACAACATTTTTGAGGGCGTGCATTAAAATTTTGTGTATCTAGACATTAGAACAGCGCTTGAATAGTAGATATTCAAAAAATATTCATTGAATAAATTAAGATACATATGAAGGATAGATTGCAAATATATAAGAACAAACTAAAGAAATATGGGTTAAAATTATGGAAAGTTTTCAGAAAAATAAAAGTTGTTAGGTTCTGAAATTTCCAATTAGGATTTTAGAAGTCTTCACTACTATAGATCTTGAAGCGAATTACATAATGTAGCTTGGGAAAGAGCAGACTTCCAGAGAATATAAAATGACAACTAGCAAATAACAAAATCTCCAAGTTCTGAATCCTGGCAAACAAGGATTGCCATGTTCCAGTAAAAGTAATCACTTTTATGACTTCCAGGAAAATAAAATAAATGCCGTCAATATCCACCCTCTTCCCTTCCTTCCACACATGCTGATGGTCCCTTATTTTCTCTAAAATAGATAATATCTTCAGCAATAGATCATTCACTCAAGTTAGGAATTTCTCACGTTTTCAGGACTTCTATCCCTTTCTTTTTTCATCTTTGTTACTGGTCAGAAACTGCGAAATCTAAATTTCTTTCTCCAAGATCATGTCACAATTTTCCTTTAAGATTTCTTCACCTCTTAATCACAGAACTGTAAGAACTTCCTACTAAATGTCCATCTCTCCAGTTTTTCCTCTTCAAATTACTGCCCACATTGTTTTTACAGTGATAGTTTTTTTTTTTTTTTTTTTTTTTAAGATTTATTTA
The DNA here is from genome assembly GCA_022376925.1 of Tragulus kanchil. Classification (NCBI taxonomy): domain Eukaryota; kingdom Metazoa; phylum Chordata; class Mammalia; order Artiodactyla; family Tragulidae; genus Tragulus; species Tragulus kanchil. Next base: position 39,511,719 of record JAIOJX010000032.1, read on the forward strand.
TTTATTTGTTTTGGTGCGGGTGGGGGGGGGGGGGGGGGGGGCAGGCGGGCCACTTCTATAGGTCTTTCATTTGTCCATTTTCATCCATCTTTGTTCTTTGGCCCGTGTGGGCCTCCCATTGTGGCGGCCTCTGTTGTCGCAGAGCGCTGGCTCTGGGCGCATGTGCTCCAGAGCTCCAGCTCAGTAATTGGACACATCAGTCCAGTCGCTCTGCGGCACATAGGATCTTCCCAGACCAGGGATCGAACCGGCACCCCTTGCACTGCAAGGTGGTGTCCTTACCCACAGGACCACCAGGGAAGCCCACAGTGATAGTTTTAAAATACATATCTGGTTAGTTCTACTAAAAAAAGGAAATAAAAAACAACTTTTAATTATCTTTTTTTTGTGTGTTCATAGGAGAATATCTAAGTTTTCTTAGGCATATATTGCCCTTTATAATATTAGGCCTCACTGAACCTTCTTGTCTATATCATATTACACTCCCATTTGAACATTGTTATACTTTACACATAATAAATAGCACAGGAATCTCCAAGCATGCCATGCTCTATTTTATTTTTCTTTTACTTTTCAACACCTATTTTCCAATATTTACCTCTTATGCTGCTTTACCTGTTCTCAAATACTCTGAGCAATGCCACTTCCTAGTAAACAAATAATCACTCATCATTTTTCAAAGTGTATTGTAGACCATGATGTTATAGTTTTTATGATACTCTATCAATTATTTGTTGATGTACTTCTCTTTCTTTCAAGAATGTGTGTTCCTTTCATGCCAGGAGCCTTTCTGATACAGACTTGTATCCTCTGCTCCCTGTATGGCTTTTGGTACTCACTCAATTTTTGTAAGCAGATGAATAATTGATGATAAATGCTATGAACTGAAGTGTGTTCCCTTGAAATTCATATACTGAAGTTCTAACTTTGAATGCAACTGCATAGGAAGATAGGGTCTTCAGGAGGTAATTAAATTGAATGAGGCCTTAGGGTAAAGCCATAATCAGATAGGGTTGGTACACTAATCAGAAAAGGAAAAGAACCAGAGATCTTTCTCCACCATGTGAGCACACAACAAAAGGCAGATTTCTGCATGCCACTAAATTACCTGGCACCTTGATTTTGAACTCCCCAACCTCTAGAACTGTGAGAAATAGATTTGTGTGGTATAAGCCACTCAGTCTATGGCATTTTGGATTCAAACTTGAGTAGACTAAAAGAGTAAGTGCAGAAAAGAAAAATGGTTCTATATATTGCATGCACCTAGTACTCAGATTTACACTGCTTAAGACCACCTGGTAACTAGATATTTTGTATCCAAGGGAAATGAAGCTGACTATGAATTTCAGAAAGTAAGCATCTAAATACCTTTAGAACATGTTCAATAAATTACATGAGATATTCAATGTTTTAATACAAAACAGAATTGGTGTGACATGATTTTGCCTAATTGTAGGCTAATGTAAGTGTTGTCCGTATGTTTAAGGTAGGTTAGGCAAAGCTATGATGTTCAGTCAGTTAGGTGTACTACATGCATTTTCAACTTACGATAATTTCAAAAAATTATTTGTGTATTGGGATGTAAGCCCCTCCTATGTCAAAGAACATCTATATAAATGCTCTTGGTGATTCTGTTGGGGAGGTGGTGAAATCCTCCTCTCATCCTCTGCCATCTTGGCCCCCTCAAATACATACTATATATGGAATCCAGTAAGAGGGTAGTGATAAAACATGCAGTGAAGCGATGAAAAAACAGACATAGAAAACAGACATATGAACATTGTGGGGAATGAACAGTGGGTGGAAGGCATAGAGGGAGTAACATGGAAACCTATACTATCATATGTGAAAAAGATAGCTATTGTCATTGCGCTGCGGAATAAGAGATCCTGCAGGGGCATGGTGCGATGGCCTGGAGGGGTGGGATGGGAGTGCTGGGAGAGGGGAGGGGACCAGGGATACGTATATGACTGATCTGGGAACATACATGTCTGTGAACAACAAAACTGTAAAAATTTTTTTTAAATGATATCATTATTAAGATGAGTATGTTTATCGGAAAAGACTCAAATATTTAAGTATTAAATATTTTGATGACTATGCACTTTGTAAAAGATAAATTTAAAAGTCTATTTTGCTAAAAGAAGATGCTCTTCATAATTTTCAGAATGATTTAAGGAAAGTCTTTAAGATATAGAGAATCCTAAAGTTGTTTTTTTTTTAATGGAAAAAATATTAACAAAGATAAACATATGCCCATATGTTGGTTAAGTAAGCCTTTGTATACTAGTATATATGCATGGATGAAATTGGCATAACCATATAGAGTGCTATAAGCATGTATTTGATAGCCATCATTATCTAACAATCATTTCCAATGTCATTAAGTTTAATATTCACTAAAAGGGATTTTACTGATACAATAATACACAGCATGTCTCTTAATTTTTAATAATCTTCTTATTCTGTGATCATTATCTTTTCAAATTTTTACTTATTGTTTAGGGAATTAAAACAGTTATCTCTTTTCTGTGTACTCAAGCACTACTCTCAGTTCCTCACTTCTGGTCACCAAATACATGGGATTTTTCTTTTCCTACATCAAGTATTAATGTTTTAATACAAAACAGAATTGGTGTGACATGATTTTGCCTAATTGTAGGCTAATGTAAGTGTTGTCCGTATGTTTAAGGTAGGTTAGGCAAAGCTATGATGTTCAGTCAGTTAGGTGTACTACATGCATTTTCAACTTACGATAATTTCAAAAAATTATTTGTGTATTGGGATGTAAGCCCCTCCTATGTCAAAGAACATCTATATAAATGCTCTTGGTGATTCTGTTGGGGAGGTGGTGAAATCCTCCTCTCATCCTCTGCCATCTTGGCCCCCTCAAATACATACTATATATGGAATCCAGTAAGAGGGTAGTGATAAAACATGCAGTGAAGCGATGAAAAAACAGACATAGAAAACAGACATATGAACATTGTGGGGAATGAACAGTGGGTGGAAGGCATAGAGGGAGTAACATGGAAACCTATACTATCATATGTGAAAAAGATAGCTATTGTCATTGCGCTGCGGGAATAAGAGATCCTGCAGGGGCATGGTGCGATGGCCTGGAGGGGTGGGATGGGAGTGCTGGGAGAGGGGAGGGGACCAGGGATACGTATATGACTGATCTGGGAACATACATGTCTGTGAACAACAAAACTGTAAAAATTTTTTTTAAATGATATCATTATTAAGATGAGTATGTTTATCGGAAAAGACTCAAATATTTAAGTATTAAATATTTTGATGACTATGCACTTTGTAAAAGATAAATTTAAAAGTCTATTTTGCTAAAAGAAGATGCTCTTCATAATTTTCAGAATGATTTAAGGAAAGTCTTTAAGATATAGAGAATCCTAAAGTTGTTTTTTTTTTAATGGAAAAAATATTAACAAAGATAAACATATGCCCATATGTTGGTTAAGTAAGCCTTTGTATACTAGTATATATGCATGGATGAAATTGGCATAACCATATAGAGTGCTATAAGCATGTATTTGATAGCCATCATTATCTAACAATCATTTCCAATGTCATTAAGTTTAATATTCACTAAAAGGGATTTTACTGATACAATAATACACAGCATGTCTCTTAATTTTTAATAATCTTCTTATTCTGTGATCATTATCTTTTCAAATTTTTACTTATTGTTTAGGGAATTAAAACAGTTATCTCTTTTCTGTGTACTCAAGCACTACTCTCAGTTCCTCACTTCTGGTCACCAAATACATGGGATTTTTCTTTTCCTACATCAAGAAATTCTGTGATATCAACTAGGTGTTTCACAATGTATTCAGTTCCGATACCATCTGGAGTTAGTCAGATCTCACCGTTTAAGGGCTTACTATCACAAAATTGCCACTTCCCTGATTTTGAATACTTGAGACTGCTATAAAGTGAAGGTTTCTACTATCCTGGTGCTGGGTCCAATTCATTTGGCAGAGCTGTTCACAGAGCTCAGGCAAACAGTTCACTTGCTAGATTACTGTTTTTTCATGAAGGATAGTAAAAGAGGTGAATGAACAGCCAGGTAAAGAGATCCATGAGGCAAAGTCTGAGAGCGTCCCAAGCCAAGGAACTTCTGGGCTTATGGAGTCTGGCAAATGCCACTCTCCTAACACATGGATCTGTTCTGGCTCATTAACCTGGAGCTCTCCAAATCGAATTCTTATGAATTTTCTGATGAAGTCTACATTACCTAGGCATGGCTGATTCAATCATTCACCATTTGTGGTTAATTCAGCTTTTACCTGTCCCCTCACCAGAGGTTGTGGGGAGTGGTACAAATTCCAAACCTGTAATCACTTGGTTGGTTCCCTGGAAAATATCATGGGCTTTCCAAAAGTAATCCATTAACATGATTTTTAATGGAAAAAATATTAACAAAGATAAACATATGCCCATATGTTGGTTAAGTAAGCCTTTGTATACTAGTATATATGCATGGATGAAATTGGCATAACCATATAGAGTGCTATAAGCATGTATTTGATAGCCATCATTATCTAACAATCATTTCCAATGTCATTAAGTTTAATATTCACTAAAAGGGATTTTACTGATACAATAATACACAGCATGTCTCTTAATTTTTAATAATCTTCTTATTCTGTGATCATTATCTTTTCAAATTTTTACTTATTGTTTAGGGAATTAAAACAGTTATCTCTTTTCTGTGTACTCAAGCACTACTCTCAGTTCCTCACTTCTGGTCACCAAATACATGGGATTTTTCTTTTCCTACATCAAGAAATTCTGTGATATCAACTAGGTGTTTCACAATGTATTCAGTTCCGATACCATCTGGAGTTAGTCAGATCTCACCGTTTAAGGGCTTACTATCACAAAATTGCCACTTCCCTGATTTTGAATACTTGAGACTGCTATAAAGTGAAGGTTTCTACTATCCTGGTGCTGGGTCCAATTCATTTGGCAGAGCTGTTCACAGAGCTCAGGCAAACAGTTCACTTGCTAGATTACTGTTTTTTCATGAAGGATAGTAAAAGAGGTGAATGAACAGCCAGGTAAAGAGATCCATGAGGCAAAGTCTGAGAGCGTCCCAAGCCAAGGAACTTCTGGGCTTATGGAGTCTGGCAAATGCCACTCTCCTAACACATGGATCTGTTCTGGCTCATTAACCTGGAGCTCTCCAAATCGAATTCTTATGAATTTTCTGATGAAGTCTACATTACCTAGGCATGGCTGATTCAATCATTCACCATTTGTGGTTAATTCAGCTTTTACCTGTCCCCTCACCAGAGGTTGTGGGGAGTGGTACAAATTCCAAACCTGTAATCACTTGGTTGGTTCCCTGGAAAATATCATGGGCTTTCCAAAAGTAATCCATTAACATGATTTTTAATGAGTTTAGAGAAGCTAGTTATAGTAATACAAAGACCATTATGATTCTTATCACTTTGGAAATTCCAAGAAGAGTATATCATATATTTTATTATTATAAATCAGGAAATTACCATTATAGGGTAGATCAATGAATAAAAATTAGGTATTATAACTTGGACAATTTTTTTTTTTAAATGCCATGATCAGATTAAGGAATGTGAAAGTATTTAAACCTTTTCCTATATTTTTAAAAGAGAACTTTATACAGATAATAAAATAATCACCAGATTGGTTTGGAAGGACAAAAGAAGAGAGGAGAGTTAAATGAAGATCCTTTTTAGGAGATGATATATTAGCATAAAGGAGCAAAATCTGCCACCCCAAAATGTATCTTTTTGGCATGAGGGTTGTTTTAGGTTGTATATTTTTAAGAAATTGTATATTTTTGCCTCACCATTAACTACCTAAATAGTTTAGATAGAAGACCTGTTCCAGAAAAAGAATACCATAGATATTGCCACAGATAATTACAACATAGTATGAACTAGGAATAGTGAACATGGAAAAACCTAGCAAACTCTGTTTGTTAAAATTTCTTTCTGTGCTCCATTGCTTCTGTATGTTGTGCATGTATGACCAGTCATGTGTGACTCTTTGCAATCCTATGGACTGTAGACCACCAGGCTCCCCTGTCCATGGAATTTTCCCAACAAGAAAACTGGAGTGGTTGCAATTTTCTACTCCAGGGACTCTTCCCCACCCAGGAACTGAACCCACACCTCTTATGTTTCCTCCATTTAGCAGGCAGATTCTTTACCACTGGCGCTACCTGGGAAGCCAGTGTTTCTGTATGGCCAGCAAACATTTGTTTACCAAATATTTGTGTGTGTTTTTATTTTAATCATCCTGTGAATTATCTTCCTTCTCTTTGAGTCCCAGACCCTTCCTCTTCTCCTTAGTCCAGGATAGCATATTACATTATTTTATCTAACTGTCCTTTTGGCTCAAACTCTTATGAGATCCCTGTACATATAAAACTTAATTTGAATGTTCCTATTACTTTGGGCTTTCCAAAAGTAATCCATTAACATGATTTTTAATGAGTTTAGAGAAGCTAGTTATAGTAATACAAAGACCATTATGATTCTTATCACTTTGGAAATTCCAAGAAGAGTATATCATATATTTTATTATTATAAATCAGGAAATTACCATTATAGGGTAGATCAATGAATAAAAATTAGGTATTATAACTTGGACAATTTTTTTTTTTAAATGCCATGATCAGATTAAGGAATGTGAAAGTATTTAAACCTTTTCCTATATTTTTAAAAGAGAACTTTATACAGATAATAAAATAATCACCAGATTGGTTTGGAAGGACAAAAGAAGAGAGGAGAGTTAAATGAAGATCCTTTTTAGGAGATGATATATTAGCATAAAGGAGCAAAATCTGCCACCCCAAAATGTATCTTTTTGGCATGAGGGTTGTTTTAGGTTGTATATTTTTAAGAAATTGTATATTTTTGCCTCACCATTAACTACCTAAATAGTTTAGATAGAAGACCTGTTCCAGAAAAAGAATACCATAGATATTGCCACAGATAATTACAACATAGTATGAACTAGGAATAGTGAACATGGAAAAACCTAGCAAACTCTGTTTGTTAAAATTTCTTTCTGTGCTCCATTGCTTCTGTATGTTGTGCATGTATGACCAGTCATGTGTGACTCTTTGCAATCCTATGGACTGTAGACCACCAGGCTCCCCTGTCCATGGAATTTTCCCAACAAGAAAACTGGAGTGGTTGCAATTTTCTACTCCAGGGACTCTTCCCCACCCAGGAACTGAACCCACACCTCTTATGTTTCCTCCATTTAGCAGGCAGATTCTTTACCACTGGCGCTACCTGGGAAGCCAGTGTTTCTGTATGGCCAGCAAACATTTGTTTACCAAATATTTGTGTGTGTTTTTATTTTAATCATCCTGTGAATTATCTTCCTTCTCTTTGAGTCCCAGACCCTTCCTCTTCTCCTTAGTCCAGGATAGCATATTACATTATTTTATCTAACTGTCCTTTTGGCTCAAACTCTTATGAGATCCCTGTACATATAAAACTTAATTTGAATGTTCCTATTACTTTGTCTTGTGTCATTTTAATATTTTGATCAATCAAAAGAATCGAAAGAGAAAAGAATTCCCCTCCCTAAAGTTAGCAAATTATTAAAGTATGTATAGGATATGGCATACTGGCTCTACTGAGTGTGGAAGGAAGAAATTGGAGGCTTCAGATATGCTCTATTCTGGAATGACAGGTACTTAATGGCAATTAAAGGACAGAGCATGAAGTCTCTATTATCAGATTAAAGAAGTGAAGTTTATACTGGAAAATTAGAAGCCATTAAAAGATGTTGAGATAACTAAAGCTATATTTTAGAAATATTAGTAACAGGAATGTGAATGGATGAGGTATAAAAGGGTAAAATCAAAGTTCAGAAATTCAAGATGCTATAAAATAGTGATAATAAGATCCCAAGCACCACAGAGGGAGAGGTAACCAGAGTCATTTTCTCAAGAATATTCTTTAAAAGATCTATGGGGGTGATATAGATCATTAACAGATGCAAGTTATTTTGACTTAGGTCTCCCACTTGTATTAATTTGGATATTACATTTCACCCACTTTTCCCAATTTATTCTGGTTCCCAATAGAAAACTGAAGTTTTCTGTGTGAGATGAATATATACTTCTGATGCCATTATCAGGACTGGAGTTTGAGAAATGCTTCTCATGTATTGAAACCACCTCATCTGTTAACTTTTGCTGCCCTTCTTGTCGCTACCAAAATAAGACTATTCCTTTTCCTCAGCTCTTCTATCAAGGTGCCTTTATGGTGGCACAAATCACAGCCAATTGGAAAAAATGTCTCCACATCTAAAATGATATTTAACTGGCTCATGTTTGGAGCATTGGAGAGAACTTTTGGGAAGGCTGATGTACTTTCGCTTTTGCTAACGTTTATTAGGAAAAATGTTCTGCTTTTTATCGTATTCTTGCTTCTGTCAATCCAACATAAGATAGTCAAGCCCACGTGTTGGTTTTACCTAGGACTGCTGTGGGAAAGCCCTTATAAAGTACTGGCGTGCTTCACCGCTCTGCCTAGACCAGTTCTGACCTATATTCTCTGCTACAGATAAGATTGTTCCCTACATCCTAGAAATTCTGTGCATTCTTTTCCTTCTCCCATTGTTCTTATGCTTTTTTCTGCAGTAGCTGAGGACCCAAAGGACTAGAAATTCTGATTTTGTCTTTTGCTCTCCTACAGAGATAATGTTTTCAAAAAGTACAATAAAGAGCCAAATTTGATTTTGTGTCAAGGCAGAAATTTTTACAAGTTTTGCATATTAGTCTGGATTGTGAAAGGCATGTTGACTGGAATTATGGACAGCAAAGTTACCTGCAGAGTTGAGAGCTGAAACTATGGGCACAAAGAAAATTCCTTGAGATAGGTATACAAAAGTAGAAAAGTTATAGGAGAATCAACAGAACACAGGATACCACCAAGAACAATTCAATGAGCAGATTCTGGTGAAAATAAAAATAAGGAGTCATTTATAGCTTAACAATTGATAGAAAAATTTGAAAAGAGTAATATGGCAGAAACCAACCAAGCAAACACACACAAAAACCAAGACATAATGGAACATACTCAATGTTGTCTAACTGTGAAAATAAAAACTGTAGACTTGTAATAGAGTGACTATACATATCTCTCAGAATAATTTCTCATTCCTCTATTTCCAAAACTACTTTTTCATTTGGAGCCTTGAACCCTGATTTGTTCAATAAAGCACAAAGACAATAAAAAATGATTACAAAGAAAAAGCATTGTAGTGTTTCTTTATTGTTTTCATATTTAATATTGATCTATAATGTTTCAATAACAGATTTCCTTAGCCCAGGGAGCTCTCTATTGTTTTAGCATCAGGATTGATGTCAACAACCCTTTCCTGCTATTATAAAAATTTCCTTTATGTATCATCAGAAAGTTAATACATACACATGAATAGAGTAGATTAATGATATACCCATCAATGTATCTGTTTATAAATATAGAACTTTCTGACATTAGTTAATCATTGATCTTCATTCCTGGCATCCTCTGTACAGTTAAGTCAAAAAGAATTGGAAGTAATTTTAATGCTTTGAAACCTCCATAAACATTTTCCTATGGCAATTCAGGTGCATATTCTAGTAAATCAAATTTCCCTGCATCAGGTAAGAGTTTAAATGTTGACTTTATGAAGGAACATTAAGGACACACATCGGGTATACATGATTGTGGTATAAAATTGATTTATTTAAAAAAAAAACTATGCATTTTAAACAAAAAGAAAAACATATCTTCATATAAATGTTTTTATGATATGTCTATTGTATTATAGAAACACAAATAATAACAACAGATTTTTATGAGTTGTCATGAAATATTTATTGTACACACTCTTTATGCATCATAATAAAATGTTTATTCCAAATAGAGTATGTACAATTCACACAGTATGATTCAAGTAACTTACATACTTTCCATATTTAACTTTTTAAACATTTCATTGAATTCTTTATTTGTAAGTTTCTCCACAAGCTACAATACTTTTAGGGCACCTAAAATGATAAGAATAACAAGATTATGTGAATGTATATATATATGTATACACACACACACACACACACACATATACACACATATATGTATTGGGTTAGTTTGCTGAGGGTGGATAATATGATGTTGCACAAGGTTTTTATAAATGTATATATTCAATACGTCATTGGAGAGTCTATCACTCTCAAACAGTATTGTCTTTTGAAGCTTTGATGAAACAAATGTGTTCATTAAACTATGTAATTTCTTATCAACTACAGTGGTGCTCCAATATATTACATAAATGCTGATTGAACGAAATCATTAAAAGGCATCCATGATATCCCTTCCTTGTTCCTTTCTGTTCATTCAGAAATAGGAATAGGCCAATAGTTATGTTAAGGAGTTTTGTTGTTTCTTTAACTGGATTTAACTGTTATGTAAAGTGAGAGCCCTCCAATTGAGATAACAAAACTAAATGTTCATAGACGCTACATTGGGGAATTGTAATATATTAACTGTTTTGATCTGTGCTCAGAAGTCACTGGAGAGCATACTTCCCAGATTGTTTTCAGTATGGTGGAATCAATAGCCAAGTTTAAAATCATCATATTGATTTTAGTGAAAATCAGTTAAATGTTCAAATAAAGAAAGTGTTGGTGGAAACATAGTCCAAAGTTTATAAGGGACCATAAACATTTTCCTATGGCAATTCAGGTGCATATTCTAGTAAATCAAATTTCCCTGCATCAGGTAAGAGTTTAAATGTTGACTTTATGAAGGAACATTAAGGACACACATCGGGTATACATGATTGTGGTATAAAATTGATTTATTTAAAAAAAAAACTATGCATTTTAAACAAAAAGAAAAACATATCTTCATATAAATGTTTTTATGATATGTCTATTGTATTATAGAAACACAAATAATAACAACAGATTTTTATGAGTTGTCATGAAATATTTATTGTACACACTCTTTATGCATCATAATAAAATGTTTATTCCAAATAGAGTATGTACAATTCACACAGTATGATTCAAGTAACTTACATACTTTCCATATTTAACTTTTTAAACATTTCATTGAATTCTTTATTTGTAAGTTTCTCCACAAGCTACAATACTTTTAGGGCACCTAAAATGATAAGAATAACAAGATTATGTGAATGTATATATATATGTATACACACACACACACACACACACACATATACACACATATATGTATTGGGTTAGTTTGCTGAGGGTGGATAATATGATGTTGCACAAGGTTTTTATAAATGTATATATTCAATACGTCATTGGAGAGTCTATCACTCTCAAACAGTATTGTCTTTTGAAGCTTTGATGAAACAAATGTGTTCATTAAACTATGTAATTTCTTATCAACTACAGTGGTGCTCCAATATATTACATAAATGCTGATTGAACGAAATCATTAAAAGGCATCCATGATATCCCTTCCTTGTTCCTTTCTGTTCATTCAGAAATAGGAATAGGCCAATAGTTATGTTAAGGAGTTTTGTTGTTTCTTTAACTGGATTTAACTGTTATGTAAAGTGAGAGCCCTCCAATTGAGATAACAAAACTAAATGTTCATAGACGCTACATTGGGGAATTGTAATATATTAACTGTTTTGATCTGTGCTCAGAAGTCACTGGAGAGCATACTTCCCAGATTGTTTTCAGTATGGTGGAATCAATAGCCAAGTTTAAAATCATCATATTGATTTTAGTGAAAATCAGTTAAATGTTCAAATAAAGAAAGTGTTGGTGGAAACATAGTCCAAAGTTTATAAGGGAGTAATAAAGTAGAATAGACTAAAACCACCATTTCTGTTGGAATAAGTTCCTCTAAAGTTTTTGTGCCCAAACTAGTTTGAATTTTCAGTATAAAAACAGATAGGCAACTTCCAATCAAGACCCATAAGTATATATTATGAAGTGTGTCTAAAATTTATTTTATTCTATTATAGCTCTTCTTAAGTTTTATGAAATATTATTTTTTTCTCTAAAACCCAAACTAACAAGTGAGATGGGAATTAAATAATAACTACATTTTGTGTTGGTATATGGAAACGTTTTCAGTTTTGCCTTTTGACTTACATTCTATATTTTGTCTTATTATCTAGTTATGTATATATTACTTATCTAATAAGAGAAACCTATAGAACCATTTGCTTATTAAGTTATTTAATTATTTGACCAAAGTTTATTGAGATCTTAATACATGTCAGGAAGTATAAAAGGACAGGATTATAAAATAGTATTCAGCCTGTTTTCAAAAAGATTTTAACCTAATGAGGAACACAATTGCTTGATAAATATTCATTTAATTCCTATTATGCAAAGACTATTGTAGTTTTGGAAACATGTCAACGAATCAAGCAATGACCCAGCTATCATGGAAGCTACCTCCTACATTGATCAAATAATCACAGAAATGTAATTGTATCCAACAATAGATGATGTGAAGCCAGAGAAAGGACTGAGTTGAGTAATTTTAATATGGTGTTCATTTTTTAAATTTTCTTTTTGGCCTCTTTTCTTGATTTTCTTCTTATTTTTTTTAATCCATTTATTTTTATCCATCTTTATTCCCTGGCCTGTGTGGGCCTCCCATCACAGCAGACTCTCTTGTTACAGAGCACTGGCTCTGGGTGCGTGCATTCCAGAGTGCCGATTCACAATTGGACACACCTGTCCAGCCATTCTGCGGCATGTGGGATCTTTCTGGGCCAGGGATCAAACCAGCGCCCACTGGGAGGTGGACCTTCCACTTGCTGGACCACCAGGGAAACCCTAAGGTGTTCTTAGCATACTTCCCAGTTTTAGTAGGTGGAATCAATAGCCAAGTTTAAAATCATCATATTGATTTTAGTGAAAATCAGTTAAATGTTCAAATAAAGAAAGTGTTGGTGGAAACATAGTCCAAAGTTTATAAGGAGTAATAAAGTAGAATAGACTAAAACCACCATTTCTGTTGGAATAAGTTCCTCTAAAGTTTTGTGCCCAAACTAGTTTGAATTCTCAGTATAAAAACAGATAGGCAACTTCCAATCAAGACCCATAAGTATATATTATGAAGTGTGTCTAAAATTTATTTTATTCTATTATAGCTCTTCTTAAGTTTTATGAAATATTATTTTTTTCTCTAAAACCCAAACTAACAAGTGAGATGGGAATTAAATAATAACTACATTTTGTGTTGGTATATGGAAACGTTTTCAGTTTTGCCTTTTGACTTACATTCTATATTTTGTCTTATTATCTAGTTATGTATATATTACTTATCTAATAAGAGAAACCTATAGAACCATTTGCTTATTAAGTTATTTAATTATTTGACCAAAGTTTATTGAGATCTTAATACATGTCAGGAAGTATAAAAGGACAGGATTATAAAATAGTATTCAGCCTGTTTTCAAAAAGATTTTAACCTAATGAGGAACACAATTGCTTGATAAATATTCATTTAATTCCTATTATGCAAAGACTATTGTAGTTTTGGAAACATGTCAACGAATCAAGCAATGACCCAGCTATCATGGAAGCTACCTCCTACATTGATCAAATAATCACAGAAATGTAATTGTATCCAACAATAGATGATGTGAAGCCAGAGAAAGGACTGAGTTGAGTAATTTTAATATGGTGTTCATTTTTTAAATTTTCTTTTTGGCCTCTTTTCTTGATTTTCTTCTTATTTTTTTTAATCCATTTATTTTTATCCATCTTTATTCCCTGGCCTGTGTGGGCCTCCCATCACAGCAGACTCTCTTGTTACAGAGCACTGGCTCTGGGTGCGTGCATTCCAGAGTGCCGATTCACAATTGGACACACCTGTCCAGCCATTCTGCGGCATGTGGGATCTTTCTGGGCCAGGGATCAAACCAGCGCCCACTGGACTGCAAGGTGGACCTTCCACTTGCTGGACCACCAGGGAAACCCTAAGGTGTTCTTAATCTAAACCTGGAAGAAGGGTTATGGTAATAGGGCAAAAGTTTTTCTTTTCCCTTAAAATTAAGCAAAAACTTAGGGGAAAAGTAGTGTTTAGCTAAGTTAAAAAGAGAAAATGGTAATACCACACCCAGGAACAGCATTGGAAGTGCCCTAAGGTAGACAAAGTTTGCTGCATTCAATAAACCAAGAGGTAAACAACAAAACTGTAAAAGTAAAAAGTAAAATAAAAATAATTATTAAAAAAAAAAAGAAACCAAAAGGAAGCCATTGTGTCTGGAGCTGAGAAAAAACGGCAAAAATGAGGCTGAGAAACAAACAAGGATATTCAGGTCATGTAACGAGCCGTGCTAACGATTGTGGATTTTACCTTAAATGAAATACTAATTAATGGATTTTACAAAAGTGTTTATATATATCATGTAACAATAGTAATAATATTTCTAACATAATAATCAATGAAAATAATATTTTTATTGAGAGCATGCAAATGTGGCCAGGCAGTGTGCCATGAGTTTTTCTTCCACTTATTTCTAATAGAAAAACTGCAGTGTAGATATTAATAGCTCCATTTTATAGCTGAAGAAATTGGATTTACTGAATTTGTATAATCTATCCAAGATCACACAGCTTGTATGGGAAAGAATGAATTCAAATAAGGTCTGTTTAATTCTAGACCCTCACCAATACTTTCTTACTCCAAACCAGAAATCTTTTGAGAATACTGCTTTCACAACTTAATAAGAGCCCGAAAGAGCTAATTTGTTTCCTTTCAAACCCCAGGCTCTAATCCTGATAATCAGAGAAGGATTTAGGATGGAGTTAAAATTTTAGAGCCTCTCACCTGTAGGGACTTTTTCTTTAAGAAACCCCAACTCTCATTCTCACCTCAACTGCAAAATTCCATTTTTTAATCCATTTATTTTTATCCATCTTTATTCCCTGGCCTGTGTGGGCCTCCCATCACAGCAGACTCTCTTGTTACAGAGCACTGGCTCTGGGTGCGTGCATTCCAGAGTGCCGATTCACAATTGGACACACCTGTCCAGCCATTCTGCGGCATGTGGGATCTTTCTGGGCCAGGGATCAAACCAGCGCCCACTGGACTGCAAGGTGGACCTTCCACTTGCTGGACCACCAGGGAAACCCTAAGGTGTTCTTAATCTAAACCTGGAAGAAGGGTTATGGTAATAGGGCAAAAGTTTTTCTTTTCCCTTAAAATTAAGCAAAAACTTAGGGGAAAAGTAGTGTTTAGCTAAGTTAAAAAGAGAAAATGGTAATACCACACCCAGGAACAGCATTGGAAGTGCCCTAAGGTAGACAAAGTTTGCTGCATTCAATAAACCAAGAGGTAAACAACAAAACTGTAAAAGTAAAAAGTAAAATAAAAATAATTATTAAAAAAAAAAAGAAACCAAAAGGAAGCCATTGTGTCTGGAGCTGAGAAAAAACGGCAAAAATGAGGCTGAGAAACAAACAAGGATATTCAGGTCATGTAACGAGCCGTGCTAACGATTGTGGATTTTACCTTAAATGAAATACTAATTAATGGATTTTACAAAAGTGTTTATATATATCATGTAACAATAGTAATAATATTTCTAACATAATAATCAATGAAAATAATATTTTTATTGAGAGCATGCAAATGTGGCCAGGCAGTGTGCCATGAGTTTTTCTTCCACTTATTTCTAATAGAAAAACTGCAGTGTAGATATTAATAGCTCCATTTTATAGCTGAAGAAATTGGATTTACTGAATTTGTATAATCTATCCAAGATCACACAGCTTGTATGGGAAAGAATGAATTCAAATAAGGTCTGTTTAATTCTAGACCCTCACCAATACTTTCTTACTCCAAACCAGAAATCTTTTGAGAATACTGCTTTCACAACTTAATAAGAGCCCGAAAGAGCTAATTTGTTTCCTTTCAAACCCCAGGCTCTAATCCTGATAATCAGAGAAGGATTTAGGATGGAGTTAAAATTTTAGAGCCTCTCACCTGTAGGGACTTTTTCTTTAAGAAACCCCAACTCTCATTCTCACCTCAACTGCAAAATTCAGGGCATTGCAATGTTAATTACAACATGATACAGAGTCCTTTCTAATTAAGAAATTAAGTCAGGGAAGAAGGCCATTTCAAAGAGAGAAAAAAAGAGCCATTCAGTGGAAAATCATCACATCTCCATAAATGGTTAAAGACTTTTAAATTATTTGCAAGTAGCGAGAATAACAGAGTTGAAGGAAGCCCAGCCCAGACCCTTGAGAATAAGCGAGTTCAATGATCAGCTGCTGCGAAGTAGATTGTGTTCTCCAGGAAGCAGACTAAGGTACTCCCTGTAGATCGGAATCTGTGGAAGGGAGGGAAAAAAGCAAATTCCAGCAGAGGGAGAGATACTTGCATGAACTGCAATGCTGGTCATATAATCTCAATATCCAAAGTCCTGGGAATCAGGGCAAGAAATCATAGGAACCCATTTCAGGATTCTGCCTACCACACTGGCCATGTGGTATCTGTCATGATATGAAATCTTCTTGCTATAGTCTGAAAGCAGTCAGAGAAAATATATAAGTGAATGGAAAAGCTGTTTTCCAATAAAACTTTATTTATAAAAATAGGTGTGAGCTAGAGTTAGTTCATAGATCAAAGTTTGTCAGTCTCTGATATAGCCAGTAAACTCAAAATAGTTAGAAATCAATTCATATTAAATGCATACTGAGTAGAATTTTGCTGAAGAAATCCTAAGCAAGGGAATTTTGCGCATAAGAAGCACCATGTGAAGTATCTATAGTAAAAGAAAATACTAGAAGATGTGAGTGACTCTGTATCAAACAAGAGGTCCTTCAGTGCTGAAATGCTGAGTTCTAGAGTACGTTTTAGGGCTTCCCATGTGGCTCAGTTATAAAGAAACTGCTTGCATTGGAGGAGATACAGGAGATGCGGATTTGACCCCTGAGTTGGGAAGATCCCTGTGTCAACTACAAACTGGCATTTACCAATTACATTGCCAATGACTGGACAACAAGGACATTTGCCCTCCACCTCTGCAGAGACCAGACCCCTTGCTGTTGAGAGCTGCTGACCTTCAATACCCACTGATGAAGATCAGAATGGGGTAGAGGCACTCTGTGCTCCAAGGTGGGGCAGGTCTTTAGATAGTTGGATGCCTTTTAGGAATGACATTTATTATCTCAAGTTACATCTAGAAAGACATTAACGAAGGCAGAAGAAAGAAAAAGAGCCATTCAGTGGAAAATCATCACATCTCCATAAATGGTTAAAGACTTTTAAATTATTTGCAAGTAGCGAGAATAACAGAGTTGAAGGAAGCCCAGCCCAGACCCTTGAGAATAAGCGAGTTCAATGATCAGCTGCTGCGAAGTAGATTGTGTTCTCCAGGAAGCAGACTAAGGTACTCCCTGTAGATCGGAATCTGTGGAAGGGAGGGAAAAAAGCAAATTCCAGCAGAGGGAGAGATACTTGCATGAACTGCAATGCTGGTCATATAATCTCAATATCCAAAGTCCTGGGAATCAGGGCAAGAAATCATAGGAACCCATTTCAGGATTCTGCCTACCACACTGGCCATGTGGTATCTGTCATGATATGAAATCTTCTTGCTATAGTCTGAAAGCAGTCAGAGAAAATATATAAGTGAATGGAAAAGCTGTTTTCCAATAAAACTTTATTTATAAAAATAGGTGTGAGCTAGAGTTAGTTCATAGATCAAAGTTTGTCAGTCTCTGATATAGCCAGTAAACTCAAAATAGTTAGAAATCAATTCATATTAAATGCATACTGAGTAGAATTTTGCTGAAGAAATCCTAAGCAAGGGAATTCTGCGCATAAGAACCACCATGTGAAGTATCTATAGTAAAAGAAAATACTAGAAGATGTGAGTGACTCTGTATCAAACAAGAGGTCCTTCAGTGCTGAAATGCTGAGTTCTAGAGTACGTTTTAGGGCTTCCCATGTGGCTCAGTTATAAAGAAACTGCTTGCATTGGAGGAGATACAGGAGATGCGGATTTGACCCCTGAGTTGGGAAGATCCCTGTGTCAACTACAAACTGGCATTTACCAATTACATTGCCAATGACTGGACAACAAGGACATTTGCCCTCCACCTCTGCAGAGACCAGACCCCTTGCTGTTGAGAGCTGCTGACCTTCAATACCCACTGATGAAGATCAGAATGGGGTAGAGGCACTCTGTGCTCCAAGGTGGGGCAGGTCTTTAGATAGTTGGATGCCTTTTAGGAATGACATTTATTATCTCAATACTTGCATCTCCTCACATCTAGAAAGACATTAAAATCCTTTATGATGAAATTAGATTCTAATGATTAATCAAAAATCCTTTGTAAAATGACTGTTTATTGGTACGGGATTCCCCTCTCCTCAAAATCTTATATATGGATCCTCCTCTTGCTGCCTCTTTGGAGCAGTCTCTCAGAGCTATCTGGGGTGCTGCCTTCTGGGCTGCAGTCCTAATTATGCCCCAAATAAAACTTAACCCACAACTCTCAAGTTGTTCCTCATTTTTAAACAACACCCTGGAGGAGAAAATGCTGACCCAGTCCAGCATTCTTGCCTGAAAAATCCTATGGACAGAGGAGCCCTGGGGGCTGCAGTCCATGGGGTTGTAAAGAGTTGGGCATGACTGAGCACAAGAGTATATTTTAGCTCTTTTTTGTTGTAAGGTAGACAACTTTTAGAAAAGGTGACAACCAGAGGTTATTAATTTATAAGTATAGTCTCTAGGTTTTAGGTGACTAAGGATTAAGAGCCTTTAATAACGAAAGATATTCCATCAAATAAAATGAGAAGCTATATTTTGAATAGTTAAATTATGGAACGAAAAAAATAAATTACTTCGTCAAAAATTATATCAGTATATTCAAGCATGAACTATTATGAAAACAATAGTAAACATTAGAGACATTTATCACTATTGTATTATGTCATATATTTATGAGAATTATATTCCTACTATGGTTCCTAAGAATCACTTCTATGATCTGAATTCATGACCTTTTTACTTACTTACTAAAATGTAGGGTTTTTGACCTGAAAAAAAAAAAAAAAACAGCTATTACCATTACCTTTTTACTAACAGACTGCATGCACAGAAATGACTAATTAGTTAATTAAAGTTAAATATAAGATTTTCTGAACTTCTGAGTGAAAACTAAAGAATTTTAGATTATACTTTGCCATAAATGAAAATCCATGGTTTTAATCTTTATTTTCCCCATGGTAATTAGAACAATGTCTAGCCATAGTGAATGCTTAATCAATGTATTTTTAAAATTGTTCTCTCCTAAGTTAGCAGAATATCAACAAAAGCAACAGTGTGTAGATTACTCTACTTGACATCTGTGTTGATTGTTACGGATTCCAGTGGCTCCTGGGACATTGGTGAGTATTGTATACAGAGACCTTCTATGAAAATTATGAAAATGTCAAATACACTGTACTGTTTAAGTGAATTTTCTGATTTCTTAATACAGGGATCATATACTGTAACAAAAATAAATACTGATTTGGTTTCTTCTGTTCTTCATTTGTCCTTCAACAATAGATCTTCCAAGTTATGAGAAGTCAAAAACAAAGTAACCTAATTCGGAACTTTCTCCTTATTATACCCTGTGAATTCTCTTTGGAACAATCGGGATGATGGTCATTGACCTAAATTCTCTTATTATGAAAAACACACATTGGTTGAGTATTACCATATTAGATCTTTCAAAAATCCTGATTCAAAGACTCTCAAAGCATTAGTGTCATGGAAGTTTTGCCTAAGTATATCATTTACTCATTTTTTCAATATAAAAATATAATTTTCCCATTTTATTTTACTTCTTGTGTACTATCAACCCAAGTGAATATTCACTCAATATTTTCATACTTTTACTTGCATTCTCATATTTTGTACAAAATAAAATTTATTATACAAATTAATTTTCTTCACACTTGAACTTTAAAGTAACAATTTTTATGTATACATATACAGAATGCAGTCATTTTAACAACAATCTCTGGTAACTGCTCTAATTTCAGCAACTGTTCTTTGGCAGTACATCAGTCAGAGCTCAAGCAGAGAAACAAAATAAGTAGGATAATATGTAGAGATATACTTTAAGGAATCAGCTTATACAATTGTAGGGGGATGGCTAAGCAAATCCAAAGTCTTTGCAGCAGGTAGATAAGAAGGGATGACAATGGTTAGGCTTCAACCCCATGGACAAGATCCAAACTTTGTTGTCTATGACCTGTCAAGAAGGAAGATACAGGAAGATGGGACAGGTATTGCTGACTCACTTAGGGACAGGAATTTTATTTTCCCCATGGTAATTAGAACAATGTCTAGCCATAGTGAATGCTTAATCAATGTATTTTTAAAATTGTTCTCTCCTAAGTTAGCAGAATATCAACAAAAGCAACAGTGTGTAGATTACTCTACTTGACATCTGTGTTGATTGTTACGGATTCCAGTGGCTCCTGGGACATTGGTGAGTATTGTATACAGAGACCTTCTATGAAAATTATGAAAATGTCAAATACACTGTACTGTTTAAGTGAATTTTCTGATTTCTTAATACAGGGATCATATACTGTAACAAAAATAAATACTGATTTGGTTTCTTCTGTTCTTCATTTGTCCTTCAACAATAGATCTTCCAAGTTATGAGAAGTCAAAAACAAAGTAACCTAATTCGGAACTTTCTCCTTATTATACCCTGTGAATTCTCTTTGGAACAATCGGGATGATGGTCATTGACCTAAATTCTCTTATTATGAAAAACACACATTGGTTGAGTATTACCATATTAGATCTTTCAAAAATCCTGATTCAAAGACTCTCAAAGCATTAGTGTCATGGAAGTTTTGCCTAAGTATATCATTTACTCATTTTTTCAATATAAAAATATAATTTTCCCATTTTATTTTACTTCTTGTGTACTATCAACCCAAGTGAATATTCACTCAATATTTTCATACTTTTACTTGCATTCTCATATTTTGTACAAAATAAAATTTATTATACAAATTAATTTTCTTCACACTTGAACTTTAAAGTAACAATTTTTATGTATACATATACAGAATGCAGTCATTTTAACAACAATCTCTGGTAACTGCTCTAATTTCAGCAACTGTTCTTTGGCAGTACATCAGTCAGAGCTCAAGCAGAGAAACAAAATAAGTAGGATAATATGTAGAGATATACTTTAAGGAATCAGCTTATACAATTGTAGGGGGATGGCTAAGCAAATCCAAAGTCTTTGCAGCAGGTAGATAAGAAGGGATGACAATGGTTAGGCTTCAACCCCATGGACAAGATCCAAACTTTGTTGTCTATGACCTGTCAAGAAGGAAGATCCAGGGAAGATGGGACAGGTATTGCTGACTCACTTACTCTTTGGAATATATGAACTCAGGGAAATTTTAAGCTCTCTTTTAAAAGACTTGCAGCAGATTAGTCTGGCAAATATAGGATGATCTTCCTTTTGATTAACTTAAAGTCAACTTATTAGAGGCTTTAATTACTTCTGCAAAATCCCTACATTGCAGCATCTAGATTAGTATTAGATTGACTAACTGAGAAGGTATATGCTTGATTAAGCATGGCTGCTGCCTCTCTTCCTTACTCCAACTCCCAACAAGATATTATCTTTTGTAGCACATCTTCACATCCTAGAAAGAGGCTTCTGAGGATTATAGTTGAACTTCACCACATTTTCAAATCAAAACACCATCAGAAAAGTTATTTGCATTTGGTTTTATAAGTTTCAGAATATCTGGAAGTTGGCCTATGTTCAGCTTCTTTTTTAATCTATTAAGTAGAAAATGGAAAGTGACAGTTAATTGCTCAGTCATGTCCCATTCTTTAGGACACTATGAACTATAGCCCACCAGGCTCCTCTGTCCATGGAATTCTCCAGGAAAGAGTACTGGAGTGGGTAGCCATTCCCTTCTCCATGGGATCTTCCTAACTCAGGAATCAAACCAAGATTTCCTACGCTACAGGAAGATCTTTTACCATCTGAGCCACCATGGAAGCACCTCATTTGGTAGAACCAGAACCAACTTTTAGGCCAATTTCCTCTCTAAAATAACTGAACTTCCTCATTAAAAGACAGGAACAAAGGCACTTAAGACATGAAAATGAGAATAACAATTTTATGTATACATATACAGAATGCAGTCATTTTAACAACAATCTCTGGTAACTGCTCTAATTTCAGCAACTGTTCTTTGGCAGTACATCAGTCAGAGCTCAAGCAGAGAAACAAAATAAGTAGGATAATATGTAGAGATATACTTTAAGGAATCAGCTTATACAATTGTAGGGGGATGGCTAAGCAAATCCAAAGTCTTTGCAGCAGGTAGATAAGAAGGGATGACAATGGTTAGGCTTCAACCCCATGGACAAGATCCAAACTTTGTTGTCTATGACCTGTCAAGAAGGAAGATCCAGGGAAGATGGGACAGGTATTGCTGACTCACTTACTCTTTGGAATATATGAACTCAGGGAAATTTTAAGCTCTCTTTTAAAAGACTTGCAGCAGATTAGTCTGGCAAATATAGGATGATCTTCCTTTTGATTAACTTAAAGTCAACTTATTAGAGGCTTTAATTACTTCTGCAAAATCCCTACATTGCAGCATCTAGATTAGTATTAGATTGACTAACTGAGAAGGTATATGCTTGATTAAGCATGGCTGCTGCCTCTCTTCCTTACTCCAACTCCCAACAAGATATTATCTTTTGTAGCACATCTTCACATCCTAGAAAGAGGCTTCTGAGGATTATAGTTGAACTTCACCACATTTTCAAATCAAAACACCATCAGAAAAGTTATTTGCATTTGGTTTTATAAGTTTCAGAATATCTGGAAGTTGGCCTATGTTCAGCTTCTTTTTTAATCTATTAAGTAGAAAATGGAAAGTGACAGTTAATTGCTCAGTCATGTCCCATTCTTTAGGACACTATGAACTATAGCCCACCAGGCTCCTCTGTCCATGGAATTCTCCAGGAAAGAGTACTGGAGTGGGTAGCCATTCCCTTCTCCATGGGATCTTCCTAACTCAGGAATCAAACCAAGATTTCCTACGCTACAGGAAGATCTTTTACCATCTGAGCCACCATGGAAGCACCTCATTTGGTAGAACCAGAACCAACTTTTAGGCCAATTTCCTCTCTAAAATAACTGAACTTCCTCATTAAAAGACAGGAACAAAGGCACTTAAGACATGAAAATGAGAATAATGATCATAGAGTAGTAAAGTTTTAATAAAAATAGCATATATGTGGCTTCCCTGGTGGTCCAGTGGTAAGGACACCACCTTGCAGTGCAAGGGGCGCCAGTTCGATCCCTGACCTGGGAAGATCTCTCGTGCCATGGAGCGGCTGGACCAATGTGTCCAATCACTGAGCCGGAGCTCTGGAGCGCATGTGCCCAGAGCCAGTGCTCTGCGACAACAGAGGCCACAGCGATGGGAGGCCCACACCGGCCAAAAGAACAAAGATGGATGAAAATAGATAAATGAAAGACCAATAGAAGTGGCCCACCTGCTCCCCTCCCTCCCCGGCCTGCCACCCCCGCCAAAAAAAAGTTAAAAAAAAATAGCATATATGAATCATTATATTTTTATAGGGATATTTTGAAGGCAAATATTTTAAATAGTAAAATGTTAAAATATTTGACTCAATGCTCTGCATTTTTTAAAGAATTTTGAACAGTAGGATAAACATGTTTTCCTAAAATACCATCAACTTGGTCTGTTTCATTAGGTTAACTTAAAGGATGACAACAAGTCATAAAATTAACCAGCCTACCTCCATAAGTCACCCCACATGAAACTTAATGTTTGATTGAATATATAGCAGGGTATTTTTGAGGGACTGTCCCAGTTAGCCAGTAACAAAGAAACACTTATTCCTAATATAATTATTATCACCATTTATTTATATACACATTTATTTCAATATTACTTATTGATTCAATTCTACACAAGGCTCTATTTCTAGTAATGTGTATGTGTATTATGCATTAGTTGCTCAGTTGTGTCTGACTTTTTGCTGCTTCACAGTAGCATGCCAGGCTCCTCTGTCAATGGAATTCTCCAAGCAAGAATATTGGAGTAGGTATATATTCTCTTCTCCAGGGGATCTTTCTGACCCAGGGATCAAACCCAAGTATTACACATAGCAACTGGATTCTTTACCATCTGAGCCACCAAGGAATACACACACACACAAATGAAAGAAATGATGGAAGAATAAAATAAAGAAGAAAGGAGTGAGGGGAATGAAGGAAAGAAAAAGAAAAGTGAGAAAGAAGAAAAGAGGGCAGGAGAAGACCAAAAAAGAGAAGGTAGAAGAGAGGAATATTGAAATCAAGCATTCTTACTTTCTTAGCTAGTATCCCACTTTTACCACAAATGAGAATAGCTTCAAAGATCTGACCAGCATAAGAAGACATTTAATGAAAGTACCAACCTCTAAGAAAAGGCCAGAGATTTGGATGTCTCTGCAAGAAATTGACAAGTTGCTCTCCGTATTTGGAAAAATGAGACAATTGAAGATCAATTACCTTCGTGGACATTTTAACGAGACAGCTTTGATATACATATGATGTCACAGGTTAAGAGATACCACTCACTGAGGACAAGGTTTGCTGAAACATTTTCTAATTACTAGTGTAACACTCTGCTTACAAACAAAGACACTGCAAAATATCATACTAACCTGAAAAGTCAAGATATAAAGTAATGTTTATTCTTGGAGCTCAAGTCTTGGAGGACAAAGATGTGATCCAGTCAGTGGTGTGCTGGAGTCACTTGCACCTGCTACTAAGAGCCAACTGTGCTCATCTGTTAATTAGCAAAATGGAAAAGCCCTCATCTACAATCAAAATTATTATCCAAGATGTTCTCCATGTAAGGAATATTCCTGTTAACTTGTTTTGGGGGTTATTTTTAGTTCCATCTCTAAAACTAAAGTTCAAAGAAAGACTATTAATTTTTTTTCTCAAGAATGAAGGTACATATAACTGGTCTTATGGGATCTCAGGACAAAGATGGTATTTGACTGTCTCAAATTTCTTAGAACTTTATGAAGATCAAACTCAGGGAGTTCATCCTGTGGCAACACTCATTCCTTCATTCTAAAGATGGATTTCTTAAGAGGATGAAGGTCCTGTAGATGTTCATCTCTATGTGAGGCATTAATGCCTCTGTGCTTACCTGAATGAATGACATATGTTAGTTCATAATGCATGTGAGGAAGAATGAATGGATGGATGTATGATGCAAATGGTAAGAGACACTGTCTAGAAACCTTAGGATAAGATGTTTTACATATCTCATTGGTCAGAATGATAATCATTAAAATATCTGCAAATGACAAATACTGGAGAGAGTGTAGAGAAAAGGGAACCCTCTTATGCTGCTTGTGGGAATAAAAGCTGGTGCAGCCTCTACAGAAAGTAGTATGGAGGTTTCTCAGAAAACTAAAAGTAGAATTACCATATGACCTAGCATTCCCTCTTTCAGATATGCTTCAAAGATCTGACCAGCATAAGAAGACATTTAATGAAAGTACCAACCTCTAAGAAAAGGCCAGAGATTTGGATGTCTCTGCAAGAAATTGACAAGTTGCTCTCCGTATTTGGAAAAATGAGACAATTGAAGATCAATTACCTTCGTGGACATTTTAACGAGACAGCTTTGATATACATATGATGTCACAGGTTAAGAGATACCACTCACTGAGGACAAGGTTTGCTGAAACATTTTCTAATTACTAGTGTAACACTCTGCTTACAAACAAAGACACTGCAAAATATCATACTAACCTGAAAAGTCAAGATATAAAGTAATGTTTATTCTTGGAGCTCAAGTCTTGGAGGACAAAGATGTGATCCAGTCAGTGGTGTGCTGGAGTCACTTGCACCTGCTACTAAGAGCCAACTGTGCTCATCTGTTAATTAGCAAAATGGAAAAGCCCTCATCTACAATCAAAATTATTATCCAAGATGTTCTCCATGTAAGGAATATTCCTGTTAACTTGTTTTGGGGGTTATTTTTAGTTCCATCTCTAAAACTAAAGTTCAAAGAAAGACTATTAATTTTTTTTCTCAAGAATGAAGGTACATATAACTGGTCTTATGGGATCTCAGGACAAAGATGGTATTTGACTGTCTCAAATTTCTTAGAACTTTATGAAGATCAAACTCAGGAGTTCATCCTGTGGCAACACTCATTCCTTCATTCTAAAGATGGATTTCTTAAGAGGATGAAGGTCCTGTAGATGTTCATCTCTATGTGAGGCATTAATGCCTCTGTGCTTACCTGAATGAATGACATATGTTAGTTCATAATGCATGTGAGGAAGAATGAATGGATGGATGTATGATGCAAATGGTAAGAGACACTGTCTAGAAACCTTAGGATAAGATGTTTTACATATCTCATTGGTCAGAATGATAATCATTAAAATATCTGCAAATGACAAATACTGGAGAGAGTGTAGAGAAAAGGGAACCCTCTTATGCTGCTTGTGGGAATAAAAGCTGGTGCAGCCTCTACAGAAAGTAGTATGGAGGTTTCTCAGAAAACTAAAAGTAGAATTACCATATGACCTAGCATTCCTACTCCTGGCTATATAGCCAGAAATAAATAATCATTAAGAAAGATATCTGCACCCTATGTTCATAGTACACTATTCACAAGGGTCAAAACATAGAGACAACCTAAATGTTCATTTACTGATGAATGGATAAAGGTGTGGTACATATAAATAACGGAATACTGCTCAGTGATAAAAAGGGCAAAATAATGCCATTTGCAGCAACATGGATACAATTAGAGATTATTATGCTAAGTGATGGAGAAGGAAATGACAACCCACCCCAGTATTCTTGCCTGGAGAATTCTAGGAACAAAGGATCCTGGAAGTCTATAGTCCATGGGGTCACAAAGAGTCAGACAGGACTGAGTGACTATCACACACACTAAGTGAAGTAAATCAGAAAAAGAAAGACAAATGCCATACGATATCACATATGGATTCTAAAATATGGCAGAAACGATCCTATATACAAAGTAGAAATAGATTCACAGATATAGAGATCAGACTTGTGGTTACCAAGAGGGAGAAAAAGGGATGGATTTGGAGTTTGGGATTGGTAAACATATTGAAATTATTTGCCACTTAGTTGTGTCCGACTCTTGGTGACCCCATGACTGTAGGCCATCTGTGGAATTATCCAGGCAAGGATGCTAGTGGGTTGCCATTTCTTCATCCAGAGAATTTTCCCAATGCAGGGATTGAGTCCAGGTCTCATACATTTCAGGCAGACTCTTTACCATGTGAGCCATCAGGGAAGCCCTTAGGGTTGGTAGATTCAAAATACTACATTTAGAATTGATAAATACCAAAGTCATATTGTATAGTACAGAAGATGATATTCATTCTCCTGATATAAATCACAATGGAAAATAACATTTAAAAATATATGAATATATATAACTGAGTCACTTTGCTATACAATAGAGACTGACACAACATTGTAAATTCACTATTCAATTAAAAAAAAAAAGATGTTTTAGATATAATTGCTGCTTGGGGGAATAAAAGCTGGTGCAGCCTCTACAGAAAGTAGTATGGAGGTTTCTCAGAAAACTAAAAGTAGAATTACCATATGACCTAGCATTCCTACTCCTGGCTATATAGCCAGAAATAAATAATCATTAAGAAAGATATCTGCACCCTATGTTCATAGTACACTATTCACAAGGGTCAAAACATAGAGACAACCTAAATGTTCATTTACTGATGAATGGATAAAGGTGTGGTACATATAAATAACGGAATACTGCTCAGTGATAAAAAGGGCAAAATAATGCCATTTGCAGCAACATGGATACAATTAGAGATTATTATGCTAAGTGATGGAGAAGGAAATGACAACCCACCCCAGTATTCTTGCCTGGAGAATTCTAGGAACAAAGGATCCTGGAAGTCTATAGTCCATGGGGTCACAAAGAGTCAGACAGGACTGAGTGACTATCACACACACTAAGTGAAGTAAATCAGAAAAAGAAAGACAAATGCCATACGATATCACATATGGATTCTAAAATATGGCAGAAACGATCCTATATACAAAGTAGAAATAGATTCACAGATATAGAGATCAGACTTGTGGTTACCAAGAGGGAGAAAAAGGGATGGATTTGGAGTTTGGGATTGGTAAACATATTGAAATTATTTGCCACTTAGTTGTGTCCGACTCTTGGTGACCCCATGACTGTAGGCCATCTGTGGAATTATCCAGGCAAGGATGCTAGTGGGTTGCCATTTCTTCATCCAGAGAATTTTCCCAATGCAGGGATTGAGTCCAGGTCTCATACATTTCAGGCAGACTCTTTACCATGTGAGCCATCAGGGAAGCCCTTAGGGTTGGTAGATTCAAAATACTACATTTAGAATTGATAAATACCAAAGTCATATTGTATAGTACAGAAGATGATATTCATTCTCCTGATATAAATCACAATGGAAAATAACATTTAAAAATATATGAATATATATAACTGAGTCACTTTGCTATACAATAGAGACTGACACAACATTGTAAATTCACTATTCAATTAAAAAAAAAAAGATGTTTTAGATATAATTGCTGGCTTCAATTCTCGTGTCATTTGACTGCTGAGAAATCAGAGAACTAAATAAGAATTCAAATCCATCATTTGAATCAATAGTCATATAGTTTTCCACTAAGTGACACTGTAAAATAACTGTATTTTGTATATGTTCTATATATTAAATATAATACAAATTGTTATTTTATGCATCACAAAACATGGGATATGTGTAAGAATCTCACACTTCTCAATCGTAAGTTCAGAAGCCTGAGTTCAAAAGTAGTGACAGATGTGGGAAAACTGCTCTTTATCAATTGTTTTCTATTTACATAAACTTTATCTAGGGCATTTATAAAAATGTACATCACTAGGCTTAATTCCAGAAATCTTTCTTTCATATACCTTAGGAGATCTGCATAAATTGAGAGGCAGGTAAAGGTATCATTCCCATTCCCATTCTGAAACACACTGGTGAGAAATTATCAGGGCTTTCTTCCAAACTGTTGAGAAAGAGTGCCTCCTCTTAATTCTAGGTCATGATTATGCTAGGTCATTTTGTCCATTTCACAGATGAACATCCCTTAGCACTATCTCTCTAGCCAAATGGTTACACAAGTAATAAAAGTTTCCTTTACTTCTAGTCTAAGGTGAGAGTGAAGTAGTAAAAAGGGGTAACCCTGACTGGGAATAACTTGGTGCCAGGCAGGATTCTTGGTATCAGTCCAGTAAGTAAATCTCAATACACCCAAATCTCCTTTTCCCCATCATGTCTCAGACTCATTGAAGTACATTATTTCCTTTTAATATGTCATCCCTTCATGAAGACACCATATTTTGAGGATCCCTTTATGAATAAGTATCATGGCCAAACTTCAATATGTTGTAGAAAAGGTTTGGTCCCATGACAAAAAGAAAGAGATCAAATACCAATACATATTTATCTTATCTAAAATGTCACAATAATAGCCCCTCATTCTCACAACTAATACAGGCTAACCAATAATCATAATTCTTTAAAATGTTAATACAGTTACTCCTTTAAAATGTATTTCTAAACAGTGTCAGATTTCACTTTCTTGGGCTTCAAAATCAACGTGGATGGTAACAGCAGCCATGAAATTAGAAGTTGCTTGCTCCTTGGAAGAAGAGCAATAACGAACCTAGATAGTGCATTAAATAGCAGAGACACCACTTTGCTGAAAAAGAGCCACATAGTCAAGGCTATGGTTTCTCCAGTAGTCATTTATTGATGTGAGAGTCGGACCATAAAGAAGGTTGAAGGTCAAGCAATTGATGCTTTAAAATGGTGGTGCTGCATGATAACACACACAGTGAACTCATGAAAAAACAGAGAATAGACATAAAGACATTGTGGAGACCGAACAATGGGAGGGAGTAACATGGGAACCTATACTGTCATGTGTAGAAAAGATAGCTATTGTCATTGTGCTAGGGGAATAGGAGTACCTACAACCACTTGGAGCAATGGTCTGGAGGGATGTGGGGGACCTGGGTGGGGGGAGGGCCAAGGGATATGCATCTGATTGATCTGGGAACATACATGTACAAAAATAAATAAATAAATAAATAAATAAATAAATAAATAAATAAATAAATAAATAAATAAAAAACAAAAAAAACAAACAAACAAAAAAAAAATGGTGGTGCTGGAGAAAATTCTTCAGATTTCTTTGGAGAGCAAGGAGATAAAACCAATCAATCCTAAGGGAAATTAACCCTGAGTATTCACTGGAAGAACTGGCGCTGAAACTGCAGTACCAATATTTTGGGCACCTGCTATGAAAAGCTGACTCACTGGAACAGACCCTGATGCTGGTAGAAATTGAGGGCAAAAGGAAAAGGGAGTGACAGAAGATGAGATGGTTGGATGGCATCATTGACTCAGTCGACATGAGTTTGGGCAAACTCTGGGAGATATCAAAGCATAGGGAGACATGATTTGCCAGAGTTCATGGAGTTGTAAAGACACAGACACAACTCAGTGACAGAAAGAACAATAAATTTCTTAATTAAAAAGATTTGACAGTAAGAACACATAAACAGTAGGTTTACACATCATCATAAAATAGAATGGGTAAACAAATGAAATCTTCCTGTCTATCTGATACAGTTTTCCTGAAAAATATGTAGTTATTATTAATTATAGGAAGTTACATGTGCACCATCTTCTTAACAATTTTGTTGTGTAAAATAATTAAAGTGTAATCATTATTACGTGAGATGTAAGAAAAATATAGTTTCCCATTATTTGGGTTTTACATTCTCCACTAAAGCTATTCGGTGTGTAAGCATATGTTCATAAATCTTAATGGTATAGCATTTGATAAGCTAAACACAAGGGAAAAAATCATAAATACCTCTTTACTCTTTTTTATAGAAGATGAGATATACATTATAGGAAAGAACACCTAAGCCTAGAATTATTGTTCTGGTGGTTTAAGTGCAAAAAAACTAATGGTGAAGGATGAATTTTTTCCTGGCAGCAGGAAAAAGAAACTTTGTAGTGTTTACTAGAATATACCAGGTGATCTTTTCAAGCACAGAGTGGAAGGATGATACCCAGCAGTCAGTTTTCTCATGAATAATTATCCCCTTGGCTGCTGTCAAATACTTCAAGCATTACCTTACTGTACACATATTCCCCTGGCATGCCCAAGGAACACATACTTGTGGAGGTTCAAGCACAAGATGATACTGAGGTTTGAAAGTTATGATATAAAATATCAAAATAACTGTTATAGAATGTAAATGTTATTTTTAACATGAACAAATTGAATCATCATTAAAAAAGAAAGAAATAAACTCATTAGGTGGGGCACAATAAAATGCCGTATTGAAATATTTAATCTTGGTAAATGTGGTTTGAGGTGGGCATTCATACAATATTGCCATGAACTTCAAAACTAGAGAAACTTTACAATGCCTTAGACAGTCTAAAACTCTACATATACCTAGACCAATAAGTTTCATGCGTAGGCTTTCACCGAAAATAGGGGTCAGCCATCTCTTTCCATAAAATTTTAGGCTTTGGGGGGCCATATGGTTTTTGGTGCAACTCTTAAAATCTGCTGTTGTAGCATGCAAGTCACCACAGACCATACATAAACAAATGAATGTGGCCAAGTTCTCTGATTAAATGTTATTTATAAAAACAGGCAGGAAGCCATTGTTGGTAACCTTTGTCATACAGAATTAAGTAGAACTAGCAGGGTTTATCATGGAGATATTGTGAAAATGATTATTTATAAAACCAAAAAAATAAACATAACAAAAATACCCAATGTAATGGAAATGAATAATTATTGCAAATCTACATAATGGTATGTAACAGTATGTTTAAGCTTTGTAATATGAAGTGAATAAAGTAGACTATAAAATTATACATGTAATTATAACCCCAGTGTCATATCAGGGTCTTTTAAAAATGTCATCATATTGAGGGTTTTTTTTTTTTAAGTATATACACAAAATACTGTCAGTGGATATTTTCCCTTCTTCTTTTATCCAAAATTAGCTAATATCTACAATTAGTTAACATCATCTTTGGGTCAGAACCATTTTATGTGCAGAGTGATAAAAAATCAGTCTGCCAATGCAGGAGACACAAGATATTGGTGTTCCATCTGTGGATTGGGAAGGTCCCCTGGAGTAGGAAATAGCAATCCACTCTATAGATTCTTGCCTAGAAAAGTCAATGGACATAGAAGCCTAGCAGAGTATGTCCATAGGGCTGTAAAGAGACAGCCATGGCTGAGCATACACATGCACAAAGTTAAATCTAGCACGATTTAAATTTAAGTAAAAGTATTTATAGTATTTATTTTGCTTATTCTTGCATTTCACTAAAATAAGAAAAAATTTCAAGTGCCAATTTAATTGAATATTTGATGGAAAACTTGAATGAATAGAAAAACAAACCAAATTAATGTATAGAAGACTTCAGTCTGATAAAGTTTGTCACCTCTCTCAAAACTGATCTTTAAATTCAATATAATACCAATAAAAGTCTGCTTTTCTTGAAATTTAACAAAGAAGCAAGAAGAGCTGAGTTTTTAAAGAGAAAGAACAAGGTGATTATTCTCACCCTATGATATATTAAAATTATGATAAAACTGTTATAATTTTAAAAGGCAGAGAGAGACACCAGTCAGTAATCTAGA
Source organism: Tragulus kanchil (assembly GCA_022376925.1). NCBI lineage: Eukaryota > Metazoa > Chordata > Mammalia > Artiodactyla > Tragulidae > Tragulus > Tragulus kanchil. The sequence continues at coordinate 39,544,570 of JAIOJX010000032.1, forward strand.
AACACACTGTCTGGACTACAGAAAACTTGCTATAGAGGGTTTGATCACAAATAGCAATGTTGAATCATCTGAGCTCTGTGCCACCAGAAAATAAGAGTGGTTAAAAATCATCCTACCCTAACATTTTGTTCTCTGAAATCTCCTCCAAAATTTTAGTTTCTCCAGGAAATGGAGAACCTTAAGATATTTCTATATTAGACCTTTCTGCATCCTTTCACTTGACTCCATAAGATTCACAGATGACTCTTACTTACTGATATCTATAGGTCCCCTAGAGAAGGAAATGACAAGCTATTCTTGTATTATCACCTGGAAAATCCCACAGACAGAGGACCCGTGTGGACTACAGTCCAAGGTGTCAGAAATGACTCAGACATGACTTAGGCAGTAAATTACCACCACATTATAAAACCTCAAGCCCTCTTTTTTTACTTTGAGATCCTTCTCATTAATTTTCTTCCAACTGGTTTAGTTTTCTTAGGGTCAGAACCATTTTATGTGCAGAGTGATAAAAAATCAGTCTGCCAATGCAGGAGACACAAGATATTGGTGTTCCATCTGTGGATTGGGAAGGTCCCCTGGAGTAGGAAATAGCAATCCACTCTATAGATTCTTGCCTAGAAAAGTCAATGGACATAGAAGCCTAGCAGAGTATGTCCATAGGGCTGTAAAGAGACAGCCATGGCTGAGCATACACATGCACAAAGTTAAATCTAGCACGATTTAAATTTAAGTAAAAGTATTTATAGTATTTATTTTGCTTATTCTTGCATTTCACTAAAATAAGAAAAAAATTTCAAGTGCCAATTTAATTGAATATTTGATGGAAAACTTGAATGAATAGAAAAACAAACCAAATTAATGTATAGAAGACTTCAGTCTGATAAAGTTTGTCACCTCTCTCAAAACTGATCTTTAAATTCAATATAATACCAATAAAAGTCTGCTTTTCTTGAAATTTAACAAAGAAGCAAGAAGAGCTGAGTTTTTAAAGAGAAAGAACAAGGTGATTATTCTCACCCTATGATATATTAAAATTATGATAAAACTGTTATAATTTTAAAAGGCAGAGAGAGACACCAGTCAGTAATCTAGAAACACACTGTCTGGACTACAGAAAACTTGCTATAGAGGGTTTGATCACAAATAGCAATGTTGAATCATCTGAGCTCTGTGCCACCAGAAAATAAGAGTGGTTAAAAATCATCCTACCCTAACATTTTGTTCTCTGAAATCTCCTCCAAAATTTTAGTTTCTCCAGGAAATGGAGAACCTTAAGATATTTCTATATTAGACCTTTCTGCATCCTTTCACTTGACTCCATAAGATTCACAGATGACTCTTACTTACTGATATCTATAGGTCCCCTAGAGAAGGAAATGACAAGCTATTCTTGTATTATCACCTGGAAAATCCCACAGACAGAGGACCCGTGTGGACTACAGTCCAAGGTGTCAGAAATGACTCAGACATGACTTAGGCAGTAAATTACCACCACATTATAAAACCTCAAGCCCTCTTTTTTTACTTTGAGATCCTTCTCATTAATTTTCTTCCAACTGGTTTAGTTTTCTTAGATAAAACCATCTCCTTTATTTTTCAGTACATTCTGTCCTTCACAAAAGTCAGTCCCCCACTTTCAATGCAGGGACTTGGAAAATTGTTTACCCACTGTGGATTGATAAAGAGTATCTCTTCAGCACAATATACATCAATAAATTTCTATAGGAGTAAAATATATGATGTAAAAAGTAAACTTTAAATTCTTTAGGAAAAAAAATTAAGAGTCTCTCTTTGGCTTCAAGGTATAAAAATGTTTCCTGAACCAAACAGAAAAATGCACACCAGAAGAAAAGAGTGACAAAGTTGAATATATTAAAACTAAAAACATGTGCTTCAAGATATAATATAAAAATGAAACTCAATGAATACAATTGAATAGGAAATTCACAATGGAGTTCGTCATATAGTTTTTCTTCAATCATTTTTTTATGTCAGAGTTATTTTATAATAAAAATATAAATTTGAGATTTAATCTTTGTTGATCGTCAGCTCTGGAATGGACTATGCAAATCACTAAGAACTCTCAGCAACAGATCTGTCCCATATCCAACAGTGTGCAGGCTAGAATTACAATATGTGTGCTTTAGTAGCTTGAGTTTTAATCTATTTAAGTACTGGGGAGAGAAGGGGCACGATAGTCTGAACTGCCTTCTCGATGTATTGGTAATGGCAAGTATTTTCTCAGCCCAGTCACACCTCTCAGAGTCCCTTGTGCTTTGTCTGGGTCCTGTCCAAATCCCGAGGATGCAGAGCCTGGACAATTACCCTGGTCATCACATTGCCTGGAGAGTCTTAACTGCAGGATTCCTTCCTTCTCAGTGGGAAGCATGATACTCTTTCAAGAGCACAGTCACAGCTCCGACATCCAAGTTCTTTTAAAGTTCGTTCTTAGAGATAATGACATAATATATGTGAAAGAGGTATAAAAAAGATAAGCTCTGCCATGGGAGGAATGAATGTAGAAAAAAGAAGATGATAGAGAAGGCTTCCTACTGAGAAAATGAATTCAGTGGTGTGGAAAAAGAGTAATAAAACTGCCTTGGATTTGTATATCTCTGTTTCTTTCTAAGAACACTGAGGGATTTCTCATTCTATTACTTTATTTTATCCTTGTAAACAGGTGCCCAGTGGAGACTGAAGCTTAAGGTTTTTGAAGTTAGAAAACTGCCAAGTGGGAGGTTATAAGCATTTTCTGCCTTATTGGCTGGAAATTGATATTTGTTTGGGGACAAACCTTATTCTGGAAGAGACAGCTTGGATGACACAGTCTTTAAGTTATAAAATATTAGGCAAATAGGTAAATACTTAAATAATTATTGCAAAGTCTTATCTCAATGAAGTAATCCAAATTAAGACACAAGTGGTAGATGTGAACTGGGGTGTTTATTTTGTGACTTGTTTGTATCTGTAAGGCAGCAACACTTTCTGAATACAAATATTGAGAATTCAGCTGAGTTTCGTTCCCCCAAAAGATATCATATAGGTTTTCCTGATGGTTCAGATGGTAAAGAATCTGTGTGCAAATGTAGGATACCTGGGCTCCATCCTAGGTCAGAAAAGATCTGCTGAAGAAATGAATGCCTATACCCTCCAGTATCCTTGCCTCAAGAATTCACGAACAGAGGAGTCTCATTGGCTATTGTCTATGGCGTTAGCTATAGTCCATGGATGAGCAGCTAGCACTTTCACTTTTTCAAAAGATGTAATAAGTTCTAATGCCTGGTATCTCTGAATGTGACCTTATATGAAAATAGGTCATGGCATATATGCTCAAGTTAAGATGAGGTTATATTGGATTAGGTTGGGCCCTAATCCCCAATATGTGGCTGGTGATTTCACAAGAACAAGGGAATTTGGGTATAAAGAAGTACAGGGAAGAATAGCATGTACAGTCCATGGTCATCACATTGCCTGGAGAGTCTTAACTGCAGGATTCCTTCCTTCTCAGTGGGAAGCATGATACTCTTTCAAGAGCACAGTCACAGCTCCGACATCCAAGTTCTTTTAAAGTTCGTTCTTAGAGATAATGACATAATATATGTGAAAGAGGTATAAAAAAGATAAGCTCTGCCATGGGAGGAATGAATGTAGAAAAAAGAAGATGATAGAGAAGGCTTCCTACTGAGAAAATGAATTCAGTGGTGTGGAAAAAGAGTAATAAAACTGCCTTGGATTTGTATATCTCTGTTTCTTTCTAAGAACACTGAGGGATTTCTCATTCTATTACTTTATTTTATCCTTGTAAACAGGTGCCCAGTGGAGACTGAAGCTTAAGGTTTTTGAAGTTAGAAAACTGCCAAGTGGGAGGTTATAAGCATTTTCTGCCTTATTGGCTGGAAATTGATATTTGTTTGGGGACAAACCTTATTCTGGAAGAGACAGCTTGGATGACACAGTCTTTAAGTTATAAAATATTAGGCAAATAGGTAAATACTTAAATAATTATTGCAAAGTCTTATCTCAATGAAGTAATCCAAATTAAGACACAAGTGGTAGATGTGAACTGGGGTGTTTATTTTGTGACTTGTTTGTATCTGTAAGGCAGCAACACTTTCTGAATACAAATATTGAGAATTCAGCTGAGTTTCGTTCCCCCAAAAGATATCATATAGGTTTTCCTGATGGTTCAGATGGTAAAGAATCTGTGTGCAAATGTAGGATACCTGGGCTCCATCCTAGGTCAGAAAAGATCTGCTGAAGAAATGAATGCCTATACCCTCCAGTATCCTTGCCTCAAGAATTCACGAACAGAGGAGTCTCATTGGCTATTGTCTATGGCGTTAGCTATAGTCCATGGATGAGCAGCTAGCACTTTCACTTTTTCAAAAGATGTAATAAGTTCTAATGCCTGGTATCTCTGAATGTGACCTTATATGAAAATAGGTCATGGCATATATGCTCAAGTTAAGATGAGGTTATATTGGATTAGGTTGGGCCCTAATCCCCAATATGTGGCTGGTGATTTCACAAGAACAAGGGAATTTGGGTATAAAGAAGTACAGGGAAGAATAGCATGTACAGTCCATGGGATCACAAAGAGTCAGACATGAATGAACAACTAACCCTTTCACTTTCAATGAAGGAAGGGCTTTCTAGGTGGCAATAGTGGTGAAGACCATACCTGCAAATGCAGAAGACAAAAGAGATATGGATTTGATCTTTGGGTCATGAAGATACCCTGAGGAGGAACTGGAAACCCGCTCCAGTATTCTTGCCTGGAAAATCCCATGGAGAGAGGATCCTGGTGGGCTACAGCCCATGGAATCACAAAGAATCAGACATGACTGAACATATTTATCAATCAATGAAGGCAGAGACTGAAGTGATGGGTCTACAAATCAAGGAAGTCCACCAGCAGCCACAAAGATGAGAGGTACCCTCTTGATACTCCTGATCCTCCCTCAGAGCCTCCTGAAGGAACCAATGAATGCAGACATCTCAGGCTCAGACTTCTGGTCTCCAGAATTTTGAAAGAATCAATTCCTATTGTTTCAAACCACCTAGTATGTAGCATCTTTTTACACCAGACACAGGAATGCTAGGCCAGGATTAGCCAGAATAGGTAAACTGATCTCATTTTCTCTTAAAGTCTCACTGGTTAAAAGGAAATCAAAGAAGCTGAAATGAGATGTCCCACACAAGATGCCATTTAATACAATATATCTGATTTGAGAAATGCACTGCCAGTTATTAAATTTGCTGCAAGCTGTTCCTGCGACCTAAGACATTCCAGAATCACAGGAGTGGGCATTCCACTCTAAGGTAATGGGCATTCTGTCAATCATTCTGAAAAATAGATAAAGTGGCAGGAAGTTAATTGGAACTTGGGTTCTGGGAGAGCCAGAGTTTTAGGAGACATCTTCCTCTTACCTCCTTAAATTGGGCCTAATCCTCCAAACATAGAGATATGAGATCTGACAGAGTCCAGAAATGGAGAAGGAAATGCCAACACACTCCAGTATTCTTGCCTGGAGAATTCCACAGACAGAAGAGCCTGACGGGCTTCAGTCCCTGGGATCACACAGAGTGGGACACGACTGAAGTGACTAAACAGCAGCAGGAGAGTCCAGAATGTGAAGGACTATGTACAGTTAGACAATGGTGTGTTTGAGAGCTTAGTTCTGTAACACCTTTATTGGTGACATTAAACTATATTTATGGTGCCTTTACCTTAACATCAATGCTTTACAAATTTTTTTTAACTTTTATTTTACTTTTAACTTTTACAGAGTTTTGTTGTTTACAGATATGTATATTCCCAGGTTAGTCATATGTATATCCACCCCTTCCCATCCCTCCTGACCATCATACAGCACCCCTGAAGGATCCCCTTTACGCAACAGAGCAATAACTATAGCTATTTTCTTCACTTATGATAGTACAGGCCTTCATGCTACTTCCTTTACGCCTCCCACCCTCTGTTCCTTCCCCAAAATGTCCATATGTCCACTGTCCATGTCGGTCTTACTGTTGCTTCACTGCGTGTACCATCATCACCATCCTACTAGATTCCATATATATGTGTTAATATATTGTATTCATCCTTCTCTTTCTGACTGACTTCACTTTTTAGGATACGTTCTAGATCCAGCCACCTCATTAGGGCTGGTTCTTCTGCATTTCTCTTCACAGCTGTGTAGTATTCCATTGTATATATGTTCCAGAGCTTTTGCATCCATTCGTTCGTCGATGGGCATCTAGGTTGCTTCCATGTTCTAGCTATTGTATAGAGAGTTGCAGTGAACATTAGGGTACAGGTGCTTCTTTCAGATTTGATTTCATCAGGGTGTAAGCATAAGAGTGGGATTGCTAGGTCATAGGGTGCTTCTATTTTTAGTTTTTTAAAAAATCTCCATACTAGACTGAACAATGGGAGGGAGTAACATGGGAACCTATACTGTCATGTGTAGAAAAGATAGCTATTGTCATTGTGCTAGGGGAATAGGAGTACCTACAACCACTTGGAGGGATGGTCTGGAGGGATGGGAGGGGGAAATGGGTGGGGGGGTCAAGGGATATGCATCTGATTGATCTGGGAACATACATGTACAAAAATAAATAAATAAATAAATAAATTAAAAAAAAAAAAATCTCCATACTGTCTTCCATAGAGGGTGTATCAATTTACATTCCCACCAGCAATGCAGGAGTGTTCCCTTTTCTCCGCACCCTCTCCAGCATTTATTGTTTGCAGATTTTTTGATGATGGCCATTCTGACGGGTATGAGGTGGTATCTCATTGTAGTTTTAATTTGCATTTCTCTAATTATAAGTGAAGTTGAGCATCATTTCATGTGCTTTTGGGCCATTTTTTGTGTGTCTTTTCCCATTGTTTGATTGGGTTTTTTTCACAGATATGTATATTCCCAGCTTAGTGATATGTATATCCACCACTTACCACACCTACTGACCATCATACAGCACCCCTGAAGGCTCCCCTTTACGCAGCAGAGCAATAACTATAGCTATTTTCTTCACTTATGATAGTACAGGCCTTCATGCTACTTCCTTTACGCCTCCCACCCTCTGTTCCTTCCCCACAATGTCCATATGTCCACTGTCCATGTCTGTCTTACTGTCGCTTCACTGCATGTGCCATCATCACCATCCTACTAGATTCCATATATATGTGTTAATATATTGTATTCATCCTTCTCTTTCTGACTGACTTCACTTTTTAGGATACGTTCTAGATCCAGCCACCTCATTAGGGCTGGTTCTTCTGCATTTCTCTTCACAGCTGTGTAGTATTCCATTGTATATATGTTCCAGAGCTTTTGCATCCATTCGTTCGTCGATGGGCATCTAGGTTGCTTCCATGTTCTAGCTATTGTATAGAGAGTTGCAGTGAACATTAGGGTACAGGTGCTTCTTTCAGATTTGATTTCATCAGGGTGTAAGCATAAGAGTGGGATTGCTAGGTCATAGGGTGCTTCTATTTTTAGTTTTTTAAAAAATCTCCATACTAGACTGAACAATGGGAGGGAGTAACATGGGAACCTATACTGTCATGTGTAGAAAAGATAGCTATTGTCATTGTGCTAGGGGAATAGGAGTACCTACAACCACTTGGAGGGATGGTCTGGAGGGATGGGAGGGGGGGAACTGGGTGGGGGGGGGGTCAAGGGATATGCATCTGATTGATCTGGGAACATACATGTACAAAAATAAATAAATAAATAAATAAATTAAAAAAAAAAAAATCTCCATACTGTCTTCCATAGAGGGTGTATCAATTTACATTCCCACCAGCAATGCAGGAGTGTTCCCTTTTCTCCGCACCCTCTCCAGCATTTATTGTTTGCAGATTTTTTGATGATGGCCATTCTGACGGGTATGAGGTGGTATCTCATTGTAGTTTTAATTTGCATTTCTCTAATTATAAGTGAAGTTGAGCATCATTTCATGTGCTTTTGGGCCATCTGTGTGTCCTCTTTGGAGAGGTGTCTGTTTAGGTCTTTTTCCCATTGTTTGATTGGGTTGTTCGTTTTTCCGGTGCCGAGTTCTCTGAGTTGCTTATAGATTTTGGAGATGAATTCTTTGTCTGTTGTTTCATTTGCTATGATTTTCTCCCATTCTGTGGGCTGTCTGTTGAGCTTTTATGTAATTTCTTTTACTGTCCAAAAGCTTTTAAGTTTCATTAGATCCCACGTGTTAATTTTTCTTTTTAGTTCAGCTATTCTAGTAGATGGGTCAGAGAAGAACTTGCTTTGATTAATGTCCTTGAGGTTTTCCCTATATTCTCCTCTAAGAATTTGATAGTTTCTGGTCTTACATTTAGGTCTTTAATCCATTTTGAGTTGATCTTTGTGCATGGAGTCAGGGAATGTTCCAACTTCACTTGTTTGCATGTAGCTGTCCAATTCTCCCAGCACTACTTGTTGAAGAGGCTGTCTTTGTCCCATTTTATATGTTTGCCTCCTTTGTCAAAAATAAGGTACCCATAGGTGCGTGGGTTGATCTCTGGGTTCTCTATCTTATTCCATTGGTCGATATTTCTGTTTTTGTGCCAGTACCATACTGTCTTGATGACTGTTGCTTTGTAGTATAGTCTGAAGTTAGGGAGGCTGATCCCTCCAGCTCCATTCTTCTTCCTCAGGATTGCTTTGGCTATTCGAGGTCTTTTGTGTTTCCATATGAACTGTGTTATTCTTTGGTCTAGTTCTGTGAAGAATGTCATTGGTAGTTTGATAGGAATTGCATTGAATCTGTAGATGACATTTGGTAGTATGGTCATTTTCACAATATTGATTCTTTCGACCCAGGAACATGGAATATCTCCCATTTGTTTAAGTCTTCTTTAATGTCTCTCATGAGTGTCTTGTAATTTTCTGTGTACAGTTCTTTTGTTTCTTTGGGTAGGTTTATTCCTAAATATTTGATTCTTTTGGTTGCGATGGTGAAGGGGATTGCCTCTTTGATTTTGTTTTCTGATGTTTCATTGTTTGTGTATAGGAATGTCAGTGATTTCTGTGTATTGATTTTGTATCTTGCGACTTTGCTGAATTCGCTGATTAACTCTAGTAGTTTTGTAATAGTGTCTTTGGGATTTTCTATGTATAATATCATGTCATCTGCAAATAGAGTTTACTTCCCTTCCAGTCTGAATTTCTCTTACTTCTTTCTCTTCTCTTATTGTTGTTGCTAGAACTTTCAGGACTATGTTGAATAGTAGTGGTGAAAGTGGACACCCTTTTCTTGTTCCTCATGTTAGAGGAAACGCTTTCAGATTTTCACCATTGAGGATAATGTTCGCTGTGGGCTTCTCATATATGGCTTTCACTATGTTGAGATAGGTTCCTTCTATACCCATTTTTTGAAGAGTTTTTATCATAAATGGATGTTGTACTTTGTAAAAGGCTTTTTCTGCATCTATTGAGATGATCATGTGGTTTTTGTCTCTCAGTTTGTTGATATGGTGTATCACATTGATTGATTTGTGGATATTGAAGAATCCTTGCATGCCTAAGATCAACTCAACTTGATCATGATGTGTGAGCTTTTTGATGTGTCATTGAATTCTGTTTTCTAGGATTTTGTTGAGGATTTTGGCGTCTACATTCATCAGTGAAACTGACCTATAATTTTCTTTTTTTGTATTGTTGTTGCCTGGCTTTGGTATCAGGGTGATGGTGGCCTCATAGAATGTGTTTGGAAGTGTTCCTTCCTATGCAATTGTTTGAAAGAGTTTTAGAAGGACAGGCATTAGCTCTTCTTTAAATGTTTGGTAGAATTCACTTGTGAAAACATCTGGCCCTGGGCTTTTATTTTTGGGTAGATGTGTGATCACAAATTCGATTTCTGAGCTTGTGATTGGCTTGTTCATAGTTTCTATTTCTTCCTGGTTGACTCTTGGGAGAATAATCTTCTCTAAGAAACTGTCCATTTCTTCCAGGTTGTCCAGTTTGTTACCATAGAGTTGTTCATAATAGTCTCTTAGAATCCTTTGGATTTCTGCATTATCCGTTGTAATCTCTCCTTTTTCAATTTTGATTTTGTTGATCTGGTTCTTCTCTCTCTTTTTCTTGATGAGTCTGGCCAGTGGTGTGTCGATATTATTGACTTTTTCAAAGAACCAGCTTTTTGTTTTATTTATCTTTACTATTGTTTCTTTCATTTCTTTTTCATTTATTTCTGCTCTGATGTTTATGATTTCCCTTCTTCTGCTGGCTTTGGGGTGTTTTTGTTCTTCCTTCTTCAGTTGTTTAAGCATAAGGTAAGGTCCTCTGTTTGAGATTTTCCCAATTTCTTGAGGATTGAATTACTATAAACTTCCCTCTTAGTACTGCTTTTGCAGTATCCCATAGGTTTTGCACTGTCGTGTGTTCATTGTCATTTTCTTCTAGGAATTTTTAAATTTATCCTTTGATTTGCTTGGTAATCAGTTGGTTTTTTAGGTATGTGTTGTTTAATCTCCATATGTTTGTGTTTTTAGCGGTTTTTTTACTGTGGTTGATCTCTAGTCTCATTGCATTGTCGTCTGAGAAGATGGTTGATATAATTTCAGTTTTCTTGAATTGACCGAGGTTTGATTTGTGGCCCAAAATGTGGTCTATCCTGGAGAATGTTCCATGAGCACTTGAGAAGAAAGTGTATTCTTCTGCTTTTGGATGGAAAGTCCTAAAGATACCAATGAGGTCCATGTCTTCTAGTGTGGCATTTAAGGCTTGTGTTCCTTGATTAATTTTCTGTTTGGATGATCTGTCCATTGGTGTGAGAGGAGTGTTAACGTCTCCTACTTTGATTGTGTTGCTGGCAATGTCTTCTTTTATGTCTGCAAATGTTTGTCTTATGTATTGGGGTGCTCCTGCATTGGGAGCATAGATATTTATGATTGTTATGTTTTCTTCTTGGATCAATCCCTTAATCATGATGTAGTGACCTGCCTTGTCTCTTAGAATCTTCTTTACTTTAAAATCTATTTTGTCTGATATGAGGATTGCTACTCCAGCTTTCTTTTGATTTCCATTTGCATGGAATATCTTTTTCCAGCCTCTCACTTTCAGTCTATGAGTGTCTCTAGGTCTGAAATGAGTTTCCTGGAGGCAGCATATGTATGGGTCGTGTTTTTGGATCCATTCAGCCACTCTGTGTCTTTTGGTTGGGGCATTTAGTCCATTGACATTCAAAGTCAGTATTGATACAAATGATCCTATTGTCATCTTCTTAGATGTTATGATGGGTTTGTTTCGTGGATCTTCTCCTTTTATACTTGTTTTCTATATAAGTCCCTTTAACATTTGTTGTAAGGCTGGTTTGGTGTGACTAAATTCTTTTAATTTTTGCTTGTCTGTAAAGCTTTTGATTTCTCCATCAATTTTTGAATGAGATCCTTGCAGGGTAGAGGATTCTTGGTTGCAGATTATTCTCTTTCAGCCGTTTAAATGTGTCCTGCCATTCCCTTCTGGCCTGCAGAGTTTCTGTTGAAGGATCAGCTGTTAAACAGATGGGCTTTCCCTTGTATGTCACTAGTTGCTTTTCCCTTGCTGCTTTGAGAATTCTATCTTTGTGTTTAATTTGTGTTAACTTCATTAATATGTGTCTTGGTGTGTTTCTTCTCGGATTGATTCTGTATGTTACTCTTTGTGCTTCTTGGACTTGATTGACTATTTCTTTTCCCATGTTGGGGAAATTTTCAACTATGATTCCTTCAAAAAATTTCTCATAGCCTTTCTTTTTTTCTTCTTCTTCTGGAACACCTATAAATCGATCATTGGTGCATTTGATATTATCCCAGAGGTCTCTGAGGCTGTCCTCTGCTCTTTTCATTCTTTGAGCTAGATTCTGTTTTTCAGCAGTTACTTCTGCCATTAATTTTCTGTTTGGAGACCATAGATTATTTATTGATTGTGTTGCTGGCAATGTCTTCTTTTATGTCTGCAAATGTTTGTCTTATGTATTGGGGTGCTCCTGCATTGGGAGCATAGATATTTATGATTGTTATGTTTTCTTCTTGGATCAATCCCTTAATCATGATGTAGTGACCTGCCTTGTCTCTTAGAATCTTCTTTACTTTAAAATCTATTTTGTCTGATATGAGGATTGCTACTCCAGCTTTCTTTTGATTTCCATTTGCATGGAATATCTTTTTCCAGCCTCTCACTTTCAGTCTATGAGTGTCTCTAGGTCTGAAATGAGTTTCCTGGAGGCAGCATATGTATGGGTCGTGTTTTTGGATCCATTCAGCCACTCTGTGTCTTTTGGTTGGGGCATTTAGTCCATTGACATTCAAAGTCAGTATTGATACAAATGATCCTATTGTCATCTTCTTAGATGTTATGATGGGTTTGTTTCGTGGATCTTCTCCTTTTATACTTGTTTTCTATATAAGTCCCTTTAACATTTGTTGTAAGGCTGGTTTGGTGTGACTAAATTCTTTTAATTTTTGCTTGTCTGTAAAGCTTTTGATTTCTCCATCAATTTTTGAATGAGATCCTTGCAGGGTAGAGGATTCTTGGTTGCAGATTATTCTCTTTCAGCCGTTTAAATGTGTCCTGCCATTCCCTTCTGGCCTGCAGAGTTTCTGTTGAAGGATCAGCTGTTAAACAGATGGGCTTTCCCTTGTATGTCACTAGTTGCTTTTCCCTTGCTGCTTTGAGAATTCTATCTTTGTGTTTAATTTGTGTTAACTTCATTAATATGTGTCTTGGTGTGTTTCTTCTCGGATTGATTCTGTATGTTACTCTTTGTGCTTCTTGGACTTGATTGACTATTTCTTTTCCCATGTTGGGGAAATTTTCAACTATGATTCCTTCAAAAAATTTCTCATAGCCTTTCTTTTTTTCTTCTTCTTCTGGAACACCTATAAATCGATCATTGGTGCATTTGATATTATCCCAGAGGTCTCTGAGGCTGTCCTCTGCTCTTTTCATTCTTTGAGCTAGATTCTGTTTTTCAGCAGTTACTTCTGCCATTCTTTCTCCCAGCTCACTTATCCAGTCTTCTGTCTCATATATTCTGCTCTTGAGTCCTTCTACAGTGTTTTTCAGTTCAGCAATTGAGTTGTTTGTCTCTGTTACTTTTTTGGTAAGTTCTTGTATTTCTTCATTCAGTGTGTTAGTTGTGTCTTGCAATTTTTCTGAAATTCTGTTTTCAGTGTCTTTGATCATCTTTACTATCATTCTTCTGAAATCACTTTCAGAAAGTTTGTCCAAATCCTCTTGGTTGATTTGATCTTGTGTGTTTGTAGATTGTTCCTTCAATTGTGTGGTATTTCTCTGCCGTTTCATTGTTATTATTAATTTTTTAAAACTGACTCTGTTTGGGATTTCCTTTTCCCAGACTTTGAGTTACATCTGTTGGTGTTTGTTGTTTGGACGGGGTTTCTTATTCTGGGTGATGCTAGTGATTGGGTGATGTCAGGACTTGCATACAAGTGATTACCTTTGTTGGCGTTCTCACGTGTATACTGCTCTCTAGTGTTAGGCGTTCTCTAGTATTGTAGAGTTTTGGAGTCAGTGCTTCCTCCCTAAAGCCTTGGGACTTGTTGCCTGACCAGGGAATGAAGATTTCACGACTGGTTTGTCATGGTATTAAATGATATGAAAACATATATACACGAATGAGAAACAGAAGATATACCTTTGACAAGTGGCAATTAAAATATTCTGCAAATACTATCTAGTGTATTGAATTATTCACACAAACATATACAGCTGTAACATAACCTAAGCATTCCAACCTTCAATACAGTACAATACGTTAGCACGGCGAATAGAGAAAACCAGAATGATATCCACCAGTTAATAACCAAACTAAGTAGAGCACTAATTGGAGAATAATGCTAGAGCAGGTTCCCTGTTGGGGATAAGGCAATGAGGACAGAATGGACTAAGAAATATGGTGGGAAAAGGGAAAAAGAGAAAGGGAGGATAGAAGAGAAATATAGAATGATACTGCAAAGTTAAATATAGGGAGATAAAATGTTAGGATCTAGAAGGACATTTTTTCCCAGAGGTCTCGGGTTCCTCTGCTCTTTTCATTCTTTGAGCTAGATTCTGTTTTTCAGCAGTTACTTCTGCCATTCTTTCTCCCAGCTCACTTATCCAGTCTTCTGTCTCATATATTCTGCTCTTGAGTCCTTCTACAGTGTTTTTCAGTTCAGCAATTGAGTTGTTTGTCTCTGTTACTTTTTTGGTAAGTTCTTGTATTTCTTCATTCAGTGTGTTAGTTGTGTCTTGCAATTTTTCTGAAATTCTGTTTTCAGTGTCTTTGATCATCTTTACTATCATTCTTCTGAAATCACTTTCAGAAAGTTTGTCCAAATCCTCTTGGTTGATTTGATCTTGTGTGTTTGTAGATTGTTCCTTCAATTGTGTGGTATTTCTCTGCCGTTTCATTGTTATTATTAATTTTTTAAAACTGACTCTGTTTGGGATTTCCTTTTCCCAGACTTTGAGTTACATCTGTTGGTGTTTGTTGTTTGGACGGGGTTTCTTATTCTGGGTGATGCTAGTGATTGGGTGATGTCAGGACTTGCATACAAGTGATTACCTTTGTTGGCGTTCTCACGTGTATACTGCTCTCTAGTGTTAGGCGTTCTCTAGTATTGTAGAGTTTTGGAGTCAGTGCTTCCTCCCTAAAGCCTTGGGACTTGTTGCCTGACCAGGGAATGAAGATTTCACGACTGGTTTGTCATGGTATTAAATGATATGAAAACATATATACACGAATGAGAAACAGAAGATATACCTTTGACAAGTGGCAATTAAAATATTCTGCAAATACTATCTAGTGTATTGAATTATTCACACAAACATATACAGCTGTAACATAACCTAAGCATTCCAACCTTCAATACAGTACAATACGTTAGCACGGCGAATAGAGAAAACCAGAATGATATCCACCAGTTAATAACCAAACTAAGTAGAGCACTAATTGGAGAATAATGCTAGAGCAGGTTCCCTGTTGGGGATAAGGCAATGAGGACAGAATGGACTAAGAAATATGGTGGGAAAAGGGAAAAAGAGAAAGGGAGGATAGAAGAGAAATATAGAATGATACTGCAAAGTTAAATATAGGGAGATAAATATTTGTATGTATCAGAGTTTAGTGCTATAGGAAAGGAGCATCAGAGAAAGCAAAGAATTATAGAGGAAGTAGTAGTACAAATGAAAAATTTTAAAAATTAAAACAGAGATAAGTATATAGAAAAACAAAGCAAAAACAATAAAAACAAACAAAACCCCCACAGAACCTTTAAAGACCAATGTGGATCCAGAAGTTTATACCAAAATAAAATGTGTTGTTTAAAAGGAAATAGAAGAAGAAAAAAAATATGTAAACTTGAATATATTTAGTCTTACTGATAAGATTAGTAGCTTCAATAGAATACAAGGAGGAAATAAACACATTCACACTCTCACCCCCCCAAAAAAAATAAAACGGAAGAAAGTGAAGAAAACAATTGAAAGAAAACAAAACAAAACAAAACAAAACAAAAAAAGAATAAGGAATAAAATGAAATGTAAAAAATCCAGCAGTAACTCCAGCTTCAGACAAAACGTGAAAATAGTGTTTATGTTCTTCTGTCTCTTGCCGACTATTCAGGAATTATCAGTCTTTTTCTTTTCTCTGGCAGTGGTTGGATCTGAAGACCTCTTGGACTGCTTGTTTATTTCGGCCTATTTCAGAACTAAAAGACCCACCCAGGTTAGCCCTGGGAGTTTCTTAATTCAAATCCCTTTTCTTGTTGGGTGGAGCTAAGTTCCCTGCCTGTAGCTTAACCAGCAGCCCTGCAGTTTGACCAGCAGCCCAACTACAGTAGGGAAAATGGCGTCTCTCTCACGGAGGATTTATTCCCACACTCTCTATCTGAAGCACTTCCTCAGTGACCCCGACCCTGCTGAAGGCCACCGTCGACCCCCGCCACCACAGGAGACGTCAGTTTACTCAGAGGTGATTCTGGCTCAGTCTCATGCAGGATTGCTATTCCCCTCTTCCTGATCACAGTGCGCACAGAGTTTCCAGTCCTCCTCCGCGGCTCTATGATCGGGTTAATGGTAACCTCCTCCCAAAGGAACTGAGTGCCGTCCTTCCAAGGACAGCTCAAGGGCACTTCTAGTTCAAGGGGGCACTTGGACCCTCCAAAGCAGGTCTGGCTCAGTCCCTTGTGGGCATCACTGCTCCTTTCCTGGGTCTTGATCTGCAACAGGCTTTGCTCCTTTGGCCCACCCAGGCTCTCTGGTGGGTATGATGTTTGACTTTTAAAAGCACAATTGCGCCCTTCCTACCATCTTGATGCGGCTTCTCTTTTCTTCTTCGATGTGAGGTATCCTTTTTGTGATCAGATCCAACCTCCTCCTGTTGATGGTTTTTCAGGGACTTGTTGCAATTCAGGCGATTTTGTAGGAGAGATGAGTGCATGTCCTTCTATGCCAACATCTTCTATAAATTCTGGATAAATGTTACTTCCTGGTTTGGGTCTTGCTGTGAAAAAAATAGGTGAAACAATGTAGTGATCAGTGGACATGGCCAGGGAATGAAGCCATACCCACCAGGTAACCAGATTTTACATGCAAGAGTTTGATGGCAAAATGAAAAGATAGGAACAAGGCAGACTTGTTCTTGGAGTACCCATGAAGCTTTTCAGGGGAGCCCTCAGAAATTTATAGGGGGTTGTTAAGTTCAAATTTTTGACATAGAGGACAATCAGGAGCTTAGCTATAATAATTTGCACCTTCAAACTAAAATGTTATGCCATTTTTATCTGATGAAGTGTGTCTGCCACATGGTAGTTGGTTAAGAGATATGGCTCAACTATTTTTTTCTCAATATTAAAAGTAAAACAAATGATGTTTAGAAAAGGTGTTAATGTTACAGAATTGGTATGAAAGAGGTTGATGAGTCCATAGCAGTTGTGTCCAAACATAGCCCATAAATTCCTCATCTCTCTATACATAGATACCACTCCTAAATTCAAGAAATGGAACTTATTCTCCTCTATTTGTGTCTTTACTGGCATATGGTATGGCTGCTTTAATCAATAGAACTTGGTTAAAAATGGCATCCTGTGAATTAAGTAATACTAGGTTTTAAGAGGACTGCTAACTTCAGTCTCCTTCCTTTTCAGTGACTCTTTCTTCCATTGTCCTCTCTTGAGACCCAGACTTTATAGTCTAAGAAGCCTAAGTCAAATACAGAGGCAGAGTGAAAGGAAATTAAAGTTCTCTGATCAACAACTCTAGATCAGATTCCAGCCAAGAACCAGCAATTAATTGCCAAAGCACGTGAGTGAGCAAAATATTTTGGACATCCCAGATCAAGACTATAGAATAACTTCAGCCTTATCAAACATAATATGGAGCAGAATAAATGCTCACTTGTGTTTAGTATCCCACAGACTAACAAAAGATCATCAATTATTGTTTTAAACTACTTGAAAGAAAGGAGGAAAAGTGATTTGTCACACAACAATGTTAAAAAACCTAGTCTTAGAATTAAATCGAAATTAAGTCACCCAGTACAGTCTCTTTTTCATATTAAATAGTGGTTTTTCAGGGACTTGTTGCAATTCAGGCGATTTTGTAGGAGAGATGAGTGCATGTCCTTCTATGCCAACATCTTCTATAAATTCTGGATAAATGTTACTTCCTGGTTTGGGTCTTGCTGTGAAAAAAATAGGTGAAACAATGTAGTGATCAGTGGACATGGCCAGGGAATGAAGCCATACCCACCAGGTAACCAGATTTTACATGCAAGAGTTTGATGGCAAAATGAAAAGATAGGAACAAGGCAGACTTGTTCTTGGAGTACCCATGAAGCTTTTCAGGGGAGCCCTCAGAAATTTATAGGGGGTTGTTAAGTTCAAATTTTTGACATAGAGGACAATCAGGAGCTTAGCTATAATAATTTGCACCTTCAAACTAAAATGTTATGCCATTTTTATCTGATGAAGTGTGTCTGCCACATGGTAGTTGGTTAAGAGATATGGCTCAACTATTTTTTTCTCAATATTAAAAGTAAAACAAATGATGTTTAGAAAAGGTGTTAATGTTACAGAATTGGTATGAAAGAGGTTGATGAGTCCATAGCAGTTGTGTCCAAACATAGCCCATAAATTCCTCATCTCTCTATACATAGATACCACTCCTAAATTCAAGAAATGGAACTTATTCTCCTCTATTTGTGTCTTTACTGGCATATGGTATGGCTGCTTTAATCAATAGAACTTGGTTAAAAATGGCATCCTGTGAATTAAGTAATACTAGGTTTTAAGAGGACTGCTAACTTCAGTCTCCTTCCTTTTCAGTGACTCTTTCTTCCATTGTCCTCTCTTGAGACCCAGACTTTATAGTCTAAGAAGCCTAAGTCAAATACAGAGGCAGAGTGAAAGGAAATTAAAGTTCTCTGATCAACAACTCTAGATCAGATTCCAGCCAAGAACCAGCAATTAATTGCCAAAGCACGTGAGTGAGCAAAATATTTTGGACATCCCAGATCAAGACTATAGAATAACTTCAGCCTTATCAAACATAATATGGAGCAGAATAAATGCTCACTTGTGTTTAGTATCCCACAGACTAACAAAAGATCATCAATTATTGTTTTAAACTACTATGTTGAAAGAAAGGAGGAAAAGTGATTTGTCACACAACAATGAATTACTAAAACAAATCCTAGTCTTAGAATTAAATCGAAATTAAGTCACCCAGTACAGTCTCTTTTTTTTTCATATTAAATATGGATTTATGTGCTTTTGTCAGTTTTTTCGCAATTTCACAGATACGAACAAAGTAATCAAATAGTACTCTGAACTTGATGGAATGCTGATGATCAGATGATGAAAGTCTTCCTTAGTATCATCAATACTACAATGACACTTCAGACAAAACTCTGTTGCATACATCTGTCTATTCTTCATATGTGTGTGGGACCTGAGAGGCATAATAAGGCTAATAAATTCATTTGTAAATTTCTACTTCCTAGATTATCTAAGATGCCAGTTTCTCATTGTTTCAGTTACTTATCACTGTTTAAGCTGATAAACAGTGATCAGATTGATTTTTAACTGTTATGTGGCATGCAATCCAATTCAATGTAGTGTCCAGAAAGTGAGAGTTCTGTACTCATTATTCAGATGACATTAATCTGAACTCAGGAAAAGTGAACTGAATATAATTTATTACTTTTATTTTTTATGTCTTCATGTCTCAGAACTCTGCCTCTGTCTTTGATTAGTGCTGGGAATTGTTGGGAGCTTGTTGTCCATAAAATTCATAGCAAAACAAAGGTTAGCAGTTAAGAGGATGAAGAAAGCGTTATGCGAATATTGTAACTATGCATGTAAACTTGAGTACCATTCATCATTGCCACATCATTCTTATATAAAAAATATAGGCTGGCAATCAGCTTAATTGTAACAACTGGATGATTTGTCAGAGACTTCAACTGTGATTACTTCTCCTTCAAAAATTTGCATTGAATGAAAATGACACCATAGTGCCTGAAAGTATAGTAAGTGATAGACTCAAGAAAAATTGACTCTCTAGAGACTATCTGTTAAAGATCTATAAACATTTTTATAGCAAATGAACCATTTTAAAATCAGTTTTTATAAAACATTTTCATAAGAGCCTCTGTAACCCCTTATGATTTCAATTAAACTATCTTGGTAGAAATCTAGACTTATTACTAACACTTTTTTTTGGTATAATATAGAAATGAAAGATCCTCTGATTTATGGTGTTATATTAAGTAAGGTTGATTAAATCTAGTGATAATCCTTGACTAACACTATTTAACTCTTCACTCTTTATTAAGAAAAAATCCAAACTGTGAACTAAAACATGAAATGATCATGGTCAAATACAATAAAACATTAAACAAACACAATAATAAAAAGTCACATTTGATCTTCTTTTCTCTACTCATTCTGAGCTATTTTTTCTGGAAGTGCAGTTTATCTTTCAATCTTCAGAGACTAAAATCTATTATGTAGTCTTTTATATGACTCAGAATAATGTAAGATATGTCTGAACACTATTCTTTGCCTTAATTTAAACTATTTTTGCCCTGTTTTCTTTCATACTGAAGAGACATATCTCACTAATGAGCTAAATTAAATTATCTGAAATATTTATCTTTATAATTAAATGTAGCACTTCCAACTTTTGAAATAGTTTTTGCTTTGATGCTAAAAATTTGTGACCTATGAATATCATTGTTTATGCCATTATAAATTGGGTAATATAAAATGTATATGCAATAAAATCTAGCTTTAAACAGCAATCATGTTCCTTGATACAGATGACGTGTACATGAATGTCCACTTAATTTTTATTTCTTCTAATGGCACATTTTAATTTTAATTTGATACATTATTAGAATTGGCAATATTTTCAAAATATGATTTTTATACTTTATTTAAACAAAATTCACTTAGTTCTGTCTCTGTATCATGATTTTGTAAGACTAGATATATTTTGACTCAGCATGAAGAGATATATAACTCTGCATAAATTACACAAGATATTTGTTTTTATTCCCTCTCCCTGAAATTATACAATTGTTTAAATTTTTTAAACAGAAGTTTCATAACACTATAGACAACCAGTATAGGCAGTACAGTACTTAGTATGTCACAAACCTATGTTCATTTACAGAAGATACATGCAACTATCATATTCATCAAGGTGCTGTATTTGTCACTTACTATTTCATAACAAACCAAGAAAAACAAAAAAGTTAAAATACCCATTCTTATTCACAATATTTTGGATCAGGTATTTAAGGTAGGTTTCCTAGGTCTAAGCTTATTTCATCTCTGCTCCTTAGCTGTATTGGTAGGGCTGACCCTAACTAAGGTTGGACAATTTAAGACAACTTCATTCATGTGGCAGGTTCTGACTTGCCACCATGTTGTGTTGGCACCAAATGGAAGGGACTGAATAGCAAAGCTGGGTTGCATCTTTCCTTCACGTTTAATGGGCTTTCTCATATGTCTGGGATGTTGGTTCTCCTCCACAGGCCTTCACTCTGCACTTGCTTTCTTATCTACCATGACATCTCTCTCCCCTGGCTTTTCTTTACTCCATGGCAAGCTGGGTTTAGTTACATGACTCTGGGGGTTCCTTTGAGTAAATGTAGAAGCTTAAAACCTCTTGAATTTTCATCTCAGAAGTCCGAGAACATAATTCCTTTCATTTGTGTGGGTAAGAAAATATCACAAGACCGGCACAAATCAAAAGAATAGAAAAACACACTGCCCCTCTTGATGGCAAGAGCAGCATAGATGTGGCCACTGTGACCATGATTTATGGGGGAAACATTCTTAACAATCAATCTACCACAGTGGCACAGAAATTTTCCTCATTTTAAAAATGGAAACAAAATGTTACCCTTTGGGAATGTGTTGTATGACTTAGTGAAATGTCTGCTATTTTTGTTTTGTTTTTCTGACCTGCTTTTAGGCTATGAACTTGGTAGAAATATCTTTCTTACACTGCTATTTTAAAGCTTCCACTTAAAGCTTATAGAGCAAAAGCAAAAAAATCAATTTTTTTAAGTTAAAATGGGCATTTGAAATATTACTGGAATCTAATTTTTAAATATATATTCAGTTAAAAATTCAGAAATATTCACAATTTTTTGATTTTATTTTTTTCTCTTCTGTTGTTACTGAGTACTATATATATATTTAGGGAACTTTAGCTTATAACTTGATTACTTCTTAATGTCAAAATTGTCAAAAATACATGCAACTATCATATTCATCAAGGTGCTGTATTTGTCACTTACTATTTCATAACAAACCAAGAAAACAAAAAAGTTAAAATACCCATTCTTATTCACAATATTTTGGATCAGGTATTTAAGGTAGGTTTCCTAGGTCTAAGCTTATTTCATCTCTGCTCCTTAGCTGTATTGGTAGGGCTGACCCTAACTAAGGTTGGACAATTTAAGACAACTTCATTCATGTGGCAGGTTCTGACTTGCCACCATGTTGTGTTGGCACCAAATGGAAGGGACTGAATAGCAAAGCTGGGTTGCATCTTTCCTTCACGTTTAATGGGCTTTCTCATATGTCTGGGATGTTGGTTCTCCTCCACAGGCCTTCACTCTGCACTTGCTTTCTTATCTACCATGACATCTCGCTCCTGGCTTTTCTTTACTCCATGGCAAGCTGGGTTTAGTTACATGACTCTGGGGGTTCCTTTGAGTAAATGTAGAAGCTTAAAACCTCTTGAATTTTCATCTCAGAAGTCCGAGAACATAATTCCTTTCATTTGTGTGGGTAAGAAAATATCACAAGACCGGCACAAATCAAAAGAATAGAAAAACACACTGCCCCTCTTGATGGCAAGAGCAGCATAGATGTGGCCACTGTGACCATGATTTATGGGGGAAACATTCTTAACAATCAATCTACCACAGTGGCACAGAAATTTTCCTCATTTTAAAAATGGAAACAAAATGTTACCCTTTGGGAATGTGTTGTATGACTTAGTGAAATGTCTGCTATTTTTGTTTTGTTTTTCTGACCTGCTTTTAGGCTATGAACTTGGTAGAAATATCTTTCTTACACTGCTATTTTAAAGCTTCCACTTAAAGCTTATAGAGCAAAAGCAAAAAAATCAATTTTTTTAAGTTAAAATGGGCATTTGAAATATTACTGGAATCTAATTTTTAAATATATATTCAGTTAAAAATTCAGAAATATTCACAATTTTTTGATTTTATTTTTTTCTCTTCTGTTGTTACTGAGTACTATATATAGATTTAGGGAACTTTAACTTATAACTTGATTCCTTCTTAATGTCAAACAAAGCATCTCTTTTCCTAGGCTTCTTCCTTTTTAGTTTAACTATAAGAATTATTAAGCTTTTATTAAACCTCAAAGGCAAAGAAAATACAGTAATTATTTATTGGTTATTTCACTTACTCATTTCATAAAAATTGACTGATCACGTGCTGTGCCTCAGATGCTAGAGTTAATTCCATAGAGCACATTCCTTCACCCCAAAGAGCTTCCACTGAAGAAAGCAAGCAAGTGAACACTTAATTATGATGAAACATAATAATTGCAATCATTACAGTCAAAATAATTGTATTGAATGAAAACGGATTTGGGTGTCACCAATGGAATCACTGCACAGACTGGAATTCACAGCAGGAGAGTCAGGAGATATAGATGTGAGGATCTTCTTGGTAACCTGTGAAGAGACATATATAAACCAGGCACTTGGAAGACTCCAAGGACTGTGCTTTCAACAAGAGATAATGATGAAGACTTGATTTAGGATAGGACAGAAATATAAAGGGCTTCCCAGGCAGCTCTAGTGAGAAGGAATCCTCCAGACAGTGCAAAAGACTGAAGAGAAGCAGGTTCAGTTCCAGAATCTGTAAGGTAGGCTGGTGTAGCAAGTGGCACTTCACTGCCGTATTCCTGCCTGGAATATTCCATGGACAGAGGAGCCCGGTGGGCTACAGTCAGTGGGGCTGCAGATTTAGACATGACTGAGTGTACACACACACACATATACACTTAAGAAATATAAAGATAAATAGGTATGTAATACACGTTTATAAAACTGTTAACAGAACTCAGCAAACCTGTTTATATAACGTATGTTTATAATTTCAAACTTCTTAAATATAATTTATAGTTTAACTATCCCTTTAGGCTTTTAGTATAGACTGGATCTTCTTTCTTTACCTCGAGGTTTGGAATTTCTATCTGTGTTTTGGAGTTGGAGATGCTGTTTATGTAAAACCCAGTCATGAAAGGAAAAGGGGTGAAAGGGACTCATTTGCAATAAGCCCATTCTGTTTCTATGCCTTTATTTTCTTCCAGATTCAGCTGCGGACATTCTCCTCTTTGCTGGTTTTTTTTTTTTTTTTTTTTTTTTTTTTTTTTTAGCTTCCAAAACTACACACGTCTGTGTGTGTGTGTGTATGCATGTGTCCTCAGTTGTATCTGACTCTGCCTCCACATGGACTGTAGCTGGCTAGGTTCCTCTGTCAATGGGATTTTGCAGGCAAGAATGCTGGAGTGCATTGTCATTTCCTACTCCATGAGATCTTCCTGACTTAGGGATCTAACCTGCATCTCTTACTTCTCCTGCATTGGCAGGTGGATTCTTTGCCACTAAGGCCACCTGGGAAGCCCAAAGCTATTAGATGGTGGAATTAGGTAGAGTTGGGGGTGGGAAATATTGGTCTCTACTGTTCCTGCATTTATCTCCACTGGAATTTGTTGACCTATTTCCTTGTATTCTGCCATATTACAGTGCAATCAGATAGCAAAAGGATAACTCTTGTGCAACAGAAAGGTTTCTTATACTGTTCTCTCTTTAACATTATTCTTTAATGTTCTCAGAAAAGTAGAGGAAATTTTGCATATTCACCCAGGCCCTTCTTCATAGATTGTTGGAATGACTTGCCATCACTGTCCCTTTTGTTCTACATTTTAGCCACCAAAATAGTGTGGGGGCATAATTAAGAGGCTGGTTGTACCCTAGAATGTAATGACACAGAAGGTTTGCATGGTCTTAGATCCCTAAATCTCTCAAGAGATTTTTGAACCCTTTCAGGGCAGAGGTGATGCCGGTGGAGTACTCATTGTTTTTTCAGAGATATGATAAAGCTAATGTCATTGCTCTTCTCTTGGAACTTCCTCCTCTCCTCTAGATCGAATAGCCTTTATAGTTTATAAATAATCATCATTTTTCTGTACATATTGCTTAGGCCAGGACCTCATAGGCACTTGATGCTCCCGAGAACAAGTGCTCTTACATTCAGAATGCCTTTTTTGGTATTATCACTGCCAACTATGTTTGGAAACTTAAAGCTAAACATCGACCACTTATTTTCCTGAAATTGTTCTAGCAATATGCTTGCTGTAAAGGTAAGCACCAAATAATTGATGCTTTCAAACTGTGGTGCTGGAGAAAACTCTTGAGAGTCCCTTGCACATCAAGGAGATTAAACCAGTCAATCCTAAAGGAAATCAATTCAGAATATCATTGGAAGGACTGATGCTGTGTGGGGAAACAAGTTGGTGAAGGTTTTTGAAGCTTTGGCCTAGTCAGGAGAAAAACAAATTAAGAATGAGAAAAAACAACTATGAGAAACATAACAGAAAGAACTAAGAAAAAAACGAGTTGATTCGATTCACATGTGCTCATTAGCTGGAGTTATACTGATCAGCAACAGGTGGGAGATCTGCTGTGGACTTTCAAACGCCCTGTCAGCACATGTTAGGACACTGTGTGCACAGGCAGGACAGACTCCTTAACTTCTTGCCAGTCTAGTTGCTCCCCAGCTGCAGTACACCCTTTCCATTCTTAGAGTCGCAAGGGTAATTATTGACCAGGGCTGTGACTGAGTTCCAGCCTGTGTTAATATCATTCCCTGCAAACATATGGAGGGTTAAACTCTCAATAAAAGTAGATTGGTGAATGTGTTCAGGGCTCTTGAACCATGATGTCTTGATCCCTCATTCTCATCCTTTCTCTCTATATGTATGCATGCATTTCTTAACGTCTCACTGCTCCCACTGTTCTCCCTGAACCCAACTGACTTGCTGTGGCAATGCTGAAGCTGAAGCTCTAGTACTTTGACCCCCTGATGTGAAGAGCTGACTGACTGAAAAAGATTCTGATTCTGGGAAAGACTGAAGGCAAGAGGAAAAGGAGATGACTGAGTATGAGATGGTTAGATAATATCAATGACAAAGTTGATATGAATTTGAGCAAACTCTAGAAGATAGTGAAGGTCAAGGGAGCCTGGCATGCTGCAATCCATGGAGTCACAAAAAGTCGGACATGATTTAGTGATTGGACAACAACAAGAGCAATAAAGATAGAATTTCTTAGCTTCCTAACAGGAAAAACAGGAATGAGGTGAAGAAAAGCTAACCCCATTTGGCTTAAAGAAACTCCCCTTATTTTCCTGAAATTGTTCTAGCAATATGCTTGCTGTAAAGGTAAGCACCAAATAATTGATGCTTTCAAACTGTGGTGCTGGAGAAAACTCTTGAGAGTCCCTTGCACATCAAGGAGATTAAACCAGTCAATCCTAAAGGAAATCAATTCAGAATATCATTGGAAGGACTGATGCTGTGTGGGGAAACAAGTTGGTGAAGGTTTTTGAAGCTTTGGCCTAGTCAGGAGAAAAACAAATTAAGAATGAGAAAAAACAACTATGAGAAACATAACAGAAAGAACTAAGAAAAAAACGAGTTGATTCGATTCACATGTGCTCATTAGCTGGAGTTATACTGATCAGCAACAGGTGGGAGATCTGCTGTGGACTTTCAAACGCCCTGTCAGCACATGTTAGGACACTGTGTGCACAGGCAGGACAGACTCCTTAACTTCTTGCCAGTCTAGTTGCTCCCCAGCTGCAGTACACCCTTTCCATTCTTAGAGTCGCAAGGGTAATTATTGACCAGGGCTGTGACTGAGTTCCAGCCTGTGTTAATATCATTCCCTGCAAACATATGGAGGGTTAAACTCTCAATAAAAGTAGATTGGTGAATGTGTTCAGGGCTCTTGAACCATGATGTCTTGATCCCTCATTCTCATCCTTTCTCTCTATATGTATGCATGCATTTCTTAACGTCTCACTGCTCCCACTGTTCTCCCTGAACCCAACTGACTTGCTGTGGCAATGCTGAAGCTGAAGCTCTAGTACTTTGACCCCCTGATGTGAAGAGCTGACTGACTGAAAAAGATTCTGATTCTGGGAAAGACTGAAGGCAAGAGGAAAAGGAGATGACTGAGTATGAGATGGTTAGATAATATCAATGACAAAGTTGATATGAATTTGAGCAAACTCTAGAAGATAGTGAAGGTCAAGGGAGCCTGGCATGCTGCAATCCATGGAGTCACAAAAAGTCGGACATGATTTAGTGATTGGACAACAACAAGAGCAATAAAGATAGAATTTCTTAGCTTCCTAACAGGAAAAAAAAAGGGGGTTCGAGCAGAACTGAGGTGAGGATGGTTAAGGGATCAGTTGAAATTATTTGGAAAACCTTTTACCATTTCAATCTAAGCCAGATAGAGGCCAGCGATAGTGTTGTCAATCGTATCTGGCTGTGTTGAGTGAACAAATAAGAAATAAAACATGATCTCAGGCAGCTGGGTGATATTATTCATCAAAATGGACAGTAGGAGAGAAACTGAGTTTGGGGAAAGATGATGAGTTAGGCCAGGTATTGAAGTGCAAGTTTTAAGAATAATAACTCAATCTGGGTTTGAGATTGTTGTCTTTTAGTATATTACTGAACCTACAAACAAGCAATAAAAAAGGCATATATGAGAAAAAATGTTTGTGAATCCATATTACTTTATGAGACTGATGATAAATTTTACCTGTAGTATGCTTTTTTTTTTCATATTTCTGAGGCAAAATAGGCCCATTTGGGAGGTGAATCCCCAGGAATCTTAGTAACTATTAGAAATTGTAACAGGTTCCCTAGTTTCTGTGTATGGAAGACATTTCTGGAAAAAGTGAGCTTTAAGCCAATTCTGACAAAGCAAGAGTGAGAAAGAAATATTTTTATTTTTTAAATGTGTTGTGGAAGAGGCTATTAATAATCTCTCAACATCTATTCTTCCTTTCTTTCATAGTAATATTTATGAAATTTCCCATATTTTAGCTAAATGACCTGGAAACCAAATACAATTTCTAATGGCCCAGCATCCCAGGTTATGTGACTAAGTTCTTTCCAAAAAGGAAAGGAAGATGTAAAGGAAGATGTTTCGTGTGCCCCTTGCTTACCGTTCTTAAAATAGAGCTGAAATGTACATGGCATCCCTTCTTCATCATCCCTTCCTCCTTCCTATTGGTAGAAAGGACAGACTTTTGGAACTAAAACTAACCTTGGGAATGAAGGACGAGCATGACAGAATAAGGAAGAGGAAGGCTGGCATTCTAATGTGGAGCAAAGTTGCTGTATCAGCTTTAACCAGTTTACTCTGGACTTCTATGTGAGGGAGAATTAACCTTCTGTTGTTTAAGGTACTACTTTTTCAATCTTTGTTTTACAGAGCCAAAGCTAAGTGTGCATGTGCTCAGTCATGTCTGACTCTTTTTGACCCCATAGACTGTAGTCCACCAAGACCACAGAATTTTCCATACAAGAGTACTGGAGTGGGTTGCCATTTCCTACTCCAGGGGATCTTCCTGACTCAGCGATCAGACCTGTGTCTCCTGCATTAGCAGGCAGATTCTTTACCACTGGTGCCACTTGGGAAGCCCATCCTACATGATACAATAAGTAATTATTTCTTTCCTCAGGATGAGTCAAACTTCCAGTTGAAAAACTCACCTGAAAAGAAGGTATAAATGAGTTAAGCATCTTAAAAGATATGACTACTGGACCTCCATTCTTCTCTAGAGACAGAATCTTCTCTCATTAAGTCAATTTATTTGGCAAATTATGGTTTATACATATTTTATTGATATTCTTTTTTTTTTTTTTAAGATTTATTTATTTATTTATTTTTGGGCGGGGATCGGGTTGGGGAGGGAGGGGAGCGGGCGGGCCACTTCTATTGGTCTTTCATTTCTCTATTTTTCATCCGTCTTTGTTCTTTGGCTCCTGCGGGCCTCCCATCGCGGTGGCGTCTGTTGTCGCAGAGCGCCAGCTCTGGGCGCATGTGCTCCAGAGCTCCGGCTCAGTGATTGGACACATCAGTCCAGCCGCTCCACGGCACGTGGGATCTTCCCAGGCCAGGGATCGAACCGGCGCCCCTTGCACAGCAAGGCGGTGTCCTTATCCACTGGACCACCAGGGGAAGCCCTTATTGATATTCTTGACACATTTCTATATCATGATACCTTTTTCTTTGTTGCTGATATAAAATAGATAGGAACTTGGATATTCAGACCCTGCTATACCTTAATGACTTTTCTCACATCATCTTAAACCAAATCCTTCTTAAGGTCTAGCAATTTAACTGGTTTATCTTTTAACATTCCTATTAATCCCTAAAATCTGTGATATCAAAGAGTTCCATTTTTCATATCTCCAAATAATGTGAATCAATTGTGGAAGTTTAGTTGTCTCCTTAAAAGCTTTTGGGCAGTATAGTGTGGTAGGTTTTGGAGTCTTGCTGTCTCAGTTTTACTACTTGTTAGCTGTTGATCTTAGGCAAATGATTTATCAACTTTAAAATAAATAATGTAATAAACCGACCTCATCTTTTAAAAATATAGAATAGAACATTAATAAAAATTAAATTCAATAATCCATATAAAGCAACTAACTGAGGTCCTACTAGGGCACTAAAGATACTAATTGAAAATAATGAATTTCATTCCTGTCTTACATTTCTAAGGGAAATTAAAACATTATATTTTCCTTTTCTAAGATAAAATGACTTACGCTAATTTATTTGCTCATCAAGTATTTCTTATGTATCTTTCTGACTTACTTTGTTTTATGTTACTGTTGGTGAACAGACCTAACGCCCACCCTCATCTATCTTCCCATTTGCTTGTTTATATGTAAAATTCACTAGCCAAACCATTGATTCATCTTATTGACTTGACATTCTTTCTGGAGTTTTGTGCTTTTCTTACATATCTCTTTATAACTTTACACTGTTACTTAGCAATTGTCTAGGTGAGTGATGTATCGCTGCTGAATTTGTTTTAATTCATTTTTCTAGGTTTGTATAAGTGACTACATAGTACTTCAATGGCAGTCATTTAATAAAGATAGCTGATTATTTGGGTGATAACCTACATAAAATATAAGAGGAGAAAGTTGGAATCACATCAGTCCAGCCGCTCCACGGCACGTGGGATCTTCCCAGGCCAGGGATCGAACCGGCGCCCCTTGCACAGCAAGGCGGTGTCCTTATCCACTGGACCACCAGGGGAAGCCCTTATTGATATTCTTGACACATTTCTATATCATGATACCTTTTTCTTTGTTGCTGATATAAAATAGATAGGAACTTGGATATTCAGACCCTGCTATACCTTAATGACTTTTCTCACATCATCTTAAACCAAATCCTTCTTAAGGTCTAGCAATTTAACTGGTTTATCTTTTAACATTCCTATTAATCCCTAAAATCTGTGATATCAAAGAGTTCCATTTTTCATATCTCCAAATAATGTGAATCAATTGTGGAAGTTTAGTTGTCTCCTTAAAAGCTTTTGGGCAGTATAGTGTGGTAGGTTTTGGAGTCTTGCTGTCTCAGTTTTACTACTTGTTAGCTGTTGATCTTAGGCAAATGATTTATCAACTTTAAAATAAATAATGTAATAAACCGACCTCATCTTTTAAAAATATAGAATAGAACATTAATAAAAATTAAATTCAATAATCCATATAAAGCAACTAACTGAGGTCCTACTAGGGCACTAAAGATACTAATTGAAAATAATGAATTTCATTCCTGTCTTACATTTCTAAGGGAAATTAAAACATTATATTTTCCTTTTCTAAGATAAAATGACTTACGCTAATTTATTTGCTCATCAAGTATTTCTTATGTATCTTTCTGACTTACTTTGTTTTATGTTACTGTTGGTGAACAGACCTAACGCCCACCCTCATCTATCTTCCCATTTGCTTGTTTATATGTAAAATTCACTAGCCAAACCATTGATTCATCTTATTGACTTGACATTCTTTCTGGAGTTTTGTGCTTTTCTTACATATCTCTTTATAACTTTACACTGTTACTTAGCAATTGTCTAGGTGAGTGATGTATCGCTGCTGAATTTGTTTTAATTCATTTTTCTAGGTTTGTATAAGTGACTACATAGTACTTCAATGGCAGTCATTTAATAAAGATAGCTGATTATTTGGGTGATAACCCATACATAAAATATAAGAGGAGAAAGTTGGAATAGTAATATAAAAATTGTAGTTTTTATTAATTTTTTTTCCAAAATATCAGATTTTGGTGAAATTTTGATTGATTGCTTAATCTACTTATATTTGTTTCTCAGTGACAATCAACTTTGAAAGTTTTTTTGTTTTTTTTTCTTAGAAATACAGTTTGGGTGTTACAGTTGATAGGTATTCAGAAGTCTTAGCAGTTTCTGTATGTGATTCAGCATAAGAAGGGAACATGGACCATCAAATGAAGGGCATATGTTCAGTACAGGGTGTTCAGATCAAGCCTTTCTGACTTGGTAGTGGGTCTATCCATTTCCTTACACAATTCCTCACACCTCTCATTTACAATGTGAACCCCATCAAAACATTGTTCATTTCTTATTGTCAAGATATTGCTCCTGACCTAGATAAAGAAATTTTAATTTCCCCAGTTGATTAAAAAATGAAAAAGAAATATTTTCTGCTAAAAATTCATTTTTGTCATGTCTCTTTGCTGTCTCATTAAGAGAAGTAAGCAAAATATGAAAGTTTTCTGTGAGAAACATTAAAATGGTATTAGTCTAGAGCTATTAAAGAATCAAAAAGGACATCACCAGATTTGCAACCCTAAAATCTTTTCTAGTTGAAAAAATGAAGTCCACTTATTAAAAATCTGCAGCATATCACATTATGCAGTATAAATCAACATAATGTGATATGATCTGACATCAAGTTAAAAAAGTGCCTTTTCTGCTTCTGCTCAGACCATATGTTCAAATTATTAAAAATACCTACAAGTGCTTTTTTTTTTAAGAAAAAAAAAAGGCAAAAATAGCTTCTCTCAAATTAAACCCATCTTGACTTATGTATTGTTTAGGAAGAAAACTATTTTCTTTTATTGTGTATTTTATTAGCAGTTATTTTAAGGATAATAATTTGATTTTTTTTGCAGGAGACCTTTTAAAAAATGAGACATATGTACACCCACATATACAAAAAGAACAAACTACTATCAAAAAGCATGGTACTATTGTGGACTGAATGAATATAATTTATTTGGGAAATATTAAAGTTTACTTGTTTTATCAGATGCTGCTTATAGTAAACACTTCTTAGTATTTTACCTTATTTTTGACTCTTAAAGTCCAAATATGAGTCATTGACTAGCTAAATATGATGGCCTGCTCACTGTCACTAATTTTGACCTGAATTCTGTTTACTGAGCAGTCTCTAAAAACCTGCTCACCCATGGGTAAATAGAAACTAAGCTTTAAAAAAAAAAAAAAAAAATTAGTCCATGCAATTTATGGGAAAAGAGCCAAGTGGGCAAGTTTTAAAAAACACACACACAAACGCTGGAACATCTTGACTGGGTTGATGACATGACAGCATTGTAGTATACTACCAGCTGGGAGTTGGCTGGGGTTCAGAAACAGACTCAAGACAGTGGAGCAGAATGCAAGAGGAGGCGGCTCTCTGCTGGTGTGACTGCTTTGTTGAAACCAGCAAGAAGACCATTTGCTACACCAGCTTTCTCGCACTCTGCCCTTAGCTGATTTCTGTCGGCAACAGAAAAATGTGACATAAGGGGATACAATACTGTGTGCAGTGATACTGCACAATCTGCTCAAGCTTCCATTGCAGTCTCCAGGCCTGTTTCTCATCCTGCTCTGGATCCCCTCTGAGCTGATGCAAGCATGGAGTTCCTGTGGACTTCCAAGGGGCTCCATGCTTCTAGCAGGCAAAAACCTGGAAGGTCCAAGAGAGCAGAGGGGCAGAGTATGTGAGCAACTTTACTTAGTTCTTTGTCATTCCTTTAAGAAAAGATCAATAAAATATCACATGAAACTCCAAAAAGAACCAAAACAAAACATCTCATTTATAAAGATTTTGACTTTTAATTTGTATTTGTTTAGGAAGAAAACTATTTTCTTTTATTGTGTATTTTATTAGCAGTTATTTTAAGGATAATAATTTGATTTTTTTTGCAGGAGACCTTTTAAAAAATGAGACATATGTACACCCACATATACAAAAAGAACAAACTACTATCAAAAAGCATGGTACTATTGTGGACTGAATGAATATAATTTATTTGGGAAATATTAAAGTTTACTTGTTTTATCAGATGCTGCTTATAGTAAACACTTCTTAGTATTTTACCTTATTTTTGACTCTTAAAGTCCAAATATGAGTCATTGACTAGCTAAATATGATGGCCTGCTCACTGTCACTAATTTTGACCTGAATTCTGTTTACTGAGCAGTCTCTAAAAACCTGCTCACCCATGGGTAAATAGAAACTAAGCTTTAAAAAAAAAAAAAAAAAATTAGTCCATGCAATTTATGGGAAAAGAGCCAAGTGGGCAAGTTTTAAAAAACACACACACAAACGCTGGAACATCTTGACTGGGTTGATGACATGACAGCATTGTAGTATACTACCAGCTGGGAGTTGGCTGGGGTTCAGAAACAGACTCAAGACAGTGGAGCAGAATGCAAGAGGAGGCGGCTCTCTGCTGGTGTGACTGCTTTGTTGAAACCAGCAAGAAGACCATTTGCTACACCAGCTTTCTCGCACTCTGCCCTTAGCTGATTTCTGTCGGCAACAGAAAAAATGTGACATAAGGGGATACAATACTGTGTGCAGTGATACTGCACAATCTGCTCAAGCTTCCATTGCAGTCTCCAGGCCTGTTTCTCATCCTGCTCTGGATCCCCTCTGAGCTGATGCAAGCATGGAGTTCCTGTGGACTTCCAAGGGGCTCCATGCTTCTAGCAGGCAAAAAAATGGAAGGTCCAAGAGAGCAGAGGGGCAGAGTATGTGAGCAACTTTACTTAGTTCTTTGTCATTCCTTTAAGAAAAGATCAATAAAATATCACATGAAACTCCAAAAAGAACCAAAACAAAACATCTCATTTATAAAGATTTTGAAAGCTTACGTTTGCCTTTTTAATGTCTCTAAACATGTTTTTTTTTCTCTCTCTCTTTTTAAACTAACCCAGAGAATGCTGAAAAAGGAGGAAACAGCCATGAGTATAGTATTTTCATTTCAACCAGCAATAAGATACTCTCAAAAGCTTGCAAGACGGCCCTTGCCCCTGAGACATGCAGTTCAGTTTCGCAAACACCAGAATTTCCATAGTTCTGATAAAGTTGGAATAAGTACCCACTAAATTTTGGTATTTAACTAGAAGAGTGTGAATACTCAATTTTTTTTTTTTTAAATCACACAGCAACAATTACCTTAATATTTTGAGATTACAAATACTGATATGTAATCTTTTCTGAAGAAAAGAAATCCAAATTTCCCAAAAGAAATAGTGTTTTATTAATATCCTTGAGGATCTTAAAACTGAGTATTGTTATGTCAGCACATCTGTGTATGCTGTTTGGGCAGAAAAATTAACTATCTGGCATTACTGATACAGCAGGGAAATTTCTGAGGTCCTTTGATGAAAGGAAAATATAACTATAATGAAAATGTAAGGATGTTTTCCCCATTTATCTTTCCCCTTTTCAACTGATGTTTCAGCTTCTCTGGCCATTAGAAAAGTGAAAGAAGTAGCTGTAAATTTCTTAATAGATAAATGAGGCCAGAAATAGACATACAAAGTTAAAAATCTGTCACCCTAAGCATAAAGGGAAATTCACTATCTTCCCATTTTCCTCTAGAAATGACCACTCTTTATCTAGCAATAATATAGATTGGGAGACTTTATGCTTTAATTTAATAGGTAAGCATTTTTTTTTTGTTAAATTTATTAATCCTTCATGTTTGGTCAGCCATGAGCAGCACAATGTTAAAAATCTCACAAACACATTTGTGAATTTGTGTTTGGCATACAGCACTCCATTATATTTGTAAAATGTTAATTAGGATTTATACATTAAAGTGTTTAAGTTAAAATAAATTCTAATTGCCTTAGCCATAAAATAAAGAACTGTCCTTCATTCAAGTGTTGATAAATCCTCAAAAAAGCAACCCTGGGTATCTGTACATATTATCAACTCAGTCAATTTGCACTCAGTTCTTTTCTCACAACCTACTTCTTTCTTAAAATGATTTTCCTGGTGGAAATTCTATGCCTTAATTGACTTCTTTGCTATACCTTATGAACTTTTTTCTTCTCATTTGTACTCTCTTAGATTTCTCCTTAACTAGCTACCTCTGATTTTGCTTGCAAGACGGCCCTTGCCCCTGAGACATGCAGTTCAGTTTCGCAAACACCAGAATTTCCATAGTTCTGATAAAGTTGGAATAAGTACCCACTAAATTTTGGTATTTAACTAGAAGAGTGTGAATACTCAATTTTTTTTTTTTTAAATCACACAGCAACAATTACCTTAATATTTTGAGATTACAAATACTGATATGTAATCTTTTCTGAAGAAAAGAAATCCAAATTTCCCAAAAGAAATAGTGTTTTATTAATATCCTTGAGGATCTTAAAACTGAGTATTGTTATGTCAGCACATCTGTGTATGCTGTTTGGGCAGAAAAATTAACTATCTGGCATTACTGATACAGCAGGGAAATTTCTGAGGTCCTTTGATGAAAGGAAAATATAACTATAATGAAAATGTAAGGATGTTTTCCCCATTTATCTTTCCCCTTTTCAACTGATGTTTCAGCTTCTCTGGCCATTAGAAAAGTGAAAGAAGTAGCTGTAAATTTCTTAATAGATAAATGAGGCCAGAAATAGACATACAAAGTTAAAAATCTGTCACCCTAAGCATAAAGGGAAATTCACTATCTTCCCATTTTCCTCTAGAAATGACCACTCTTTATCTAGCAATAATATAGATTGGGAGACTTTATGCTTTAATTTAATAGGTAAGCATTTTTTTTTTGTTAAATTTATTAATCCTTCATGTTTGGTCAGCCATGAGCAGCACAATGTTAAAAATCTCACAAACACATTTGTGAATTTGTGTTTGGCATACAGCACTCCATTATATTTGTAAAATGTTAATTAGGATTTATACATTAAAGTGTTTAAGTTAAAATAAATTCTAATTGCCTTAGCCATAAAATAAAGAACTGTCCTTCATTCAAGTGTTGATAAATCCTCAAAAAAGCAACCCTGGGTATCTGTACATATTATCAACTCAGTCAATTTGCACTCAGTTCTTTTCTCACAACCTACTTCTTTCTTAAAATGATTTTCCTGGTGGAAATTCTATGCCTTAATTGACTTCTTTGCTATACCTTATGAACTTTTTTCTTCTCATTTGTACTCTCTTAGATTTCTCCTTAACTAGCTACCTCTGATTTTACTCATCTCATTTTAATGTCTTATAATTTCAAGATTCAAAATAGATATTTAGGATAATAATAAAAAGAAGAGTAGCAAGCTATGACATATTGATTACTTATCATGTGTGGCACTTTGTGCTTGATCTCATTTAAGTCTCATAATAATCCCATAAAGCAGAAATGAGTTAATTGAGGTTTAAAGAATTTAAGTAAATTCAGCAACATCACAGGATAAATGAATAATGAAACTGGAAATGAAACCTTGGTCGCTCCAATTCTAAAACTCATCAGTGCTGTTATAGTCATTTCCTTATTCATGGATTTTCATCCCCAGTCTTAGGAAATGTTATTATGAAATGTCTGTCAGATCATAAATATATTGAAAACATATCTTGTTTAGTCCAATCATCAAGCACAGTTTTTCTATCATATACCAATTATTTTATCATCCAGCCAGCCCAGAACACACACACTTCATGGTTGTATCCTGCGATGCTGCTGCCAGATTTGTGTGAAAAGTACAGCTGATATTTATAATCAGATATTTAAAAGCTCAGATATATAAAGGATCTTGCTTTCTTTATCTTCATGTACTTCAACCTAATTTCTAGCATGGGCTCCTACTACTATATAATAGCAAAACATTTGATCTACTTAATTCTGGTTTCTCATAGCCCAACCCAGTGATTCTTAGTCATAATAGACTTACAATATATTCCCATGTGTACATGCTAAGTCCCTTCAGTTGTGTCCAACTCTTTGTGACCTATATACTATGGCCCACCAAGGTCCTCTGTCAATGGGATTCTCTAGGCAAGAACACTGGAGAGGATTGCCACTCCCTCCTCCAGGGGATCTTCCTGACCCAGGGACTGAACCTTTGTCTCTTACATTCCTACATTGTCAGACAGGTTCTTTACCACTAGCACCACCTAGAAAGTTCAAAATATATTCCCATTTAGTGTTAAAATTCAATATCTAATGCATTTCTTTATCCCTGAAGAAATTCCAAGATGATATTATTTCAGAATTTGGACTGAATTAAGGAGTATCATGTTTGTCTTCCTTTGTTTCACTTCTCTTCTGATGTTTTCTCCCATTTTAACGTTATCTTATCAGGACATCTTTCAAATAATGAAATGTTATCTGAGATGTCTGAGGGCCTAATTTTGACTTTCATTTGGCAAACTCTGTCATAGTCAATACTCTGATATTTTTGTCTTACTCAATCTTCAGGAAAAATACGTAAGATATATTATAGGATACACTCTCTCCTAACTTTTATGACCACCAAGAAGTCCTGCCTGAATGTTTTCTCTGTTAAGTGTCAATGATATCTTACTTGAAAAGCAAAGGAACTTTAAGGTGTTCTTACAAAAAACTCAAAATACCAACTTGGGCCATCTTGTTTTCAAAGTGGAATATGCTCTTTTCCTTGAGGGTGAACTGCCTTTATATCTTCCAAAAATAAATAAAGGGAAAAAGTAACTTTATAGTGAAGAAATTTCTCAGGTACCCATTAACCAAGTGAATGACAGAGGCTGACAACAAGGATAAATCATGTTGATATTACAAATCATGATATGCTGAGAAGGGCAATTCATTTCTATGGTATTCTTCTCAAAACCAATGTGAGGCCATCAGACAAATCCAAATCAAGGATCATTTTATAAAATACCTGATCATTATTCCTCAAAGTTGTCAAGGGCATTTAAAAATTGAGAAACTGTCATAGATCAGAAGAGACTAATGCAACACAACAACTACGAGCAATGAGGAATTCTGGACTAGATCCTGCGGCAGGAAAAGGACAGTTAGTGAAAAAAATGTGCAAAATATGCAGATTCTTCTGTAGTAGTGTGCCAATGTTATTTTCTCAGTATTGATGAATGCACTATGGTTTTGTAAGTCACTAACAATAGGAAAAATTGGTTGAAAGACATGTGGAAACTCTCAAAATCATCACTGCAACTTTCTATAAATCAAAAATAATTACAAATGCTATGAATCAATAAACCAATGTTACTTCAATAAAACATTACAAAACAAAAACGTTAAAAATGGGACTATGTACACACTAGGTGTACAGATGATTTAAGTTACAGAAAGAAAAAATATGAGCTATCTTTAGTCACACAACATGTGAGATGATCACCTGCTACACACTAGAGAGAGGGGTACTCTGTGTGGTTGGCAGGGACATCCCCAGTCTTTTGTCATGTATCAGTGGATTCTGACGTATTACAGTTTTTGAATGTGAGTATACTGACTTGAAAATAGCAGATATTTTGAAGGAAAATCTTGTCTATCACACAGAAGTACTTCATATATCTTATAAGTTGTCAGACATATTTACATATTTTTCCTTTATAGAAATGAATATTCCAAAATTGCCACGTTAACAATAAGAATGTAGTAGTTTGTCAAAGAAACTTACAGAGAGATCATTTTTTAAAATCCATTTTGACTTCTTATTTTTAATTAATTAATTTGATGTCTTGTTCTTTGTTGCACTTTGTGGGCTCTTCATTGCATCATAGTCATCTTTCGTTGCAGCATGAGGACTCTAGTTGTGGCATGGGCTTCAGAATGTGCAGGCTCAGTAGTTGCATTGCATGGGCTTGATTGCTCTGTGGCCTGTGGGATCTTTGTTTCCAGAACAGGGATCAAATCCATGTGCCTTGCGTTGTAAGGTAGATTCTTAACCAGAGGACCACCAGGGAATTTCCAAAGGGAACTTTCTTAAAATGTGACATATTTAGATAAATTCGTTGATGAAAACAGTGTCATCTATAAAAATTCTCATATCAATAAACCTTAAGAAAAACTTAGGATTCTAATTCGCTAATCTATTACAAATTTTCTGCATAAATTTCTGTGATTAGATTTGTCATAAACTTTTAACTTCTCATTTTGTGCATCCACTCTTCTCCTCAGTTCTTTGATCATTTTTATGATCATATCCTGAGTTCCTTTTCAGATAGATTGCCTATTTCCACTTCATATAGTTTTTCTTCTGGGGTTTTATCTTGTTCGTTTGTCTGGGATATTTTCCTCTGTTGTCTCATTTTGCCCAAGTTGCTGTTTTTATTTTTATCTTTCTGGTAGGTGGGTTACATTGCCTGAGGTGGGAGAAGTGACTTTTTGTAGGAGAGGTTCTATGCATTCCAGCAGTGTGGTCCTGTCTGTTACCTGACAGGCTATATACTCAAGGGGTTGCTCCTATGAGGGCTGTATGGGTCCTTCTGTTGTGGCAGGCTGATTATGTGGGCCATCTGTTAGAATTGTTTGGCTCCCTGTCTCGTTGCTTGCCAGGACCTGCTTTGTCCAGCTGCTCCATAGGCAGAAACAGTCCACCACGTGACAAGTCATGGAATCCCAGGGGTCCTGGGGCTTCTACTTGCTTACTGATGGGTAGAGTCAGTGTACTGAAGACTTGGGGCAGTTACCTATCCACTAGTGAGCAAAGTCAAGTCCTGGGGTTGACTTTGTGGGACTCTTCATTTTCATATAGTTTCATTGCCACGTTAACAATAAGAATGTAGTAGTTTGTCAAAGAAACTTACAGAGAGATCATTTTTAAAATCCATTTTGACTTCTTATTTTAATTAATTAATTTGATGTCTTGTTCTTTGTTGCACTTTGTGGGCTCTTCATTGCATCATAGTCATCTTTCGTTGCAGCATGAGGACTCTAGTTGTGGCATGGGCTTCAGAATGTGCAGGCTCAGTAGTTGCATTGCATGGGCTTGATTGCTCTGTGGCCTGTGGGATCTTTGTTTCCAGAACAGGGATCAAATCCATGTGCCTTGCGTTGTAAGGTAGATTCTTAACCAGAGGACCACCAGGGAATTTCCAAAGGGAACTTTCTTAAAATGTGACATATTTAGATAAATTCGTTGATGAAAACAGTGTCATCTATAAAAATTCTCATATCAATAAACCTTAAGAAAAACTTAGGATTCTAATTCGCTAATCTATTACAAATTTTCTGCATAAATTTCTGTGATTAGATTTGTCATAAACTTTTAACTTCTCATTTTGTGCATCCACTCTTCTCCTCAGTTCTTTGATCATTTTTATGATCATATCCTGAGTTCCTTTTCAGATAGATTGCCTATTTCCACTTCATATAGTTTTTCTTCTGGGGTTTTATCTTGTTCGTTTGTCTGGGATATTTTCCTCTGTTGTCTCATTTTGCCCAAGTTGCTGTTTTTATTTTTATCTTTCTGGTAGGTGGGTTACATTGCCTGAGGTGGGAGAAGTGACTTTTTGTAGGAGAGGTTCTATGCATTCCAGCAGTGTGGTCCTGTCTGTTACCTGACAGGCTATATACTCAAGGGGTTGCTCCTATGAGGGCTGTATGGGTCCTTCTGTTGTGGCAGGCTGATTATGTGGGCCATCTGTTAGAATTGTTTGGCTCCCTGTCTCGTTGCTTGCCAGGACCTGCTTTGTCCAGCTGCTCCATAGGCAGAAACAGTCCACCACGTGACAAGTCATGGAATCCCAGGGGTCCTGGGGCTTCTACTTGCTTACTGATGGGTAGAGTCAGTGTACTGAAGACTTGGGGCAGTTACCTATCCACTAGTGAGCAAAGTCAAGTCCTGGGGTTAGTGCCGGTCTCCTGGAAGCAAGGCTGGGTCCTGGAGTCTGGTTGCAGGACCCAGAGGGTCCTAAAACTACTATAAGATGATGGGGCTAGGGAGGTGAGGGACAGTTCCTGACACAGTTGGATATGAGGTCTGGAGTGTTGAGAAGCTTCTGTCAGTGTTCTAGTGGGCAAGGCCAAGCCAAGATGGTCCCAGGGCTGGATCTGGCCTGCTTATATGCAGGCTACACAATAGTGGTTCTCTTGAGTCTGTCTGCCCCCTGGTGGTTGAGGCCAGCCCAGAGGCTAGAAAGGCTCCCCGAGGGCAGGGCAGGCTTCAGAGTATTCTGGGCCGGGTGCCCGCCCACTGGTGGGTGGAGCAGCGTCCTGGATGGCTAGTGCACAGCGCCTGCGTCAAGAAATATCTATGGAAGCTCTGGGTTTGGTCTTAGGTAGTTTGCCTGCTGATCAATGGTGCTGTGTTCCCTCCCAGTTAGTTACCTGGCCTCAGGCCGCTTGGCACTGGTGCCTACCGGTTGTTGGTTAAAGCAGGTCTTCGCGCTAATGAGCTAGAGGGAGGATTTCACAGTGGCGTCCAACAGCAGCGTAACAGCCACTCCAGGATGAGCTCCAGTTGTTTCTTGCCTCACTGGGAAATTCTCCAAAATCAGCAGGTAGGTCTGATTCCTCAAAAATTACTGCTTTTGTCCTGGTTTCCGAAACATGTGAGGTTTTTCTGTGCACCCTTTAAAAGTGAAATCTCTTTCCCTCAGCCCCCTGGGTTTCTAGGGATGAGTGCTTTTGCCCTGGGTCTTAGAATGTATGAGATTTTCTGTGTGCCGTTTAAGAGTGAAATCTCTACTTCCCTCAGTCCTCTTGGTTTTCAGAAAGCAAGCCCTGCTGGCCTTCAAAGCCAGGTGTTCTGGGTGTTTTCCTGGGTTGGGGAGCCTGACACGGGGCTCAGACTTTTCTTTGGAAAAACCTCTGCAATGTAATTTTTGTGGATTGCCTATCCCAAGTTATGGGACTTGACTGTAGGTCCTTCTACTTGTCTTGTGTAGTTCCTTGTTCATGTCTTTGGTTATAGAAGATGATTTTTGGTAGGTTGCAGTCTTTTTTTAATCAAAGGCTATTTGTATAGCTATTTGTGGTGTGCCCATAAGAGGCAGTGAACTCAAGTGCTTTCAGTCAGGCCCCTTATTTGATCTCATAGAAGCCAGTTTTCTTTCTGATTAATGGTCCTGATCTGGTATGGCTGGCAGCTGCTGGAGAGATCATTGATACCAGCTGAAGGGTGTCAGCAATGCCTAAGTGGGTGCAAGCAATGAGATGCTGCTTCTGAGGCTGGTGCCTAGTGCCAGGTGCTCCTGTGATGGCGGTCCTGTGATTAGCTTTGAGTATATTTTACAAAAATATGAAAATATAGCACTTGCTAAAAAAACAACTGATGAACCTCATGGAAGCTCAAAACCTATTAGCTGATTTCAGCAAAATACTAACATTGACACTGAATGAGACTGAGAAATGAGTTTTGGGATTTAGTAAATACAGATAGCATTCATTTCTTCTATTTGGACCAATGAATTTTTACCACTTGATTTTCTCATCAATGCAGTCATTGAACCAATGAAATGTCTCAATAAAGGTAACTTAGAACCAGACCTGAAGTTATTTTCTAGCACAAAGTTTAAAATCAAGATATCAACAATATAAAGCATAATCACTTTGAAAACTCCAAATACTTTTAATATCTTTAAAACTTTTAGTATCACCAATAAATAGAACATTTTCTAAATATATTTTTATAGCATCTATTTTCCTTTAATATTTTTGTGTTTATTATATAACAGAAATATGTTACTATAGTAATACATTTGTTTCTTGATATCTGTGGGGGATTGGTTCTAGGACCTGACATGGATAGCCAGACTCTGTGGGGGCTCAGTTCCCATAATCTGTATTCCATATGCTCACTTTCAAATCCTCAGATTTAACCAGCTATGTGGACTGTTAGTACTATATGTATTTATTGAAAATTAATTTCTTGAAAAAATGGTTAACACCTGCCTCTTATTCTCTACTGTGGTTTATGTTCTAAATCTCTCTGGTCTGCTTCCTAAATTTAAGGAGATTTTCAGTATGGAATTGAACATAGGTAGTGATGAATGTTCCTTAGCTGGCTTCTAACTCTTCTCTTTCTCTCCAATCCTTCATCTCATTTCTTGATAAAGAATGGGGAAAAAAGATTTATGTTAGCCAGGTTATTTATACTGTGGTCCTGGTATGCTGATAAGGGGAGGTGAACTCAGTTGCTTCCTATCAGCCACCTTAGTTGATCTCATGAAAGCCAGTTTCCATATCGTACTTTCAAATGTTTCTGTCTTAACATCAATTTCTGAAGTTACATATAAAAATGATAGATTATCATATACTGTCTAACTTTAGTTTTTTGTTTTTTTTTTTCTGGGGAAAAATAGAAGCTGTACTTTAAATGGAGTAGTCCTTGGAAATAATAGAATTAACAATTAATGTAAATGTTATTTCAGCTCACTTGTCCACAATTCAAATCAGAAATAACTACTATAAGATTATTTAATGAGTGAAATCTGTCTTGAGGCAGGAGTATCTTGGATGATTCACAGAGAAATGTGTTCCTGAATTTACAAGGCGGCCTCAGCTAAGCCCAGGACCTGGAACCAAAGGGCAGCCAGGCATCAGGGTATTGTAATTTGGAGTGGATGTGCTTTGATACAAAAAAAACCATCATGCAAACTGCATGTGCCAATGTGTCACAGATTTTAAGGAATGAACCCTCAGGCTCTGAAAAAAATTAATGAGTTCTGCCTCTCCTTTCCATGACCTTTTCCTTAGGTTTTCATGGGAATTTGCTTTCTTTGTTTTAGTCTAAGATGTTCTGGAAAAAGTCACAGTGGGACAGTGAATCTGCAAAAGTGGTCTCCTGGCACACAGTTTGCAGTCTAAAATGAGCTACTCTGGCTCTTGGGTACTTGAAGGCCCTGACCTAGGCAAATTTGTGTAGAAGGCAAACATTGTCCTATAAAATGCAACCCAGGGTTCCTCTTTCTATGTATTTTCCTTTTTGAAAGTTTTTCTTTTTTTTCTTACTGCAGAGAGCCTATTCATCTTTATGTCATCTCATTTTTTTATCTTTCAAATCCTGTTTTCATTAACAGATCAGATTAATTCACTCAACATATCCCAGGAGACTAGAAAATAGGGACAAGAACAATGGACCTGAGATCAGAAAACCTGGTCTAAGAATCTAACATTGCCACTTACTGTGACACTGAGGCCAATTTAATTTGCATTTTGTCCTTATCTTTTTATTTGGTAATGCAGCGCTAATAACCTGTCTTGATACAAGTGGTCATCACGTAAGTTGTATCCCAGCATCCCTTCCACGTTGCCCTCTCTTGTCAGCAAGTGAGCTGAGTGGAATTGATCCCTTTTCAATTCCAGAGTGGGTCCCTGCTTGGTCTAAGACTATCAGTTAATTTCATCCAGTTTACCAACAAAACTAGCTATTGGAATATATTAACAGTAGTATAGGACTGTTTGAATAAGCATGGTTTTTATCTTAGTATTTCTAGAGATAGGCTTGGCAATACAGTTTCTTCAATTAGCAGTAAAGAACATTTCTATGCTTTGTGTGGATATGAACCTTCGTTAGGTCTAAACATTCTTCACATATTTGAAATTAACCATAGAACTATTTAAAAATGTTTCTATTCTCTAAGTAATTTCCCTTTAGTTTGCTTAAATAAATATCATCTTGAACTTTAGCCCCCAATGGGCAGCCAGGCATCAGGGTATTGTAATTTGGAGTGGATGTGCTTTGATACAAAAAAAACCATCATGCAAACTGCATGTGCCAATGTGTCACAGATTTTAAGGAATGAACCCTCAGGCTCTGAAAAAAATTAATGAGTTCTGCCTCTCCTTTCCATGA
The DNA here is from genome assembly GCA_022376925.1 of Tragulus kanchil. Lineage (NCBI taxonomy): Eukaryota > Metazoa > Chordata > Mammalia > Artiodactyla > Tragulidae > Tragulus > Tragulus kanchil. Next base: position 39,589,243 of record JAIOJX010000032.1, read on the forward strand.
CCTTTTCCTTAGGTTTTCATGGGAATTTGCTTTCTTTGTTTTAGTCTAAGATGTTCTGGAAAAAGTCACAGTGGGACAGTGAATCTGCAAAAGTGGTCTCCTGGCACACAGTTTGCAGTCTAAAATGAGCTACTCTGGCTCTTGGGTACTTGAAGGCCCTGACCTAGGCAAATTTGTGTAGAAGGCAAACATTGTCCTATAAAATGCAACCCAGGGTTCCTCTTTCTATGTATTTTCCTTTTTGAAAGTTTTTCTTTTTTTTCTTACTGCAGAGAGCCTATTCATCTTTATGTCATCTCATTTTTTTATCTTTCAAATCCTGTTTTCATTAACAGATCAGATTAATTCACTCAACATATCCCAGGAGACTAGAAAATAGGGACAAGAACAATGGACCTGAGATCAGAAAACCTGGTCTAAGAATCTAACATTGCCACTTACTGTGACACTGAGGCCAATTTAATTTGCATTTTGTCCTTATCTTTTTATTTGGTAATGCAGCGCTAATAACCTGTCTTGATACAAGTGGTCATCACGTAAGTTGTATCCCAGCATCCCTTCCACGTTGCCCTCTCTTGTCAGCAAGTGAGCTGAGTGGAATTGACCCCTTTTTCAATTCCAGAGTGGGTCCCTGCTTGGTCTAAGACTATCAGTTAATTTCATCCAGTTTACCAACAAAACTAGCTATTGGAATATATTAACAGTAGTATAGGACTGTTTGAATAAGCATGGTTTTTATCTTAGTATTTCTAGAGATAGGCTTGGCAATACAGTTTCTTCAATTAGCAGTAAAGAACATTTCTATGCTTTGTGTGGATATGAACCTTCGTTAGGTCTAAACATTCTTCACATATTTGAAATTAACCATAGAACTATTTAAAAATGTTTCTATTCTCTAAGTAATTTCCCTTTAGTGTACTCTATCCCCTGCATTGAAACTTAGAACTATAAGGAACATCTATGAATCCAGTCTAATGAGCCCAACCCCATAGTTAAACACAGGCCTTGCCATGTGCATGGTGGTGCGAAAGCTAGAAGATTTTTTTCTGTTTGTCTATTTTATTATATTACTATGTTTTAGTTGACCTAACTTAAACACAATTCTTCTAATTTTTGAAATATTCAGAGAATATAGAATCACATACAAATTAGAAAGTATAATAGAAAAAGCAAAGATAGGAATTATAAACTTGAGAGAAGAGTAAGGCTAATTTAAAACAAATACTGTATATTTACACACACATGCAAAGGGCAGATGATCAATTTTGTTTTAAACCAGGATGGTAAATTTGTTTTCTACAAAATTCAAAGTCATAATATGAAGATGTCGACCGATAGTACCGTATTGATAACATTCTTCACTGGATCTTAATTCTTCAAGAATGCATACTTTCTTGTTAATGGTAACTGCTTCCTGTCAAGAAGGAAAGTGCAGCTATGATAGGAGACAGTCCTCAAGTTTCTGCTGATCACTGGCAGCCTCTTTATGGAAAGAAGTCTTAGTGGTGTCTTATGGTGTCTTCCTTGGGACCAGAAGGCAGGTTTATACACTATCCAGTTTAATAATAATAGTGTCTCATGCTGGGTGAAGGTCAAGCAGACTTACTGCCAGTTGTAGCAGTATAACTGGGGCCTTCTATCCTGTAACAGAAACCAAAGTACGGTCAGAGAGGCCCAATCACCTGGCCCTCTGCCCTGCCCTGTGGGGACTGGGGTTCAGGCAACCAGCACAAATCCTAATATTCTAGAATCAGCTATTGATCCCTTTCAATTCCAGAGTGGGTCCCTGCTTGGTCTAAGACTATCAGTTAATTTCATCCAGTTTACCAACAAAACTAGCTATTGGAATATATTAACAGTAGTATAGGACTGTTTGAATAAGCATGGTTTTTATCTTAGTATTTCTAGAGATAGGCTTGGCAATACAGTTTCTTCAATTAGCAGTAAAGAACATTTCTATGCTTTGTGTGGATATGAACCTTCGTTAGGTCTAAACATTCTTCACATATTTGAAATTAACCATAGAACTATTTAAAAATGTTTCTATTCTCTAAGTAATTTCCCTTTAGTGTACTCTATCCCCTGCATTGAAACTTAGAACTATAAGGAACATCTATGAATCCAGTCTAATGAGCCCAACCCCATAGTTAAACACAGGCCTTGCCATGTGCATGGTGGTGCGAAAGCTAGAAGATTTTTTTCTGTTTGTCTATTTTATTATATTACTATGTTTTAGTTGACCTAACTTAAACACAATTCTTCTAATTTTTGAAATATTCAGAGAATATAGAATCACATACAAATTAGAAAGTATAATAGAAAAAGCAAAGATAGGAATTATAAACTTGAGAGAAGAGTAAGGCTAATTTAAAACAAATACTGTATATTTACACACACATGCAAAGGGCAGATGATCAATTTTGTTTTAAACCAGGATGGTAAATTTGTTTTCTACAAAATTCAAAGTCATAATATGAAGATGTCGACCGATAGTACCGTATTGATAACATTCTTCACTGGATCTTAATTCTTCAAGAATGCATACTTTCTTGTTAATGGTAACTGCTTCCTGTCAAGAAGGAAAGTGCAGCTATGATAGGAGACAGTCCTCAAGTTTCTGCTGATCACTGGCAGCCTCTTTATGGAAAGAAGTCTTAGTGGTGTCTTATGGTGTCTTCCTTGGGACCAGAAGGCAGGTTTATACACTATCCAGTTTAATAATAATAGTGTCTCATGCTGGGTGAAGGTCAAGCAGACTTACTGCCAGTTGTAGCAGTATAACTGGGGCCTTCTATCCTGTAACAGAAACCAAAGTACGGTCAGAGAGGCCCAATCACCTGGCCCTCTGCCCTGCCCTGTGGGGACTGGGGTTCAGGCAACCAGCACAAATCCTAATATTCTAGAATCAGCTATTGTAGTATAAGTGCAAAGGCCATCTGTCTGTGGTTCAGGAGTCTCATCTCCCCAGACCACAGGCATGAAACTATGGCAGTTTAAGTTTTAGGTTGTGACCAGAGAAAAGTTTCAAACATTTTACAGTTCTTGACATCATAGTTTGTATTTGTTTCTATTGCTGTATAACAAGTTATCACAAGCTTAGAGACTTCTAACAACACCCATTTGTTAGCTCACAGTTCTACAGGTCAGAAGTTCAGGCAAAGTGTGGCTAGGTTTTTGCTTAGGCTTTACCAAGGCAAACCGAAATTGTCAGCTAGAATTTGTTCATTTCTGGTATCACCAGGGAAAGATACATTTTCAAGCTCATTTTCTCATTGGACAAATTTCGTTCCTCGCAGATATAGAACTGAGGCCTTCATTTTCTTTCTGGGAGGCTACACTCAGTCTTAGCATCTACCCATATTCCTCGTCACAAGGTTTGGTCTATCTACAAAGCTAGAAGAGAGAATGCACCTCAGGTCGAGTCCCTCTCACTCTTTTTCACTTCCTTTGTCTCCGACCTTGAGATCAATATGTAAAACATCTACTAACCTTAATTACATGTGAAAATTTTCATTTCTATAGACTCCACTCTCATTCAAGGGGAAAAGAGTATACAAGGGTGAGGGTTGGAGGTTGGGGGGCGGGTCATGGAATTCTGCTTGCAGAGTCCCAACATTTGTCATCCCTGACTGTTTCCAAGAACTCTCCTGTGCCTCTGAGTTACTCTTGCACTTCTAGCACACTGCTTCATTTCTGACACTGGATTTGTGGGTATCAACAATTCAGTCCAATCCTAACACTACCTGGAGTTTTAAAAACCCAGCATACTTTCTTGTTAATGGTAACTGCTTCCTGTCAAGAAGGAAAGTGCAGCTATGATAGGAGACAGTCCTCAAGTTTCTGCTGATCACTGGCAGCCTCTTTATGGAAAGAAGTCTTAGTGGTGTCTTATGGTGTCTTCCTTGGGACCAGAAGGCAGGTTTATACACTATCCAGTTTAATAATAATAGTGTCTCATGCTGGGTGAAGGTCAAGCAGACTTACTGCCAGTTGTAGCAGTATAACTGGGGCCTTCTATCCTGTAACAGAAACCAAAGTACGGTCAGAGAGGCCCAATCACCTGGCCCTCTGCCCTGCCCTGTGGGGACTGGGGTTCAGGCAACCAGCACAAATCCTAATATTCTAGAATCAGCTATTGTAGTATAAGTGCAAAGGCCATCTGTCTGTGGTTCAGGAGTCTCATCTCCCCAGACCACAGGCATGAAACTATGGCAGTTTAAGTTTTAGGTTGTGACCAGAGAAAAGTTTCAAACATTTTACAGTTCTTGACATCATAGTTTGTATTTGTTTCTATTGCTGTATAACAAGTTATCACAAGCTTAGAGACTTCTAACAACACCCATTTGTTAGCTCACAGTTCTACAGGTCAGAAGTTCAGGCAAAGTGTGGCTAGGTTTTTGCTTAGGCTTTACCAAGGCAAACCGAAATTGTCAGCTAGAATTTGTTCATTTCTGGTATCACCAGGAAAGATACATTTTCAAGCTCATTTTCTCATTGGACAAATTTCGTTCCTCGCAGATATAGAACTGAGGCCTTCATTTTCTTTCTGGGAGGCTACACTCAGTCTTAGCATCTACCCATATTCCTCGTCACAAGGTTTGGTCTATCTACAAAGCTAGAAGAGAGAATGCACCTCAGGTCGAGTCCCTCTCACTCTTTTTCACTTCCTTTGTCTCCGACCTTGAGATCAATATGTAAAACATCTACTAACCTTAATTACATGTGAAAATTTTCATTTCTATAGACTCCACTCTCATTCAAGGGGAAAAGAGTATACAAGGGTGAGGGTTGGAGGTTGGGGGGCGGGTCATGGAATTCTGCTTGCAGAGTCCCAACATTTGTCATCCCTGACTGTTTCCAAGAACTCTCCTGTGCCTCTGAGTTACTCTTGCACTTCTAGCACACTGCTTCATTTCTGACACTGGATTTGTGGGTATCAACAATTCAGTCCAATCCTAACACTACCTGGAGTTTTAAAAAAAACCCACAGATTAAGGGCTTAGTCCCACAAAACTACACCCCACCCCAACCCCAGACATTGCACAAGTACTAGATTGTTGTCTGTGCTTCTGATTGGCCAGCTCTAAATCAGAGGTTTCCATGACCCACTCCTCAGGTTCAATTACTTGCTAGAACCACTCAGAGTACTCAGGGAAATGGTTACTTACATTTACAAAGAATAATGATAAAGGAGTGCAATAAACATCCAAATGAAGAGATACATAAGGTAAAGTCTATAAAGGATCCTAAGAACAGAGCTTCTGTCTCTGTGGAGTTGGGTACACTACCCTCCTGGCGCATGAATGTGTTCACCAACTTGGAAGGTTTCTGAATTCTATATTGTGGGATTTTTATATAGAGGCTTTATCACACAGGAATGATGGATTATTATGCATTCTCCAGCTCCCCTCCCCTTCCTAGAAGTTCCAGTGTCTAATCAAGCTTTGATTTTTCTGGTGACCAGCCTCCATTCTGAATCTGTTTTGGAGCCCAGCAAAGATCACCTCATCAGAGCAAACATATTGCTATCATTCAAGAAATTCTAAGGGATTTGGAAGTTATGTGTTAGGAACTAGAGCCAGAGACCTAACATTAGAACAAAAGACACTCTTAGTACTCATCACTTAACAAATTAGAAAGGTTTTAGGAGCATTGTGACAGGAAGTAGGGTCAGAAAACCTATATAGAGGATTTATATATACATAAATATTATATACATTATATTATATTACATATATATATTACATATATATGATATACATACATTATACATACACACACACACACATACAGGTTTGATCTCCTTCTTTTGCAAGGGACTCTCAAGAGTCTTCTCCACTGCCACAGTTCAAAAGCATGAATTCTTCAACATTCAGCCTTCGTTATGGTCCAACTCTTATATCTGTACATGATTACTGGAAAAAAAATGATAACTTTTTCTGTATGGATATTTGTCAGCAAAGAGATATTTCTTTAATACACTGTCTATGTTTGTCCTAGATTTTCTTCCAAGGAATGCACATTCTAATTTTGTGGTTATGGTCATCGTCCACATTGATTTTGGAGCCCAAGAAAATAAAATCTGTCACTGCTTCTGCCTTTTCCCCATCTATTTACCATAGAGTGATAAGACTGGGTGCTATGATCTTAGTTTTTATAATGTTGAGTTTTAAGCCAGTTTTTCACTCTGTTTTTTAATCCTTATCAAGAGGTTCTTTAGTTCCTCTTCACTTTCTGCCATTAGAGTGGTATTATCTGCATATCTGAAGTTGTTGGTGATATTTGTCCTGACAATCTTGATTCTAGCCTGTGATTCATGTAACCCAACATTTCAAATGATGTACTCTGCATATAAGTTAAATAAGCATGGTGACAATATACATCTTTGTCATACTCCTTCCCCAGTTTGGAACCAGTTCATTGTTCCATGTCCAGTTCTAACTGTTTATTATTGACCTGCATACAGGTTTTTCAGGAGACAGGTAAGGTGGTCTGGTATTCCCATCTCTTTAAGAATTTTCTATAGTTTATTGTTATCCACATAGTGAAAGGCTTTAGTGTAGTCAGTGAACCAGAAGTAGATATTTTTTGGGAATTCCCTTGTTTTCTCTGTGATCTATACTTAATGACATTCAAAGCAAAATTTTAAAAACACAATCCCTCATGAAGAAAACATGTCTTCAGAGTGCAAAGAGGCAGTTCTGAGTTGTAACCTTTAATATATCTTATGTCATTCATGGAATTTCCTATAGTCATCTTCCTTGAACTTTGTGTTCTTGAGTTCACGATCATGTGTCTTGGTAAAGCATAGTAATCAAGAAAAAACCAGTTAGGACTTAAATAAGGCATTTTTATTAGTCTTCATTTTCTAGTTGTTTTTTGGGGGTATTTCCTGTTGAAATTCATTTCAAGGTTATTTTGGTGTTTAGACTAAAATATTTCTGCTACCAACAAAATCACCTCTTGTGAATCAGTGCAAGACTAGAACCATTTATTTAGTTCGAAGTAAACTGGTTTAACAGTCCTTAGAATTTCATTTTTAAGTTTAACTTGTAAATAGTATGTATCATTTGTCTAACCTTGTGCTGAGTAGGGTTGTCAGAAATGGAGAGCCTATGAATTTAATTAAATATCATTTTGATGGTGATAAAACATGTTTACATATCAAACCCTTCCTCATGTCATTGAAATTTCCTCTTTAACTATACAGACCTCTCAAATTTAATAGGGGTAAATAGAACATTTTATTATTTCTCCAAACTTGATGTCACATCTTCCCTAATTCAATGAAGGCACCTGACCTATCAGTGAAAAATTAGTAGTTATTGATGATTTCTCTCTCTTTTAAATTGATTGTAATGAATCATAAGGTACGTCGTGCTGATTCTACCTCGAAAAGATAGCTTATTACTTCATCTCCAGTGTGATCCTTGTTGAGATCATAACCCTCCCTCACCTTAAATTTTATTAATACAAACCCATCTTTATTATTTCATTCTTGAGTTCTCCTTTCTATTCTCTATTTTGTAAATACTACAGTTTATTACACACTACCACAACATTACTTTATCATACTGAGTATAGTTCTACCTCAGGGCCTTCGTATGTGCTGTTCCCTCTACCTGGGATATCTTTCCTTTGAGATATTCTTGGCTCTTTACCTCATTGCTTTCAGGTCTTATCCATGTCACTTTTCATTGAGACTTTCTATAATATCTCACCTAAAATAATGGTTCTCTTCAATCTCATTTCTTCTGTAATTTCTTAAAACTTCTAGGTGTTTTCAGTTCTCTAAGAGTTTATGAAAGGCATACTAAAACGTTTACCTATTTACTTTGATTCTTCTTTGTCTCATTTCAAAATATAACTCAGTGATGATGAAAACTTTATCTGTTTCTTCATACTGAGATATTTTCCTCTCAATGTAGTAGTTCTATCTCTTAACATTCAGTTTAAATTGCATGTATCCTGGGAGAAATGGGAGAATGTTTTTAGATCACTCTATCTAGAGTCAGTTTAATTTTATGTATTGTATCTCTTTATCATTATGAAAAACTGTATAGCACAACTTAAAATCATTTTCCTTGGCTTTATTCCTTTAGCAGTTATTAAAGTATTTGTGGATTGATTAATTAAATAAATGAATGAAAGGATGAAAAAGATATAGAATATAAATCCTAACTGAAGATAGGACTAGAGGAAAATTCTTATATTAAGAACTTTGGAAAGTATGCTTTTTCAAATCCATTTATTGGTTTTATTTTTCAAGTTATATGACACTATTTCTTTTGACAAGCAATCTTATACACACAGATCATGTGTTGAGATACTTGGAATAAGTCTCAGAATTAAATTGAAGTTCTAATTCTTATTAGCTGTGTAGCCATGGACAAGTCACTGAACATTAATTTCTTTATTAATACAGTAGGGATATTTATACTTTCATTATAAGTTTAAATGTGGTAACGTTTATTTTATGGTTTTGTTTCTGTTGTTAATAGTATAAAAGGAAAGTGCTCATAGAAGTGGGTGAAAGCTTCTTTGAATAAGAAATAAAATACATGCTCACATAGCACTAAGCACCCTGGGGGTAGATAAGTTACAAAGATTAGGGTTTGCATAATTGGTATAACTCATAGTTTGCATTAACCTTATGAAGGGCAGCCATTTTTCATAGGTATTGAGAATAATGTTAAAGAATACCAAAACCTAAGCCCTAACAATCATGAAAGTTAGCATGGATTATTAAGCTAATTAAAACACTGGGGCTCTGGAGACCTGAATTTTAATACACATTTTGCCACTAACTTATAATGTAACCCTAGGCACGAGAGCATTCTATAAGGTCTTATCCATGTCACTTTTCATTGAGACTTTCTATAATATCTCACCTAAAATAATGGTTCTCTTCAATCTCATTTCTTCTGTAATTTCTTAAAACTTCTAGGTGTTTTCAGTTCTCTAAGAGTTTATGAAAGGCATACTAAAACGTTTACCTATTTACTTTGATTCTTCTTTGTCTCATTTCAAAATATAACTCAGTGATGATGAAAACTTTATCTGTTTCTTCATACTGAGATATTTTCCTCTCAATGTAGTAGTTCTATCTCTTAACATTCAGTTTAAATTGCATGTATCCTGGGAGAAATGGGAGAATGTTTTTAGATCACTCTATCTAGAGTCAGTTTAATTTTATGTATTGTATCTCTTTATCATTATGAAAAACTGTATAGCACAACTTAAAATCATTTTCCTTGGCTTTATTCCTTTAGCAGTTATTAAAGTATTTGTGGATTGATTAATTAAATAAATGAATGAAAGGATGAAAAAGATATAGAATATAAATCCTAACTGAAGATAGGACTAGAGGAAAATTCTTATATTAAGAACTTTGGAAAGTATGCTTTTTCAAATCCATTTATTGGTTTTATTTTTCAAGTTATATGACACTATTTCTTTTGACAAGCAATCTTATACACACAGATCATGTGTTGAGATACTTGGAATAAGTCTCAGAATTAAATTGAAGTTCTAATTCTTATTAGCTGTGTAGCCATGGACAAGTCACTGAACATTAATTTCTTTATTAATACAGTAGGGATATTTATACTTTCATTATAAGTTTAAATGTGGTAACGTTTATTTTATGGTTTTGTTTCTGTTGTTAATAGTATAAAAGGAAAGTGCTCATAGAAGTGGGTGAAAGCTTCTTTGAATAAGAAATAAAATACATGCTCACATAGCACTAAGCACCCTGGGGGTAGATAAGTTACAAAGATTAGGGTTTGCATAATTGGTATAACTCATAGTTTGCATTAACCTTATGAAGGGCAGCCATTTTTCATAGGTATTGAGAATAATGTTAAAGAATACCAAAACCTAAGCCCTAACAATCATGAAAGTTAGCATGGATTATTAAGCTAATTAAAACACTGGGGCTCTGGAGACCTGAATTTTAATACACATTTTGCCACTAACTTATAATGTAACCCTAGGCAAGAGAGCAGGTCTCTTTTTTCTTTGCTTTCTTCATCTGTGAAGTGAACATTACCTTCCAGAGGTGGTTGTGCTGCATAGCAATGAACTGAAGTACAGTATATCCTAAGAATGGCATCCTTATGATAATTGTAATGGAGTAAAATAAAAAGGATGTAACAGAGTTAAAAGAAATCCACAGATAGACAGGTTACATCTTATCTTTTCAGCTGGTTTATTGTTCACTGAGGGAATAAGATCATTTTATTGTTTGCTGGTTTACTCCTCCCCATTCCTTCAAGTAACCTCAAAAAAAAAAAAAAAAAATAACGAAAAGAAAAAACTGACAAAACTTTTCAGAATAGTCCAATAACCTAAAGATTAGGACAATTTGTGGCTAGCAAATGTTAACTAAGAATATACAGTCACTGAATTTACTGTAAAATGTGATGTAGACAGTTACCTCTTTCAGAGCACTTATATCTATTGCTATTTAATTAAAACTCCTATGTCTATGGTCATTGTTACTCTTTACCGCCCCCAAAAAGGGTAATTGAGAAGTGAGATTATCATAGTGGATGATGGATGAGTATAGTAGTCCTTGCACCAAGTGCTCTACTAGAATATAAAATGGATGGATGTCATCAGTGTGTAAAATATGGGCTTGAGTTTCAGATAAATTAGCTTACCTGTATCACATTGTAATTTTCCATATAAAATTAATTTATTTGACCTGCCAAATTACTGTACATTTATTATTCTCTTAAGTTATTCATTTTATTAAGAAAATATTTCTATATGGTATATCTACAGTGATTTTTGAATGCTAGTTCTTTATTACATTGTAGTTTTAAGAATTTTTATTCTGAAGTCTTTGCTATCAACATTAAGAAATAAGAAACGAAATTCAGAAAGTTCTGTTTATGTAGAATATTTCTAGTTGTTTAGGAAATCTTTTATTTCAACAACATTAACAAAGAATTAAAACTAAGAATTGTTTACTTTCGTGAAGTACTTTTCATGGGGGCCAAAACCTAAGCCCTAACAATCATGAAGTTAGCATGGTATAGAAAAACACTTAATGAATTTTAATACACATTTTGCCACTAACTTATAATGTAACCCTAGGCAAGAGAGCAGGTCTCTTTTTTCTTTGCTTTCTTCATCTGTGAAGTGAACATTACCTTCCAGAGGTGGTTGTGCTGCATAGCAATGAACTGAAGTACAGTATATCCTAAGAATGGCATCCTTATGATAATTGTAATGGAGTAAAATAAAAAGGATGTAACAGAGTTAAAAGAAATCCACAGATAGACAGGTTACATCTTATCTTTTCAGCTGGTTTATTGTTCACTGAGGGAATAAGATCATTTTATTGTTTGCTGGTTTACTCCTCCCCATTCCTTCAAGTAACCTCAAAAAAAAAAAAAAAAAATAACGAAAAGAAAAAACTGACAAAACTTTTCAGAATAGTCCAATAACCTAAAGATTAGGACAATTTGTGGCTAGCAAATGTTAACTAAGAATATACAGTCACTGAATTTACTGTAAAATGTGATGTAGACAGTTACCTCTTTCAGAGCACTTATATCTATTGCTATTTAATTAAAACTCCTATGTCTATGGTCATTGTTACTCTTTACCGCCCCCCCCCAAAAGGATAATTGAGAAGTGAGATTATCATAGTGGATGATGGATGAGTATAGTAGTCCTTGCACCAAGTGCTCTACTAGAATATAAAATGGATGGATGTCATCAGTGTGTAAAATATGGGCTTGAGTTTCAGATAAATTAGCTTACCTGTATCACATTGTAATTTTCCATATAAAATTAATTTATTTGACCTGCCAAATTACTGTACATTTATTATTCTCTTAAGTTATTCATTTTATTAAGAAAATATTTCTATATGGTATATCTACAGTGATTTTTGAATGCTAGTTCTTTATTACATTGTAGTTTTAAGAATTTTTATTCTGAAGTCTTTGCTATCAACATTAAGAAATAAGAAACGAAATTCAGAAAGTTCTGTTTATGTAGAATATTTCTAGTTGTTTAGGGAAATCTTTTATTTCAACAACATTAACAAAGATATATTCTCTATTTAAAGAAGCATCTAAAGAAAATCTAGGTTCATTATTGCTTACTCAAGAATGACTTGGCTCAGCCCTTCCACTTTAGGGGGCCTGGGTTCAGTCCGTGATTGGGGAGCTACCCTGCAGGCTCTGCAGCCAAAAAAAAAAAAAAACCGCACACATACCACACACACACATACCCACACACACACACACACACACACTTCCAGGAATTCCCTGGTTGTCCATTGGTTAGGACTCCAGTGGTTTCACCCTCTCACTATCAAAGACCCAGATTTGAGCCCTACTCAAGGAGCAAAGATCCCACAGGGCACACTACACAAGCAAAAACAATGATAAAGGAATGGCTCATACCTCTCAAGACAGCTAAATTTCTTCTTTCAGTAGATGGTTCATTGTAATGCAGTCATAAGTACTGGTTTGAGCATATTCTTTACATTTTATATGGGCTCTTTTTAAGGTCATATGAATAAAGAAAGTACATAGAAGAAAACAATTTACAAACCATTGAATGAGGATACTTGATAGCCACGAACTATTTACAATCTCTGCCACTAAATTGTTGCAAAAAATTAAGAAGTATTGTTTACTTCAATCTAAGAGATTTCTTTCCAATATGTATCAGAAAGAAGTAGATCAGTTTGTTCTGTGCATCAACCATGAATACAAATTCAGTAAGTAATAAACTATCACAAATGAATCCATGATTCATTGTTTAACAATACAGCATGCCTTGCACCAAGTGCTCTACTAGAATATAAAATGGATGGATGTCATCAGTGTGTAAAATATGGGCTTGAGTTTCAGATAAATTAGCTTACCTGTATCACATTGTAATTTTCCATATAAAATTAATTTATTTGACCTGCCAAATTACTGTACATTTATTATTCTCTTAAGTTATTCATTTTATTAAGAAAATATTTCTATATGGTATATCTACAGTGATTTTTGAATGCTAGTTCTTTATTACATTGTAGTTTTAAGAATTTTTATTCTGAAGTCTTTGCTATCAACATTAAGAAATAAGAAACGAAATTCAGAAAGTTCTGTTTATGTAGAATATTTCTAGTTGTTTAGGGAAATCTTTTATTTCAACAACATTAACAAAGATATATTCTCTATTTAAAGAAGCATCTAAAGAAAATCTAGGTTCATTATTGCTTACTCAAGAATGACTTGGCTCAGCCCTTCCACTTTAGGGGGCCTGGGTTCAGTCCGTGATTGGGGAGCTACCCTGCAGGCTCTGCAGCCAAAAAAAAAAAAAAACCGCACACATACCACACACACACATACCCACACACACCACACACACACACACTTCCAGGAATTCCCTGGTTGTCCATTGGTTAGGACTCCAGTGGTTTCACCCTCTCACTATCAAAGACCCAGATTTGAGCCCTACTCAAGGAGCAAAGATCCCACAGGGCACACTACACAAGCAAAAACAATGATAAAGGAATGGCTCATACCTCTCAAGACAGCTAAATTTCTTCTTTCAGTAGATGGTTCATTGTAATGCAGTCATAAGTACTGGTTTGAGCATATTCTTTACATTTTATATGGGCTCTTTTTAAGGTCATATGAATAAAGAAAGTACATAGAAGAAAACAATTTACAAACCATTGAATGAGGATACTTGATAGCCACGAACTATTTACAATCTCTGCCACTAAATTGTTGCAAAAAATTAAGAAGTATTGTTTACTTCAATCTAAGAGATTTCTTTCCAATATGTATCAGAAAGAAGTAGATCAGTTTGTTCTGTGCATCAACCATGAATACAAATTCAGTAAGTAATAAACTATCACAAATGAATCTGATTTATTTTTAAGTAAACTATGACATTGTTAACATGATGACCTACCTTCTAAAGTCGTAGTATAAACCAGCACTGTTCTGAGTATTTCCTGTGCTTCATCAGAAAAGACAACCTCAAGTACTTACATATCCCCGTAATGTTGCTTATTTTACAGTTATAGCTCAGCTCTTAAGACTATTAGGAATTCTGTAGTGAAGGATGAATACATTAAACCTCTTATTAAGGTATTCTGAAAATTGTTGGTTTCATTTGCTCTTTCAACAAACTAATCCATAAGTTGATGTCGACTTTATTTGACCTTCATGCAAGTGTTGCACTCTGAGGATAGAACGTAGCATGACTGTCTCTGTAAATGTTTTGTTTGAAAATATAGTCCAATAACATTGATTTATGGTGATGTCTAGTCACAAAACTCTTATGAATACAACTTTTAAAATGAATAGAACAGTGACAGTACATCATCTAGGGAAGGGGAACAGCTTGGCAATATGAATCATAGACATACATAACGGTGTCATTTATAACACATTAATATTAAGGAATGTAGTTTACATTTTAGAATTACTCAGTATGCAAACACTGCATTTCAACTTTACAGGTGCATATTTAGCCAACACATGGAGCAATTTAGCAAAGATTTTAAACATTACAAAAATAGTCATTGAAGTTTAATGTATATATCTATTGGTAGGTATATTCTCTGGACTAATAATAACAATTCTTAAACTTGTAATAATAATAATAATATAATTGATAACCAAGTAATTTGAAAGAACTCATTAGCTTTTGAAGCTAGGGATTTATCATTTTGCATGATGGAAAGATGATATCGGCAACTTTCAAGATAGATTCTGACTGAGATTTATGATACCTTACATATTTCTCAAAGGAATATGAAATACATGTATAATGATGTACTCATACTAAAGTAAATAACAGATTTTGCTGCTAAAATCTTCCAGCTTACAATCTTTCAGTTCCTCTGGAGAAAAAAAAGGATTCTTGATAATTGATGAATAGTTCTCTAAAATATGCCCCAAGAGTGGACAGAAAAAAAATTACTGATGTTACACAGACATTATGAGGCAGATTAAAACAGCTTGTTAGTTGAACTGAGCAATAGGGAAACTTACAGTTTAACAGCTTTGCTAGCAGGTGTTCCTGTTGTAGTGGTAAAGTGCTGCATGTTTTACTCAATAATGGTGATAATACCATCGAGTTATCCAAAAACTGTTTGTAAAAACTCAAGTAATAAAAGCACATTATGGTTTTTCTATTATTCCAGTGTTGCTTTAAACTATATGCCCCCAAGATACATCAGCTTTGAAAATGACTCTTATTTAGACAGAGGGAAAAGTGAGAACTCTTAAAATGGAATTTGATTTAACCTTGCAAGTTTTATTATAGCCACACATTGTTGGTATATTTTTTTCAGCTGTTCCCCAGGTCATAAACAATGTAAAAGACCTACCAATAAATACATTGTCACCTACATTTATAGTAACTAATTATAAGAAAAAGAAATAATACAGTTGGCCATCAGGCTTTCAGATAATACAGAGTCTCTGCTGGTCATGCACTTTAAACCTTAGAACTTTTATAGACTTAAAAATGTCACCTTAGGGCATGTCAAATCAGCTTACATTTTAAAAATGGCATTAGTTAGTTAAGCATGACTATTTTAGGTTGACAATAGAAATTTTTGTTTTGGTTTAGGTTTTTTTTCCCATGTAGGAAGTATAATAAAAGGACAAAAATATAAATGCAATATACAAAGAAGAGAATTTAAGCAAAAATACTGACATCAGTGCCATACGAATGGTAGTTCTCTCACTGAGCTCTTAGAGGGTTTGACTTTAGGCTTACAACTTAAGCTATTTTGTTTTTTAAGTTAATGGTGTTTATATTGGGAGAGAAAAAAAAAAAAGACTAGCATTTACAACTTGGAATTAATGTAAATTGTAATTTTTTGAACAGTAATGCTGATGCTTGTGCTGAAGTCCACAGCCACAGCCTACTCTGCCAGCTCCAAGTCATGGTTCAGAAGGTTTTAGAAATAGAGCCCAAAGAGTTTCTTTTTAAAAATCTGTATGAATCGTGATAGCCTGACACCCATTCCATCCTAGCACAATGCAGACAGCACTAAATCAACACACATGGACATGCCACCAGAGGGTATCATGTTCACTTTACCACAGATTGGGACATGGGAACCATAAAATTGGGTGAACCAATTTTATGCGCCTCTTTTCAATAAACCAGCTACGACAAGTTTCTACTAATAATTTGAACTAGAACCCCTTCAAGTAGGTTTTGAAATTTTTTTTCATTGCCTGATTTGACCTCAACCAGGAATCACTACTGTCAGCAACCATTGAGGATCAGAGTAAAATTTTTTTTAAAATCTTGTTAAAATATTTTGGGCTTCACTGGTGGCTCAGATGATAAAGAACCTGCCTACAATGAGGAAGCCTGGGTTCAATCCCTGGGTCTGGAAGATCCCTTGGAGAAGGAAATGGCAACCCACTCCAGTATTCTTGCCTGAACAAAAATGGATGAAAATGGACAAATGAAAGACCAATAGAAGTGGCCCGCCTGCTCCCCTCCCTCCCCACCCCTCTCCCACAAAAATAAATAAAATAAATAAATCTTTAAAAAAAAACAACAACAACAAAAATGAATCTGAATGACAGAGGAGCCTGGTGGGCTACAATCCATGGAGCATGTAATTACATAAATAAAAATAATTAAGGATGCAGCCAATTCTCAGAACACAGCATAGAGTTTTAAAAATTACTTGATGCATTTATTGATGGATGTAAAAATTTTCTTTATGAAAATAATATTTATTGATTTGTACTATAACAACTATTACTAACATAACTACTGCTAACATCTACGATGCTTTTATCATGTGTCAGTCACTGTAGTTGCTTTACAACTACAGAGATTGTATCATTTGATTAGACCCCACCATATTATTTTATTTTTCTGACCTAATCCACGAGAAAAATAAGGTTCAGAAAGGTGAATTTACTCATTCAATGCAAACTAATAAGTAGAGCAACTGATACAAAAACTCAACAGTCCATGACACAGATAATTGAAGCCCCAATGCTAATAATGTATTAATATGTTAATATTTAATACTTGGATGGAATTTTCCTACTTTATATATTGCAATACCAGTCTTTCATAGACGCTGGAATCACAATCATGAAGTAAGCCTGACACCCATTCCATCCTAGCACAATGCAGACAGCACTAAATCAACACACATGGACATGCCACCAGAGGGTATCATGTTCACTTTACCACAGATTGGGACATGGGAACCATAAAATTGGGTGAACCAATTTTATGCGCCTCTTTTCAATAAACCAGCTACGACAAGTTTCTACTAATAATTTGAACTAGAACCCCTTCAAGTAGGTTTTGAAATTTTTTTTCATTGCCTGATTTGACCTCAACCAGGAATCACTACTGTCAGCAACCATTGAGGATCAGAGTAAAATTTTTTTTAAAATCTTGTTAAAATATTTTGGGCTTCACTGGTGGCTCAGATGATAAAGAACCTGCCTACAATGAGGAAGCCTGGGTTCAATCCCTGGGTCTGGAAGATCCCTTGGAGAAGGAAATGGCAACCCACTCCAGTATTCTTGCCTGAACAAAAATGGATGAAAATGGACAAATGAAAGACCAATAGAAGTGGCCCGCCTGCTCCCCTCCCTCCCCCCCCCCCTCCCACAAAAATAAATAAAATAAATAAAACTTTAAAAAAAACAACAACAACAACATGAATCTGAATGACAGAGGAGCCTGGTGGGCTACAATCCATGGAGCATGTAATTACATAAATAAAAATAATTAAGGATGCAGCCAATTCTCAGAACACAGCATAGAGTTTTAAAAATTACTTGATGCATTTATTGATGGATGTAAAAATTTTCTTTATGAAAATAATATTTATTGATTTGTACTATAACAACTATTACTAACATAACTACTGCTAACATCTACGATGCTTTTATCATGTGTCAGTCACTGTAGTTGCTTTACAACTACAGAGATTGTATCATTTGATTAGACCCCACCATATTATTTTATTTTTCTGACCTAATCCACGAGAAAAATAAGGTTCAGAAAGGTGAATTTACTCATTCAATGCAAACTAATAAGTAGAGCAACTGATACAAAAACTCAACAGTCCATGACACAGATAATTGAAGCCCCAATGCTAATAATGTATTAATATGTTAATATTTAATACTTGGATGGAATTTTCCTACTTTATATATTGCAATACCAGTCTTTCATAGACGCTGGAATCACAATCATGAAGTAAGTCATGAAGACCTCCATTGTATGATTATAGAGCCAGATTATTATTCATTGAGCTTTGTTTCCTTTTAAACAGAAAAAGCTATGTTTCCTTTTAAGCTCTACAAAACTTGGTATAGATATTTCACTAAATATTCTACACTTAATTTATCCCAGGGCCAGATTCTACTTTGATTAAATGGAATCAAGTGTGATGATGGTGATGTGAGATAATTATTAATTTAGAAAGTCATTT
Organism: Tragulus kanchil; assembly: GCA_022376925.1. Classification (NCBI taxonomy): domain Eukaryota; kingdom Metazoa; phylum Chordata; class Mammalia; order Artiodactyla; family Tragulidae; genus Tragulus; species Tragulus kanchil. The sequence continues at coordinate 39,607,712 of JAIOJX010000032.1, forward strand.
TGTAAATAATTATTAAGTTTATTCAGCCATTTGGCGCTGTAATTTTGAAGGCCAAAAATGCAGCATAGTCAATCTTAAGCTATAATCAAAAGTGAATATAGTAAGATGAAAAAATGATACACATGCTGTGATTACTCTTATATAAAATAAAATACTACTATAATTATTTATAAAATAAAGATTATAAAAAGAAAGTAACCAAAATAAGCACCATATTAGTGGAATTATAGGGGATTTTTTAAAATAAAACTTTCTGATAAAATAGTAAAGTAAAAAATGTAAATAGATGAAAAAAATTCAGAAAATAACAAAGTATAGTAGAAATTTAAGATCAGCTATTAAAACCTAATTTTCTCCTTTTGTCAAGTTTTGCAAATGTTCTTATAATTTAGGCATAAAATTACATAAAGAGCCCTTACCAATTCTTAAGCCCTTAAGACCAATTCTTCAGTTTTGATTTCTAAAATCTTACATGTTTTACTTTGGAACTTTAATATTTAGAAATAATTATGACTTATACTGTCACTGTAAGGTTTATTTGAATTACTATTCAGTCTACAAAACATTGTATAATTTTTAGTTAATATGCATTAATAAGCATGCACATATATATACATCTGTATATATGTGTAGGTATATGTGACTCAGGGTATATGTTTACACTTAAAATAATCTGAACTATGCTTTAAAATTTATCTAAGTACTTTATTTAGTATTATTTACTAATTGTATGAGATACCTTCTCCTGCATATTTTTCAATAACTCAGTTTCAGGACATGTATTTGATGGTGAAGTGAGATGCCTTGACAAAGACATCAGCAATTTCATGGAATCAATAGAGGAAAAATGGAAATCCATATATGTTCCAAATGAGGCATTAGATTGCACAATACTTGCTCTCAAGTAAAACATTCTGTAAAGGAATGAGAAGTAGCAGAAAGTCATAGTAAGTATAGCCTTAAATAGTTTTATTATTAGTCCTTTACACTGCTTATCTAACTACAAAGTTTTTATGGTTTTAAATTATGCTGAATTTTAATTATTGATGGTTAGAAGCTTATTCCACTCTTGTTCTCATATCATTTTTATTTATTTATAAAAATTGGTCTGCTTCTCCTATCCTTTTTAAATCTCATTCTAGCCACCGCCAAAATAATTCTAACAAGGCAATTTATTAATGGATCAATATATACCCCATATATTTAATCACACTTAATGTGGCATCCTTTGAAAAATAAAGAAGAAAATTGGTAAAGATTATGATGTTTCCTTCACCAATATTTATTTGTAAAGAAAGCAGCTGAAATACGATATACACCATAAAATGGTATAGTGAATGTATCATATACATTAAAAATTTCAGCTTTGAATCCTGTATTTGTGTCACCATTTGAAAGAAGACAAGGTCATGTTACCTAGAATTCTGTGTTTCCAAACTTTTGAAGTTAGCTCCTTTTCTAGTCAATTTTTACACCTAATTAGCCTGTAATAAACACCCACAGGAGAGTATATAGTTCCTTGTGGCCACACCTATTGTATACTGCAATGGAACATTCATACAGTCTTCAGCAGAGACCAAGAGTAGGTATATCATAAATACTCATTGAAATGGATCATTTTCTGTTAAAACATTTCTCAAAATAATGAAACAGAAGAACATATGTTATGAATACCTAAAAATCTTAAAATGTGGTTGACAGTGTGCAGAGATATGTCTGCCTTCTATAAGTACTGACAGTACATTTTTCTGAGGATCTTTAAAATTATATTAAGTGTCTTGTTCATTGCATATTGTGATTTGGGGATCTGGTCCACCTTGCCTCCTCTGTGTGGAGAATTAGGGAAATGGCTGTTTCAGTAATAAAAGCCTTAGGAGAGTTTAGAAGGTCAGAGCTTCTTGATCTCTGACAAACACAGGTTAGTGAAAGTGAATTTTCAAACTCTACCACTTTGGGAACAATTAGGCAAATAAATCCAGGGGCTGAGGGAAAAAGATAACATGAATATTAACATAGTATTTATCTTTCTATTCCCCTACTTTTTCCCTTGTATCTAATCCTTTTGCTACTTTTTCTGGTTTTAAATTATGCTGAATTTTAATTATTGATGGTTAGAAGCTTATTCCACTCTTGTTCTCATATCATTTTTATTTATTTATAAAAATTGGTCTGCTTCTCCTATCCTTTTTAAATCTCATTCTAGCCACCGCCAAAATAATTCTAACAAGGCAATTTATTAATGGATCAATATATACCCCATATATTTAATCACACTTAATGTGGCATCCTTTGAAAAATAAAGAAGAAAATTGGTAAAGATTATGATGTTTCCTTCACCAATATTTATTTGTAAAGAAAGCAGCTGAAATACGATATACACCATAAAATGGTATAGTGAATGTATCATATACATTAAAAATTTCAGCTTTGAATCCTGTATTTGTGTCACCATTTGAAAGAAGACAAGGTCATGTTACCTAGAATTCTGTGTTTCCAAACTTTTGAAGTTAGCTCCTTTTCTAGTCAATTTTTACACCTAATTAGCCTGTAATAAACACCCACAGGAGAGTATATAGTTCCTTGTGGCCACACCTATTGTATACTGCAATGGAACATTCATACAGTCTTCAGCAGAGACCAAGAGTAGGTATATCATAAATACTCATTGAAATGGATCATTTTCTGTTAAAACATTTCTCAAAATAATGAAACAGAAGAACATATGTTATGAATACCTAAAAATCTTAAAATGTGGTTGACAGTGTGCAGAGATATGTCTGCCTTCTATAAGTACTGACAGTACATTTTTCTGAGGATCTTTAAAATTATATTAAGTGTCTTGTTCATTGCATATTGTGATTTGGGGATCTGGTCCACCTTGCCTCCTCTGTGTGGAGAATTAGGGAAATGGCTGTTTCAGTAATAAAAGCCTTAGGAGAGTTTAGAAGGTCAGAGCTTCTTGATCTCTGACAAACACAGGTTAGTGAAAGTGAATTTTCAAACTCTACCACTTTGGGAACAATTAGGCAAATAAATCCAGGGGCTGAGGGAAAAAGATAACATGAATATTAACATAGTATTTATCTTTCTATTCCCCTACTTTTTCCCTTGTATCTAATCTGTGGTTTGATATCATATAGTTTCAGCTATAGATCTTTTTATTCTGAATACATGTACTCTCAAAGGTTTATAAAATATCAATAATCATACTTTCATGAAATCTATTTTCCAGAATACTCAATCAGTAAGACAGTGCATATAGAAAGGGATGGAGTGGAGAATAAAGTGATTATGCAGATCACTTAAAGTGGCAAGCAGGTGGGGAACTCTGGGAGAACTAGGGACTCAGAGACCTCGATTGTCCCATATGCTGTTATGTAGTTCAGATTTTCCAATTAAAGCCTAAAGTCCAGACTGAGTGTTCAGGTACTACCAACCTGGCACTTTAGGTTTTTTTGTTGTTGTTGTTCTTGTCAATGGAAAATAGTTTACTGAATTTCATTGCTACTCATTTGTAAAGTGTAAGACCACTGTTATCAGAAAATTATCTATAATGAAATATTAGATCATATTTATAGTTTCCAACCAATTGACATTATTAAAAGAAACTATGTATGGAAATTCCTAAGACAAATAATTTTAGAACTTCACTGGTGGTCCATTGGGTAAAGAGTTGCCTTGCAGTACAAGGGGCATCAGTTGGATCCCTGGCCCGGGAAGATCCCACATGCCACATGGAGCAGCTGGGCGGGTGTGTCCAGTTACAAGTTGGAGTTCTGGAATGCATTTGCCCAGAGCCGGTGCTCTTCAACAAGAGAGGGCATTGCAATGGGAGGACCACACAGGCCAAAGAATAAAGATGGATGGAAATACTAAATAAATAAATAAAGAACTCGTGGCATGAAGTTGAAAAAAAAATTCTAAAAAATTTATTAAAAAAATAATTTCATTGTAAATTATCTTCCTGTTCTATTCATTGAAATATATACTTTTGATAATACTATAATCATACAATATGTTGTTTTTAATTCTCCACGTATTAATTACCTTAAAACATATTTCCATGATTTTTATTGTCTTGATAATGATTTTTAATGGTTTAAAATCTTCTGTCCTGCACATTTAAAAATGAAATGCTGAACATCAATAACTAAATACTAAAACTGACGATTCTTACAGTATGTTGTATATCATACATGAGTACACCATCAAGCTTCTTACTGTATATATAATCAACATTCACTGAATATTTGCTGATATTCATAATGGTATCAAACTTTGGGAGCCTGTGATTGTGTGTGCATGTAGACATGTGCTTGCATCTCTCCATTACATGGGATACACAAAATGTATTTATACAGCAAAAAAATTGAATATCAAACTAAAATCCATTAGTATACATCAGACACATTTACATATTCTATTCTACTTATGGGCGTGGCTCAAAACCAGTTCTAAACATTGATTTAGGATGTAATTTTTATACCTCAGTTTCTCATCTGTAAAATGGGAATGAAAATGCCAAACTCAATTACAAAATAGTAGATTAAGGTGAAAAAAAAAACAGAACACAATATAATCTGTGAGCCTATCTAAATGTAGATGGCTATTATTAACAAAAGTAGGTAATGTATTACCTGAATAATCATAGCATAAAAAATACAGTGTTGATTTATTTGTTTAAAATATTTGTGGGCTTCCCTGGTGGTCCAGTGGGTAAGGGCACCGCCTTGCAGTGCAAGGGGTGCTGGTTTGATCCCTGGCCTGGGAAGATCTCACATGCTGTGGAGCGGCTGAACGGATGTGTCCAACTACTGAGCTGGAGCTCTGGAATGCAAGTGCCCAGAGCTGATGCTCTGTGACGAGAGAGGCCACTGCAATGGGAGGCCCACACAGGCCAAAGAACAAAGAAGGATGGAAATAAATAAATAAATGATCAATATAAAGTGTTCAAAAAAAAAAAAGTTAGAAAATAAAAACTTGTGATTCTTTAAGAGAACTGATATCAAATTCTAAACTTTGGATTAAACCCAAAATAAATGAAGAAATTGCAAATGTTAGGGATAATTTTGATATTTGAATAGCATATTTATTCTAAAGAGAAAAAAATGGCAAAAGAAGCTATTGAAGCTTGGGCCATTATTTCAGCTCAGCTGCTCTCAGTGGCAAATACTAGATCATCAACTCAAATTGACTTAAACTATTAGCACATTTTCACATAATGAGAAAAATAGGAATGTTTCTCCTACTCGGTTCAGAGACATTCCATGATTTTTGCTTGAAAATTTTTAATGGTTTAAAACTTCTGTCCTGCACATTTAAAATGAAATGCTGAACATCAATAACTAAATACTAAAACTGACGATTCTTACAGTATGTTGTATATCATACATGAGTACACCATCAAGCTTCTTACTGTATATATAATCAACATTCACTGAATATTTGCTGATATTCATAATGGTATCAAACTTTGGGAGCCTGTGATTGTGTGTGCATGTAGACATGTGCTTGCATCTCTCCATTACATGGGATACACAAAATGTATTTATACAGCAAAAAAATTGAATATCAAACTAAAATCCATTAGTATACATCAGACACATTTACATATTCTATTCTACTTATGGGCGTGGCTCAAAACCAGTTCTAAACATTGATTTAGGATGTAATTTTTATACCTCAGTTTCTCATCTGTAAAATGGGAATGAAAATGCCAAACTCAATTACAAAATAGTAGATTAAGGTGAAAAAAAAAACAGAACACAATATAATCTGTGAGCCTATCTAAATGTAGATGGCTATTATTAACAAAAGTAGGTAATGTATTACCTGAATAATCATAGCATAAAAAATACAGTGTTGATTTATTTGTTTAAAATATTTGTGGGCTTCCCTGGTGGTCCAGTGGGTAAGGGCACCGCCTTGCAGTGCAAGGGGTGCTGGTTTGATCCCTGGCCTGGGAAGATCTCACATGCTGTGGAGCGGCTGAACGGATGTGTCCAACTACTGAGCTGGAGCTCTGGAATGCAAGTGCCCAGAGCTGATGCTCTGTGACGAGAGAGGCCACTGCAATGGGAGGCCCACACAGGCCAAAGAACAAAGAAGGATGGAAATAAATAAATAAATGATCAATATAAAGTGTTCAAAAAAAAAAAAGTTAGAAAATAAAAACTTGTGATTCTTTAAGAGAACTGATATCAAATTCTAAACTTTGGATTAAACCCAAAAATAAATGAAGAAATTGCAAATGTTAGGGATAATTTTGATATTTGAATAGCATATTTATTCTAAAGAGAAAAAAATGGCAAAAGAAGCTATTGAAGCTTGGGCCATTATTTCAGCTCAGCTGCTCTCAGTGGCAAATACTAGATCATCAACTCAAATTGACTTAAACTATTAGCACATTTTCACATAATGAGAAAAAAATAGGAATGTTCTCCTACTCGGTCAGAGACATTATCAGGGATCCAGGTTCTTTTCAAATTTGCAATCTGATGTTCTCAACATTGGAAGCAGAGTCCTCAGGATAGCTGTCTACAATGATGCAAGGTGGCTATAGAACTTCAAAGTATCATGTCTGTACATGACGCATCCAGTAAAATCCTAGTCCATCTTCTCCTGTGTCTCAGTTCATGACAAACATGAATATATAGTTGTTGTCTTGTTGCTAAGTTGTGTCAGATGCTTTGCAACCCCACAGACTATTACCTGCCAGGCTCCTCTGTCCATGGAATTTCACAGGCAAGAATACTGAAGTTGGTTGTCATTTCCTTCTCCAGGGTTCTTCTTAACCCAGGGATTGAACCTGCATTTCCTGCATTGGAAGGCAGATTCTTTACCACTGAGCCACCAGAAAAGACCTATGTCACTGTATAGTTGTTTACAAATCTGTTACCTACATCAGACTTGTGTTGCTAGACAGCATGAATCCCAGAGCCTCCTAGGATGCATGAAATCAATTAGAAAGTTGAAAAATCTTTGATAAAGTATGCTGAAGAATAAATCCTTGCCTAGATAAGCCAAATCCAAAGTAATACCTAAAGTATAATCCAGACTCTTCATTGTCACCTAATGGACTTCATTTTGGTAGCTTGACATGAACCATGGTGGGAGTATTTGCACCTAAGAAACCAGCAAATATTCCAAATCAGGTCTTCTAATTAATATAGTTATGATATTTTTATAATTTAAAATACATGAAAGTATGTAGTGTTCTGTTAAATTCTTTTACATAGAATTAATTTTGGTGTACTGTTTTAGCCATAATCTGTTTTCTATTACCCTTATATATACATATACCTATATATATTGCTCTTTTATATGTATCATATATGTATATATATCTATATATAATGGTATATATAATGGATCTGATTTGATACCACCATATATCTTGGATCTAATTTATTCTTCGACTAATTTGCCACACTTTTATGCCCATTCCTAATCAATACTAACAAAAAAAGTGAGATGATCACAACTGGCTTAATAAAACTGAAGATTTGTTTAAAAGTGTGGGGGTTACTAAGGTATTGTATATGCATCCTAGACAGTTTTACCTAATCTGAAAACAATATTTAAAACTGATTAATTCATAAGTATAGTCAGTTCCAGTGAGCAAAAGAAAACAGATTATGGCTAAAAGAGTATGCCCTAATTAACTCTGTAAAAGAATTTTTTAAATGCACATTTTCATATATTTTATATGAATATCATGATTGGATTGATACATTAGAAGTCCTGATTTACAACATTTTCTGATTTCCTATGTGTAAATACTCCCACCATGCTCCCTCAAGCTACCAAAATGAAGTCAACTCCCTGTGAGCTGGTGCCAGGACTCACCTGCTCTCTTAGTAGGTAGCCAGACCTCCACCATCTCTTTCTTGTCATGTACACCCAACACTTCAACCAGAGGAGTGCTTTTTTTTTTTGTTTTTTATTTATTTATTTTTTATTTTTTGGCCACTTCTATTGGTCTTCATTTATCTATTTTCATCCATCTTTGTTCTCTGGCTCCTGTGGGCCTCCCATTGCAGTGGCCTCTCTCGCTGCAGAGCACTGGCTCTGGGCACATGCGCTCCAGAGCTCCGGCTCGGTAGTTGGACACTGGGATCTTCCCAGGCCAGGGATCGAACCAGTGCCCGTTGCACTGCAAGGCGGTGTCCTTACCCACTGGACCACCAGGGAAGCCCCAGAGGAGTCTTTTTAAAGGTTGTCAACTCATTTCAGTCCAGAGCTCAAAATGTTCCACTGGTTCTTTATATCATCAGAGGCTAGAATTCTAACAGTGACCTCCAAAATTCTACCTGATCTTGCTCCTGTAATCTCTCTGAAAGTCTCTCCCATTATTTTCCACTATGTTCTCTCCATTCTAGCTACATGCCCTCCTTGTTATTCCTTGGTTACTCCTAATTGACCCTTCATTTAAGGCTTCTGTCTGAATTTAGCAGACTTTTATGCCCATTCCTAATCAATACTAACAAAAAAAGTGAGATGATCACAACTGGCTTAATAAAACTGAAGATTTGTTTAAAAGTGTGGGGGTTACTAAGGTATTGTATATGCATCCTAGACAGTTTTACCTAATCTGAAAACAATATTTAAAACTGATTAATTCATAAGTATAGTCAGTTCCAGTGAGCAAAAGAAAACAGATTATGGCTAAAAGAGTATGCCCTAATTAACTCTGTAAAAGAATTTTTTAAATGCACATTTTCATATATTTTATATGAATATCATGATTGGATTGATACATTAGAAGTCCTGATTTACAACATTTTCTGATTTCCTATGTGTAAATACTCCCACCATGCTCCCTCAAGCTACCAAAATGAAGTCAACTCCCTGTGAGCTGGTGCCAGGACTCACCTGCTCTCTTAGTAGGTAGCCAGACCTCCACCATCTCTTTCTTGTCATGTACACCCAACACTTCAACCAGAGGAGTGCTTTTTTTTGTTTTTGTTTTTTATTTATTTATTTTTTATTTTTTGGCCACTTCTATTGGTCTTCATTTATCTATTTTCATCCATCTTTGTTCTCTGGCGTGTGTGGGCCTCCCATTGCAGTGGCCTCTCTCGCTGCAGAGCACTGGCTCTGGGCACATGCGCTCCAGAGCTCCGGCTCGGTAGTTGGACACTGGGATCTTCCCAGGCCAGGGATCGAACCAGTGCCCGTTGCACTGCAAGGCGGTGTCCTTACCCACTGGACCACCAGGGAAGCCCCAGAGGAGTCTTTTTAAAGGTTGTCAACTCATTTCAGTCCAGAGCTCAAAATGTTCCACTGGTTCTTTATATCATCAGAGGCTAGAATTCTAACAGTGACCTCCAAAATTCTACCTGATCTTGCTCCTGTAATCTCTCTGAAAGTCTCTCCCATTATTTTCCACTATGTTCTCTCCATTCTAGCTACATGCCCTCCTTGTTATTCCTTGGTTACTCCTAATTGACCCTTCATTTAAGGCTTCTGTCTGAATTTAGCAGACATTTTTGCCTTCAAGTCCTGGTTCAAATGACAGTGTCTCCAAGAAGCTGACTTAATCCAAGATACTATTTATAACTATTTAAAACTGCAAGTTTCTCCCTCTGTAACTTCATTCTTTTGCTGCTCTCTTCTTCTCACTGTAATGTATCACTTTACCTAAAATTTAGACACATGCCTTTTGTTTCGTCTTTCTCTGCAATAACTTAAGCGTTAAGAGAATGGAGGTGGACGGAGGCAGTTTTTTTTTTGGTTTTTGTTTTGTTTCCTTTTCTGATATATCCAGTTTTATAGGTCATTGACACATGATATTTCATAACTGTCTTTTCATTGAATAAACACTAACTGATTTCTCATGTTTAAAGAATATTTATCATTGACTTTTTTTCTTTCCAGTGGTGTTTTCTGTGTAAGTGCAGTGGATGTTATCACTTGTGTATCCTAGAAACCATTTGATGCTATGATTCACATTTGTAAATGTTCTACCCATATTCATTTTAGATGTGAAATTAAACAGTGTTATGATTTCCCACTTAGAAGCCACCTATGAACTAATTGTTTTAATAAAGATAAGTGAACATTTGTCCTCCTTCTCTATATAGCCAAACTCAATTTCAGAATTTTTTTTTGGTGTGTGGAAGAGTGGGTTGTCCTGCAGTGAGAATCAAATAAATTATGAGAGCTCTTTTCCTTTTCTCAAAATATAAAAATCATTAACACAATACAAACACAATTTAATTTCATTCTTTCAACAGTTATTTAAATTTTAGTAGTTTCTCGTTCAGAACTTATACTTTTACTAACTTGTATGGTGCCTTTCAAAAATAATCAGAAAATTTTGTTGGTGTCTTTGTTATTTAATTTTCCAATGCATATGTTTTTTGATTCTTGTATATAACAGATATGCTATCCAAAAAAGTTTTCAAAAGGTAGAAAAAAAATTAGCTTTAAATTAGATTTAAAATTAGCTTTCAGAGAAATTTCCCCCCTTGAATTTAGGAATGCAAATCTATCGTTTCTTGCATATCTAGATGATGATGTTAATCTAGGTGGGTGGGGAAAATTGGTCTTACATTCATAAAGAAATAATTATGAAGAGAAGGCATTAATATAACTTGATGATACTTGTCTTTTTCTTAACATTTCCTGTTGAATCCCTCAGTTATTTATCCCTGTCTGAAATTAGAAATTTCTAATAGAAATTTCTATGTATTTTTGGTGATGGATCAGTAACAGCCATTTTTCTTTGACTCAGTCAACATAAATGACAAAGGACTTCAGAATGTTTTTCCCACTAAGTTGTATCCAAAATACTTTTAGTGTTTTGTTGGTATTTTTCAAAAAAATTAACACTTCAGGCTTCCAGTTTTTAGTTTAGCATGTTAGTTATTTGGAAGTCATCTCTGTCCTAACAATAGTAAAAGCTGATCACACTGAAAAATCAAATCTTCTATCCAAAAGACACATGAAGACATGAAACATACCACTGTCCTTAAGACTGGAATGAAAGACAGGCAATATGGGAAGTCACTAAGACAGCCCTGCAAACTAATGCCAGGTGGAGTAGGAAAAATCTGAACTGTAATTGACAAATTGCTGGAAGCTCAGCGTGAACAATTCTGAGAGTTAAAAGTTCCAGGATAACCCAATCCTAAAGGAGTTCCCCACAGTATTGTGACAAGGAGCTTGACCAGGTTCCATCAGGAAACATTTGAGATCAGTTCCTTGTAACGGGAGCAGAGAAGGCAGACAGGAACCATTTAAATATATACACCAAAGTGTTCTGTTCTTAACAAAGACTGATCTCAATGGAAACTAGTTAATCAGAACGTTACCGCTATGGGGAATAAAATTATCCATTCTAGCCTAATCTAGCCATACTGTCCCACCTAAATAGAGAGGAAAAAGTATAAAACACTTATAAAGTTCACAGTCTAGAGGCAAAAAGTCAGTATATCTGTAGAACTATTGCTGCTTCCTCTCACTTCACACCTTATTGTCCCTTAGTTAAGGTCGATTTACAGCATTAAAAAAAATTACCTAGAATATCATGTCTAGCAAGAAAAAGTGATAAGACATACTAAAAGGCAAAAAAAAAACCAATTTGAAGAGACAGAACAAACATCAAAACCAGACATGGCAGGGATATTGGAATTATTGGATAGGGGATTTAAAACAACTGTGGTTAAAATACTAAAGGCACTCGTGAATATTTCTGAATTATTGCCACAGCTCTTCCTAATATGGTTGGCTTAGAGATAGAAGTATCATATACATATATATATACACACACATATCTATATAATATATACCTTACCAATATTGTTCATTAAAACTATTATGCTGATATATATATATATACACATACACACACACACACACACACACACACATTAGTGACTGATTGCATTCATCAACTTGGTATCTTTCTTCATTTATTGCTAGAAGTGGTCTTCTACTAGAAAATATTTATAGTTAACTAATCCTTCATTTTTCCTCAATCTTTAAAAATCATGGTTTACTGAATACAGGAAGGCATTTTAAAAGAACAAAAAAGATTTCTTTAATTCCATAGATTGACTCCTAATATGAGTTTTAAACAATATCAATTTTAAAACTCAATTGCTATTCTGATTTTACTCATTTCATAAAAATTAGTCCACAGTGACACTCTTGAACAAAATATTCCATAGTCTGATATTTTTGATTTTTATCCTATGATAGTCGCATTTAAGTTGACAGCCTACTGACATTTAACCAATTGCTTTTTATTCAAATAGAAAATTCTTAAGTCATCTGTGCTGCTCTCCTAAAGAGTCACATTAAAGCCCTCTAATATCTGAGGGGTCTTTCATCAGGAAACATTTGAGATCAGTTCCTTGTAACGGGGAAGGGCAGAGGAGGCAGACAGGAACCATTTAAATATATACACCAAAGTGTTCTGTTCTTAACAAAGACTGATCTCAATGGAAACTAGTTAATCAGAACGTTACCGCTATGGGGAATAAAATTATCCATTCTAGCCTAATCTAGCCATACTGTCCCACCTAAATAGAGAGGAAAAAGTATAAAACACTTATAAAGTTCACAGTCTAGAGGCAAAAAGTCAGTATATCTGTAGAACTATTGCTGCTTCCTCTCACTTCACACCTTATTGTCCCTTAGTTAAGGTCGATTTACAGCATTAAAAAAAATTACCTAGAATATCATGTCTAGCAAGAAAAAGTGATAAGACATACTAAAAGGCAAAAAAAAAACCAATTTGAAGAGACAGAACAAACATCAAAACCAGACATGGCAGGGATATTGGAATTATTGGATAGGGGATTTAAAACAACTGTGGTTAAAATACTAAAGGCACTCGTGAATATTTCTGAATTATTGCCACAGCTCTTCCTAATATGGTTGGCTTAGAGATAGAAGTATCATATACATATATATATACACACACATATCTATATAATATATACCTTACCAATATTGTTCATTAAAACTATTATGCTGATATATATATATATACACATACACACACACACACACACACACACACATTAGTGACTGATTGCATTCATCAACTTGGTATCTTTCTTCATTTATTGCTAGAAGTGGTCTTCTACTAGAAAATATTTATAGTTAACTAATCCTTCATTTTTCCTCAATCTTTAAAAATCATGGTTTACTGAATACAGGAAGGCATTTTAAAAGAACAAAAAAGATTTCTTTAATTCCATAGATTGACTCCTAATATGAGTTTTAAACAATATCAATTTTAAAACTCAATTGCTATTCTGATTTTACTCATTTCATAAAAATTAGTCCACAGTGACACTCTTGAACAAAATATTCCATAGTCTGATATTTTTGATTTTTATCCTATGATAGTCGCATTTAAGTTGACAGCCTACTGACATTTAACCAATTGCTTTTTATTCAAATAGAAAATTCTTAAGTCATCTGTGCTGCTCTCCTAAAGAGTCACATTAGAATGCCCCTCTAATATCTGAGTTATCTTTGGGTTCTTTTGATCTGCCATTGGTGAATGAATCTCAGGAAAGAATACATGATGTGATTGGAAAGCTTGGTTTTAGACTTTAATTCTATCACTTTTTAGCTGGGTATATTTGGCTCTTCTGTTAGTTCATGGGCAAAATTATTACATTACTTACTTCTTGCTGTAGTTATAAATAAGAATGCCAGAACTATGAAATTGAAAATTACAATGAAATGAAATTATCAAAGTGGTTTAAAGAAGAATCTTGAAGAATTTGTATCTGTGGTTAATAATCTTCTTTCATTTGAAAAAGAAGCTCAAACTCAGATGACTTCACCCTGAAGTTACTGTTGCCATTGGGCTGTTTAGTTACTATGTCATGTCCAACTCTTTGCAACCCCGTGGACTGTAGCATGTCAGGTTCATCTGTCCATGTTCCCAGGCAAGAATACTGGAGTGGATTGCCACTTCCTTCTTCAGGGCATCTTCCTAATTGAACCTATGTCTCCTGCATTGGCAGGCAGATATTTTAACACTGAGCCACTTGGGAATCTCCTTACCACAAAGTAGTACTAAATCATTGAAAACCAAATATTCCTCATTTTCTTTTCATGAAACTATTACGACTATATCAAAAAGGAATAACGCTCTCACCCATTTAATAAGGTGAGCATAATTTTTAAAAGTAAAGTCTAACAGAGAGTAAAATAAAAAAGAAAATAGAACTCATTAATCCATAAACATAATTGCTGAATTCCAGAAGCAAACTGAATCAAATAAAGTATGTGTGTATATATATATATACATGTAAAACTGTATTATAACAAAGTTGGGTTTATGCCAGGATTATAAGAATTTACCCTCCTGTAAAGGTGTGAGCTTGGAAAGTAATAGTAATGACAGGTCAATAATCTGCACAAAACAACTATACAGGCTGGGTGAAATACAAAACACCATTTGATTGAAAGCGACAGAGAGGTATTTCAGCAAAAAGAACTGGAGGAGCTAACCTTCTTGAGAGAGAAGAAGAACTTTAAGAAGTTAGATGGCTTTTGTAGTTGATATTACCCTGGGGGCATTCAGTGACTCCAGGCATAGTCAGGGAGCCAATAATCTGAGGTTTGCATTCTTAGAGGGTCACTGCTAAATGAAGAAACCAGCCAATATTTTGAAAGAGACTTGGAAAGCTTCAAGCCATGGATTATTTTAATCTAAAACACTTACAAAATTCATGAGATGCATGATGTAGGAGAATGAAAACCTAAGAAGAAAGTCTATAAAATGTAAAAAGCTCTTTGGTCAGTCTAATGTGAAAAACACTACAATTTGAGGCCAATTGAGGTAAAGGACTCCCAAGAACCTAGTAAGATACCAGAATTACTAGGAATGAGAAATAAATCACAGGCTGAACATTATCGAGATTATAAACAAACATAGGGAGTCCTTATTTACTTTTAAATTTTTGAGATGCCATTGATAAATAATATCATATAATTGTAGGTATACCATGTAGGTGATTCACAATTTTTAAAGGTTATTCTCCATTTAGAGTTGTTAAAAAATATTGGCTATATTCCCTATGCTATGCAATATATCTTTGTTCAGTCATTCAGTTTTGTCCAGCTCTTTGCGATTCCATGGACTGTGGTATGCATGGTTTCCCTGTCGCTTACCATCTCCTGGAGTTTGCTCAAACTAGTCTCGATTGACTCAATGATGCCATCCAACCCTCTGTAGCCCCCGTCTCCTTCTGCCTTCTATTTTCCCCAAAGTCTTTGTAGTCTATTTTATATATGGTGGTTTCTACCTCTTATCTCCTACTGCTATTTTGCCTCTCTCCACTACCCTTTTCCCACTAGTAACCACTAGTTTGTTCTCTGTATCTGTGAGTCTGCTTATTTATATTTTTATGTTCACTAGTTTTATTTTTAGATTCAGCATATAAATGATGTCATGCAAAATTTCTGTGACTTATTTCACTTAGAGTAAAATATCAAAGCATATAAATAGTAATGACAGGTCAATAATCTGCACAAAACAACTATACAGGCTGGGTGAAATACAAAACACCATTTGATTGAAAGCGACAGAGAGGTATTTCAGCAAAAAGAACTGGAGGAGCTAACCTTCTTGAGAGAGAAGAAGAACTTTAAGAAGTTAGATGGCTTTTGTAGTTGATATTACCCTGGGGGCATTCAGTGACTCCAGGCATAGTCAGGGAGCCAATAATCTGAGGTTTGCATTCTTAGAGGGTCACTGCTAAATGAAGAAACCAGCCAATATTTTGAAAGAGACTTGGAAAGCTTCAAGCCATGGATTATTTTAATCTAAAAACACTTACAAAATTCATGAGATGCATGATGTAGGAGAATGAAAACCTAAGAAGAAAGTCTATAAAATGTAAAAAGCTCTTTGGTCAGTCTAATGTGAAAAACACTACAATTTGAGGCCAATTGAGGTAAAGGACTCCCAAGAACCTAGTAAGATACCAGAATTACTAGGAATGAGAAATAAATCACAGGCTGAACATTATCGAGATTATAAACAAACATAGGGAGTCCTTATTTACTTTTAAATTTTTGAGATGCCATTGATAAATAATATCATATAATTGTAGGTATACCATGTAGGTGATTCACAATTTTTAAAGGTTATTCTCCATTTAGAGTTGTTAAAAAATATTGGCTATATTCCCTATGCTATGCAATATATCTTTGTTCAGTCATTCAGTTTTGTCCAGCTCTTTGCGATTCCATGGACTGTGGTATGCATGGTTTCCCTGTCGCTTACCATCTCCTGGAGTTTGCTCAAACTAGTCTCGATTGACTCAATGATGCCATCCAACCCTCTGTAGCCCCCGTCTCCTTCTGCCTTCTATTTTCCCCAAAGTCTTTGTAGTCTATTTTATATATGGTGGTTTCTACCTCTTATCTCCTACTGCTATTTTGCCTCTCTCCACTACCCTTTTCCCACTAGTAACCACTAGTTTGTTCTCTGTATCTGTGAGTCTGCTTATTTATATTTTTTATGTTCACTAGTTTTATTTTTAGATTCAGCATATAAATGATGTCATGCAAAATTTCTGTGACTTATTTCACTTAGAGTAATACCATCAAATACATCTATGTTGTGGTTGAAAATGGCCAGATTTCTTTATTTTTTGTGGCAGGATGATATTGCATTGTGTGTGATATCAGACAGATATCACATCATACCTTCTTTATCCATTCAGTGCTGATGGTCACTTAGGTTGTTTCTATTCATTGGCAATTGTAAATAATGCTGCTCTGAATATTGGAATGTATGTATCTTTCAAATTAGTGTTTTTATTTTTTCTCAGGTACATACTCACAAGGCAAATTGCTCTGTCATATGGTAGTTCTATTTTTTTATATATTTTTTGAAAAACTGCCATACTATTTTCCACAATGGCTACACCAATTTACATTCCTGCCAACAGTGTTTGAGGGTTCCCTGTACTCCACCTCCTTGCCAACATTTGTTATTTTTGGTCTTTTTAATAATAGCCATGTTGACAGTTTTGATAATACCTGTGAGGTAATAATGAAATAGGTGGTTTTGATTTGCGTGTCCTTGATGACTAACAGTGTTGACTGTTTTTTCATGTGCTTGTTGGCCATCTATATATTGACTTTGTAAAATTGTCTATTCAAGTCTTCTGTCTGTTTTTAAATCTTATTTTGATGTTGGGATGTGTGAGTTATAAATATTTTGGATATCCACCTCCTATTTGTAATATCATTTGCAAATATTTTCTCTCATGTAGTAGGTTATCTTTTTATTTTATCAGTGAATTAATTTAGTGTGCAAGAGTTTTTAACTTTAATTAGGACCCATTTGTTTATTTTTACTTTTATTTTCTTTGTTTTAGGGACAGATGCCAAAAAGTATTACTATGATTTACGTTAAGGAATTTTCTGCCTGTGTTTCCCTGTAGGAGTTCTATTCTTTCTGGTCTCACATATAAGTCTTTAATCCATTTTGAGTCTTTGTGTGTTTGTTTTTTGATATATGATGTTATAATATATTCTAATATTATTCTTTTATACATAGCTATCCAGTTTTTGCAGCACCACTTTTTTTTTTCTAAATTTTTATTTTACTTTTTACTTTTCCAGAGTTTTGTTGTTTACAGATATGTATGATCCCAGATTAGTCATATATATATATATATATATATCCCCCATCCCACCCCTCCAGGCCATCGCACAGCACACCTGCAGGATCCCCTTTTCTCACAGCACAATGAAAATAGCTATTTTTCTTCACATATTTCACATATGTGACCTATACTTCACATATGATAGTATAGGTTTTCATGCTACTTCCTTTACGCCTCCTACCCACTGTTCATTCACCACAATGTCCATATGTCTACTGTCTATGTCTGTTTTTCCATCACTACACTGCATGTGTTCTCATTACCACCCTACTAGATTCCATATATATGTGTTAGTATATTGTACTTGTCCTTCTTTTTTAATGACTCACCTCATTAAGACTGAGTCTTCTGCATTTCTTTTTACAGCTGAGAAGTACTCCATTGTATATATGTACCAGAGCTTTTGTATCCATTCATTCGTCAATAGACATCTAGGTTGCTTCCATATTCTAGCTATTGTATAGAGAGCTGCAATGAACATTGGGGTACAGGTGCTTCTTTCAGATTTGATTTCATCAGGGTATAAGCCTAAGAGTGGGATTGCTGGGTTGTATGGTGCTTCTATTTTTAGTTTTTTAAGAAATCTTCATACTGTCTTCCATAGAGGCTGTATCCATTTACATTCCCACCAACAATGAAAGAGTGTTCCCTTTCCTCCACACCCTCTCCAGCATTTATTGTCCGTCGATTTGTTGATGATGGCCATTCTGATGGGTGTGAGGTGATATCTCATTGTAGTTTTGATTTGTGTTTCTCTAATTATAAGCGAGGTTGAGCATTGTTTCATGTGTTTTTGGGCCATCTGTATGTCCTCTTTGAAGAGGTGTCTGTTTAGGTCCTTTTCCCATTTTTTGATTGGGTTGTTCATATTTCTGGTGCTGAGTTGTCTGAGTTGCTTATAGATTTTGGTTTTTTTTGTTGTTGTTTTTTTTGTTTGTTTTTTTTTGTTGTTGTTGTTGTTCTTTTTGCTTATAGATTTTGGAAATTAATTCTTTGTTATTTCATTTGCTATGATTTTCTCCCATTCTGTGGGTTGTCTGTTCAGCTTTATTGTAGTTTCTTTTGCTGTACAAAGCTTTTAAGTTTCATTAGGCCTCACATGTTCATTTTTCTTTTCAGTCCCACTGTTCTAGTAGGTGGGTCAGAGAAGATCTTGCTTTGATTTATGTCCTTGAGCGTTTTGCCTATATTCTCCTCTAAAAGTTCGATGGTTTCTGGCCTTACATTTAGGTCTTTAATCCATTTTGAGTTAATCTTTGTGTATGGTGTCAGGGAATGTTCCAACTTTATTTTTTTGCATGTAGCTGTCCAGTTTTCCCAGCACCATTTGTTGAAGAAGCTGTCTTTGTCCCATTTTACAGTTTCGCCTCCTTTGTCAAAAATAAGTTACGCATAGGTGTGTGGGTTTGTCTCTGGGTTCTCAATCTTGTTCCATTGATCTATATTTCTGTTTTTGTGCAGCACCACTTTTTGAAGAGGCTGTTCTCTTTTAAGAATGTTTGCATCCTTGGTCATAGATTAATTGGCCATAAGTATCTGGATTTATTTTGGGACTTGATTTTCTGTTCCATTGGTCTATGTGTCTCTCTTTGTGCCAGTATCATACCAATTTGATTACCATGGCACTGTAGTGTAGTCTGAAATCAGACTATACTGATGTCAGCTGATTGTTCCATCTCTGTTCTTCATTTCTGAGAATGTTTTGGCTATTTGGCATATTTTGTGCTTTCATAGAAATTTTAACATTATTTGTTCTAGGGCTTCCCTGGTGGTTCAATGGGTAAGGGGACACCACCTTGCAGTGCAAGGGGCACCGGTTCAAACCCCGGCCTGGGAAGATCCCATGTTCTGCGGAGTGGCTGGACTGATGTGTCCAACTACCGAGCTAGAACTCTGGAGAGCATGTGCCCAGAGCCGGTGCTCTGTGAGGAGAGAGGCCACTTTGATGGGAGGCCCACACAGGCCAAAGAACAAAGATAAATGAATGAAAGATCAATAGAAGTGGCCAAAAAACAAACAAAAAAGTTATTTGTTCTAGTTCTGTGAAATACGCTGTTTGTATTTTTTTATATTTTTTAAAACTTTATTTATTTATTTATTTTTGGCTATTCTGGATTTTCACTGCTGCCACAGGCTCTTCTCTAGTTGCAGGGAGTGGGGGCTACTCTATAGTTGAGGTGAGCTGGCTTCTTGTTGTGATGACTTCTTTTGCTGTGGAACTTGGGCTCTAGGGCACTTGGGCTTCAGTAGTTGTGGTACATGGGCTCAATAACTGTGCCTCCGTGGGTCTATCACACAGACTTAATAGTTGTGGCTCACAGGCTTAGTTGATTCGCAACATGTAGGATCTTCCCAGATCAGAGATCGAACTCATGTCTCCTGCATTGGCAGGCGAACTCTTTACCACTGAGCTACCAGGGAAGCCCTGCCATTTGTATTTTGAAGAAGCTGTCTTTGTCCCATTTTACAGTTTCGCCTCCTTTGTCAAAAATAAGTTACGCATAGGTGTGTGGGTTTGTCTCTGGGTTCTCAATCTTGTTCCATTGATCTATATTTCTGTTTTTGTGCAGCACCACTTTTTGAAGAGGCTGTTCTCTTTTAAGAATGTTTGCATCCTTGGTCATAGATTAATTGGCCATAAGTATCTGGATTTATTTTGGGACTTGATTTTCTGTTCCATTGGTCTTTGTGTATCTCTTTGTGCCAGTATCATACCAATTTGATTACCATGGCACTGTAGTGTAGTCTGAAATCAGACTATACTGATGTCAGCTGATTGTTCCATCTCTGTTCTTCATTTCTGAGAATGTTTTGGCTATTTGGCATATTTTGTGCTTTCATAGAAATTTTAACATTATTTGTTCTAGGGCTTCCCTGGTGGTTCAATGGGTAAGGGGACACCACCTTGCAGTGCAAGGGGCACCGGTTCAAACCCCGGCCTGGGAAGATCCCATGTTCTGCGGAGTGGCTGGACTGATGTGTCCAACTACCGAGCTAGAACTCTGGAGAGCATGTGCCCAGAGCCGGTGCTCTGTGAGGAGAGAGGCCACTTTGATGGGAGGCCCACACAGGCCAAAGAACAAAGATAAATGAATGAAAGATCAATAGAAGTGGCCAAAAAACAAACAAAAAAGTTATTTGTTCTAGTTCTGTGAAATACGCTGTTTGTATTTTTTTATATTTTTTAAAACTTTATTTATTTATTTATTTTTGGCTATTCTGGATTTTCATTGCTGCCACGGGCTCTTCTCTAGTTGCAGGGAGTGGGGGCTACTCTATAGTTGAGGTGAGCTGGCTTCTTGTTGTGATGACTTCTTTTGCTGTGGAACTTGGGCTCTAGGGCACTTGGGCTTCAGTAGTTGTGGTACATGGGCTCAATAACTGTGCCTCCGTGGGTCTATCACACAGACTTAATAGTTGTGGCTCACAGGCTTAGTTGATTCGCAACATGTAGGATCTTCCCAGATCAGAGATCGAACTCATGTCTCCTGCATTGGCAGGCGAACTCTTTACCACTGAGCTACCAGGGAAGCCCTGCCATTTGTATTTTGATAGGGATTACATTTAATCTGTAGACTGCCTTGGATACTATGTTGATTTTAACAATATTAATTCTTAAATTCCAAAAACATGGTGTATCTTTTTATCTGTTGTCTTCAATTGTTTAAATGTATTACAGTTTTTAAAACGTATATTTTGTTGTGTGTATGAGTCGCCTAGTTGTGTCTGACTCTTTGTGATCCGACAGACTGTAGCTTGCAAGACTCCTCTGTCTATGGGATTTTCCAGGCAAGAGTACTGGAGTGCCATACCCCACTCCAGGATTTTCTCACCCCAGGAATCGAACCTAGGTCTCCAGCACTGTGGGCAGATTCTTTTCTATCTGAGAAAGCAGGGAATCTCATCTCCTTATGTGGGTTTATTCCTAGGCATTTAATTACTTCTGATGCAGTTGTAAATGGGATTGTTTTATTAATTTTGGTTTCTGATTGTTTATTGCTAGTATATAGAAATCCAACAGATTTCTGTATTTTAATTTTATATGCCACAACTTTATTAAGTTCATTGATGAGCTGTAGTAGCTTCCTGGTGTCATAGTTCAAGATTTTCTATGTATACTATCATATTATCTGCTAATAATTTAACCGTTTTCTTGTCCAATTTAGATTACTGTTTTTTTTTTTTTTCTTGTCTGATTGGTGTATTTGGTGTTTCTAATACTATGTTCAGTAAAAGTGATGAGAGTAGGCATCCTTGTCTTGTTCCTTAGCTTAGAGGAAATGCTTTTAACTATTAGCCATTAAGTATAATGTTAGCTGTGGCTTTGCCATATTTGGCCTTTAGTGTGTTGAAGTATGTTCACTTTATGCCCTGTTTCTGGAGAGTTTCTATCAAAAGTGATGTTGAGCTTTGTCAAATGCCTTTTCTGCATATGAGGAGATTTTATCTTATAGAGGTTTTATAGGGCCACCTCTTGTGTTGTTGGCAGAGGGTGTTTTGAACAGGGCTCAATAACTGTGCCTCCGTGGGTCTATCACACAGACTTAATAGTTGTGGCTCACAGGCTTAGTTGATTCGCAACATGTAGGATCTTCCCAGATCAGAGATCGAACTCATGTCTCCTGCATTGGCAGGCGAACTCTTTACCACTGAGCTACCAGGGAAGCCCTGCCATTTGTATTTTGATAGGGATTACATTTAATCTGTAGACTGCCTTGGATACTATGTTGATTTTAACAATATTAATTCTTAAATTCCAAAAACATGGTGTATCTTTTTATCTGTTGTCTTCAATTGTTTAAATGTATTACAGTTTTTAAAACGTATATTTTGTTGTGTGTATGAGTCGCCTAGTTGTGTCTGACTCTTTGTGATCCGACAGACTGTAGCTTGCAAGACTCCTCTGTCTATGGGATTTTCCAGGCAAGAGTACTGGAGTGCCATACCCCACTCCAGGGGATTTTCTCACCCCAGGAATCGAACCTAGGTCTCCAGCACTGTGGGCAGATTCTTTTCTATCTGAGAAAGCAGGGAATCTCATCTCCTTATGTGGGTTTATTCCTAGGCATTTAATTACTTCTGATGCAGTTGTAAATGGGATTGTTTTATTAATTTTGGTTTCTGATTGTTTATTGCTAGTATATAGAAATCCAACAGATTTCTGTATTTTAATTTTATATGCCACAACTTTATTAAGTTCATTGATGAGCTGTAGTAGCTTCCTGGTGTCATAGTTCAAGATTTTCTATGTATACTATCATATTATCTGCTAATAATTTAACCGTTTTCTTGTCCAATTTAGATTACTGTTTTTTTTTTTTTTCTTGTCTGATTGGTGTATTTGGTGTTTCTAATACTATGTTCAGTAAAAGTGATGAGAGTAGGCATCCTTGTCTTGTTCCTTAGCTTAGAGGAAATGCTTTTAACTATTAGCCATTAAGTATAATGTTAGCTGTGGCTTTGCCATATTTGGCCTTTAGTGTGTTGAAGTATGTTCACTTTATGCCCTGTTTCTGGAGAGTTTCTATCAAAAAGTGATGTTGAGCTTTGTCAAATGCCTTTTCTGCATATGAGGGAGATTTTATCTTATAGAGGTTTTATAGGGCCACCTCTTGTGTTGTTGGCAGAGGGTGTTTGCAGTGTGAACAGTGTGTTCTCTTGGCAATATTCTGTTAGCCTTTGCCCTGCTTCATTTTGTACTCCAAGGGAAAACTTTCCTGTTACTCCATGTGTCTCTTAACTTCCTACTTTTGCTTTCCTATCCCCTATGATGAAAAGCACATCTTTTTTGGTATTACTTCTAGATGGCCTTGTATGTCTTTATAGAACCATTCAACTTTATTTTTTTTGGTGTTAGTATTTGGGGCATAAACTAGGATTACTGCCTCAAATTTAAGAGAGTCTTCTAATGAAACAAATTTCTAAGAGAAGGAGCAAATTACCACAAGTATTTTTTTTTTCAAAAGTGTGTGCATATTTCTTAAAAAAAGAGATCTATATAAGCCCAGGAAGTAGAAAAAACAGGACTAAATATTTAGATACCTATTTAAAAGGTATGAAACATATTTGAAAATCCATATTTGAAAATGTGAAATCCTACCTAACCATATGGAGAAATGCACATACTGCTTTGTGAAAAATCAAGGCAAATATGTGAATGGTAAAGAATTTTACATTTTCACTTTGCTTTTGTTAGTCACATTCTGAAAAATGAAAATATGTGATTTTGTATTTTAACTAATATTAAGGAACTGTTTGGTAGAGTGGAATTCACAAGAAATTTGGAAGAAATTTACCCACTTTTCTTATAGTTTATAGGTACTTTTAAAAAATGGATGTCTAGTTGTTATATATACCATAAGCTTATGAATATATTTATAAGTATTAAAGGATTAATTATGTGAAAGCCAATTAAAAGTGTATGAACTTGATAGGTATTAAACTGATATGCTGACATAATACTCATGATTCCAGGAAACTAAAAAATAGGTATCAGTATTCAGAAACATTCATATTTCTTGGTAAGCTTAGAATTTAGAAGAACATGTACAAAATATAGGGGAAAACAGGTACAAAATATAGGGGGGGAAAGGTATGTATTGAGAACAAGACAAAGAGTAACATAATTTTATAAGGAAAGGTGAAAGAAAAATATATCCTAGCATAAACTAACTCTTGAGGTGGGAAAATACTTGAGGAAACAGATAACAACAGCAAAACCTTTTGATTACACTGGAAGTTAAAAGGAAAAAGAAAATGTTAGACATATTTATAAGTAAAATAGTATAAAATTAATGCATAACAGTGAGAGAACTGTCCAACTTCTCTATCAAATAAAATGACTTTAAAATTGCAAAGAGTTAAAGAACAGTTGAATGGACTTGAAACACCTAACTATTCAAACTCATGCCCTATTTATTTTCTGTATTTCTCATCCTTTTTGTAGCAGTGATGAAGTATCAGTAGCCATCTATCTTCTCTCATCTACTGCCCATTTTGTTCAATGACATTCATTTTGAAATGGTTATATAGTGAATGGTGTGGTTTATATTTGGGTAGCAAATATATTGAAAGACTTAAACTTGTTCAGGGAACAAGGAGGAAGCACCTTTTCTTTTCTGCAGCACGCACCTTTAAGTGTGCTTTACTCTTTTCCCTGACTTATGACAGAATCTCCAGAGAATTCCGGAGCTTTCAAATAATGTTCAAGAATTAAAACAGCTCGCCATATCCACATTTAAAAGTTCATTACATATAATGTGCAACTGATATTACATATAATGTGATGTTCTTACTGCTTCACTCCCCCTATAGTTCACTCCAGCTAGTATCTGAGTCATGGCTTAGAATTCTCCATTAAAAAGAATGAAATAATGCCATTTACAGCAACATGGATGAACCTAGAGATTTCCATGCAGTGTGAAGTAAGACAGACTGAGAAGGAGAGATACCATATGACATCCCTTATATGTTGAATATATAAGTAAATGATACTAATGAACTTATTTACAAAACAGAAACAGACTCACAGACTTAGAGAATGAACTTGTGATTGTCAGGGGGAAGGCTGAGAGCAAAGGATACTCAACTTGAACACATTGCTATTAGAATGGAAAACAAAGATCTACTGTATAGCATAGGGAACTCTGCTCATCGTTATGTAGCAGACTGGATGGGAGGTGAGGTTGGTGAAGAATGGATATGGGCATATGTATACAGCAGTGTCCCTTTGCTGTCCACTTGAAACTATCACAACAATGTTAATTGGCTATTCCTCATATGGTAGGGAATCCTCCTGTAATGCAAGAGACCCAGGTTTAATCCTAGGCTTCCCCTGGGGAAGGAATAGGATACCCACTCCAGTATTCTTTCTTGGGCTTCCTTAATGGCTCAGATGGTAAAGAATCTGCCTAAAATGTAGGAGACTTGGTTTTCATCCCTTGGGTTAGCAAGATCCCCTGGAGAAGGGTATGGCAACCTGCTCCAGTATTCTTGGATGGAAAATACCCATGGACAGAGGAGTCTATAGTCCATGGGATCACAAACAGTCACACAGACTGAGTGAGTAATATTTTCACTTTTTATTTTTTCAGTATAAAATAAAAGTTCTTGTTTTAATAAAGTAAAAAATAAGACAGCTTAATCAATTTTCTGCTGTTTTTAATTCTTTTGAATAAAGTCAGGAGCCATGAGAGAAAGCAGAGAAGGGAACTTGATGATTGAAAGACTTAAACTTGTTCAGGGAACAAGGAGGAAGCACCTTTTCTTTTCTGCAGCACGCACCTTTAAGTGTGCTTTACTCTTTTCCCTGACTTATGACAGAATCTCCAGAGAATTCCGGAGCTTTCAAATAATGTTCAAGAATTAAAACAGCTCGCCATATCCACATTTAAAAGTTCATTACATATAATGTGCAACTGATATTACATATAATGTGATGTTCTTACTGCTTCACTCCCCCTATAGTTCACTCCAGCTAGTATCTGAGTCATGGCTTAGAATTCTCCATTAAAAAGAATGAAATAATGCCATTTACAGCAACATGGATGAACCTAGAGATTTCCATGCAGTGTGAAGTAAGACAGACTGAGAAGGAGAGATACCATATGACATCCCTTATATGTTGAATATATAAGTAAATGATACTAATGAACTTATTTACAAAACAGAAACAGACTCACAGACTTAGAGAATGAACTTGTGATTGTCAGGGGGAAGGCTGAGAGCAAAGGATACTCAACTTGAACACATTGCTATTAGAATGGAAAACAAAGATCTACTGTATAGCATAGGGAACTCTGCTCATCGTTATGTAGCAGACTGGATGGGAGGTGAGGTTGGTGAAGAATGGATATGGGCATATGTATACAGCAGTGTCCCTTTGCTGTCCACTTGAAACTATCACAACAATGTTAATTGGCTATTCCTCATATGGTAGGGAATCCTCCTGTAATGCAAGAGACCCAGGTTTAATCCTAGGCTTCCCCTGGGGAAGGAATAGGATACCCACTCCAGTATTCTTTCTTGGGCTTCCTTAATGGCTCAGATGGTAAAGAATCTGCCTAAAATGTAGGAGACTTGGTTTTCATCCCTTGGGTTAGCAAGATCCCCTGGAGAAGGGTATGGCAACCTGCTCCAGTATTCTTGGATGGAAAATACCCATGGACAGAGGAGTCTATAGTCCATGGGATCACAAACAGTCACACAGACTGAGTGAGTAATATTTTCACTTTTTATTTTTTCAGTATAAAATAAAAAGTTCTTGTTTTAATAAAGTAAAAAAATAAGACAGCTTAATCAATTTTCTGCTGTTTTTAATTCTTTTTGAATAAAGTCAGGAGCCATGAGAGAAAGCAGAGAAGGGAACTTGATGATTGGTATTCTGTAAGAGAAGTACTGAATTTTCATTTTCCCCAAGGGACAGTTTCAAACCTCCAAGGAATGTTGAGTTGATCATTCCATAACTAAGCCACAAACCTTTATGGTCTCATCCCTTCAGTTCCTGCCCTCTTGTAGTGTATACTCTACAAAGGCTTGCTTCTAGAATTCCTCATCCCAGGAATGCATTTTCATGGGTGCAGTGCCTTCAAGATGACTTTAAGCATTTATCTTCTTCAGTAATTATTTGGTAGGTGCAGGACAACTCAGACAGCCCTGTCATAGCAAACTTTTTCCTCAAAATCTCCACTTATGGGCTTCCCTGGTAGTCGAGTGTGTAAGGACATTACCTTGCCGTGCAAGGGGTGCCAATTCTATCCCTGGCCTGAGAAGATCCCATGTGCTGCAGAGCAGCAGGACTGATGTGTCCAACTACCAAGCCGGAGCTCTGGAGCACATGCACCCAGAGTGGGTGCT
The DNA here is from genome assembly GCA_022376925.1 of Tragulus kanchil. NCBI lineage: Eukaryota > Metazoa > Chordata > Mammalia > Artiodactyla > Tragulidae > Tragulus > Tragulus kanchil. The sequence continues at coordinate 39,635,224 of JAIOJX010000032.1, forward strand.
CTGCAGTGAGAGAGGCCACTGCAATGGGAGGCCCACACAGGTCAAAGAACAAAGATGGATGAAAATAGATAAATGAAAGACCAGTAGAAGTGACAAAAAAAAAAAAGTCTCATAAGTTATAATTGCTAGCCTCCCAGATGTTCAGAATTATAAAACTGAGAGGTATGCACCAGTCTTTCTCTCTCTCTCTCTCTCTCTCTCTCTCTCTCTTTTTTTTTACATGCACTCCAAGCTCCGTGGACCACATGACAGTTTTATCTAAGAGTTCTCACAGACCTCCATTCAGATGTATTGCCATAAGCTTATCAGTTTCTGTAGATTAGCAACAATCCATTGTGGGATGGGTAACATCTCTTTCTATAGAAAATGTCCCCAGTGTTTAGGAAATGAGTCTCTGGAATTGGCTCATTTAGCTTAGGTAGTCTGCACTCTACCTCACTCCACAGAAGAGGAAAATTGCAAAACATTTCTTGTAGGCCTACAACTCCACTCTCTTAATCATCCCCTCCTATTTTCAAGTATTATTCTATATGGGTGAGTAGTGCGGACAGTGAATTTGAGAGACAGGGTACAGTGGTATCTTTTAAGGCATTCTGAAGAAGAAAGGAGTTTGTAGTTAAGTGCCATCTTCTATAGAATTTGAGTGCATTTATTCTCTGCTATCCTTAAAAAGAGAACAAATTTCATTCAGCATTACATTTACTGCCTACCAATCTACTTTTGTGTTTATATACTTATATATACTTATATCTCTTTCAATAATAAGATGGGAATTGAATCTGTGGTAGTGATTGAATGAGTATAAAATTCAGTCCACTTGAACTACCTCACTATAATTATGAAAAACTATAAAGGGACTGTATGTTCTTGGTCCTTGGATGGCTATACTTGTCTCTAAAGGTAGTTTCCTTCTAGTGTTAGGACTCTAACTTACATGAATATATTAAAAGCTGTAAACAGTAGTTAAGCTTATCTTTGAACATTCTTCAAAATTCCTGTATTCCAATGACTCATTACTTTGAGCAAAATCCCTTTGGTTCTTTTTAAGCTTGAAGCAGGAAAAGCATTTTTCCAGTTTTAAGTTCAATTTAAACTGTAAACAGTTTAGTTTAAGCTTATCTATCTGAAATTTCAGCAAGAAGTACAAAAAAAAGATAAAATAATAAATGAAAGCCAGTAGAAGTGACAAAAAAAAAAAAGTCTCATAAGTTATAATTGCTAGCCTCCCAGATGTTCAGAATTATAAAACTGAGAGGTATGCACCAGTCTTTCTCTCTCTCTCTCTCTCTCTCTCTTTTTTTTTACATGCACTCCAAGCTCCGTGGACCACATGACAGTTTTATCTAAGAGTTCTCACAGACCTCCATTCAGATGTATTGCCATAAGCTTATCAGTTTCTGTAGATTAGCAACAATCCATTGTGGGATGGGTAACATCTCTTTCTATAGAAAATGTCCCCAGTGTTTAGGAAATGAGTCTCTGGAATTGGCTCATTTAGCTTAGGTAGTCTGCACTCTACCTCACTCCACAGAAGAGGAAAATTGCAAAACATTTCTTGTAGGCCTACAACTCCACTCTCTTAATCATCCCCTCCTATTTTCAAGTATTATTCTATATGGGTGAGTAGTGCGGACAGTGAATTTGAGAGACAGGGTACAGTGGTATCTTTTAAGGCATTCTGAAGAAGAAAGGAGTTTGTAGTTAAGTGCCATCTTCTATAGAATTTGAGTGCATTTATTCTCTGCTATCCTTAAAAAGAGAACAAATTTCATTCAGCATTACATTTACTGCCTACCAATCTACTTTTGTGTTTATATACTTATATATACTTATATCTCTTTCAATAATAAGATGGGAATTGAATCTGTGGTAGTGATTGAATGAGTATAAAATTCAGTCCACTTGAACTACCTCACTATAATTATGAAAAACTATAAAGGGACTGTATGTTCTTGGTCCTTGGATGGCTATACTTGTCTCTAAAGGTAGTTTCCTTCTAGTGTTAGGACTCTAACTTACATGAATATATTAAAAGCTGTAAACAGTAGTTAAGCTTATCTTTGAACATTCTTCAAAATTCCTGTATTCCAATGACTCATTACTTTGAGCAAAATCCCTTTGGTTCTTTTTAAGCTTGAAGCAGGGAAAAAGCATTTTTCCAGTTTTAAGTTCAATTTAAACTTAATGTGCTTCAATAATTCAGAAATCAATGAACTTTAAAAACTGAAGATTTCCATGAATCCAATTGCTTCCAAGCTGAAACTAGTTCTGAAATTTCAGCAAGATACTTTTAATTATGTGAAATTATTATGAAAATATTTACTTGAGGTTTGTTTAGTATAAAACTGGGGACTATACTTTAAATATAGAATATAATACATTAGGTAAAGCTTAGCTATTTTGTGGTACTGTATGAGCAGAAGGTATTGGATATACATATTCAAAGTATTAAGATATGGAAAAGTAAAGATCCTTATCTTGATCTATAAAAAATCCTATAAAAATGAGACTAAGGAGTTAGCATAAAATTAGAGTATGATGATTATTTTATTATATTTTAAACAAATAGTATACTTTTCCATTATGTATTATATGTAACTATTTAAAGCTCTTATAAGATGTTGCATGCAGTAAGGTATACAGTTTTCATTTTGAAGTCTATAACTCGAATATCACTGTATAATAGAACTTTCTGCAATGATAGAAATGTTTGATGTCTGCATTGTTCAATACAGTAACTCCTATGCCATATATGAGTATTATAACCTTAAATGAGACTGTATGTATGTGTAAGTCATGTTCAACTCTCTTTGACCGCATGAGCTGTAGAATTTTCTGTCTACAGGAATATCCAGGCAAGAATACTGGAATGGGTTGCCACCTCCTCCAGGGCATCTTTCCAACCAAACGATTGAACCCACTTCTCCTGAATTTGCAAGCAGATTCTTTGCCACCGAGGCACCTGGGAAGCTCTAAATGAGACTAGTGCAACTGAATGACAGAATGCTTCTTTTTATTTAAGTTTAAATAACTAAAAGATTAATTCATTTAGACACACGTGTCTGGTAGTCTATTGGCCAGCTCAGTTCTAAAATAAAATCTTCCTAACCTTCTTCTAATATATGCTTTTCTATTCTGGAAAATTGTATCAGTTATAGTACTTTATGACTGAATACACAGACTTGTTAGAAAAAAGGTATTTGTGAAAGCTAGTTAATATTTATAAAAGGGAGCCATACAGTGATTACTGTCTCAAAGTTTTTCCAGTTTTAAGTTCAATTTAAACTTAATGTGCTTCAATAATTCAGAAATCAATGAACTTTAAAAACTGAAGATTTCCATGAATCCAATTGCTTCCAAGCTGAAACTAGTTCTGAAATTTCAGCAAGATACTTTTAATTATGTGAAATTATTATGAAAATATTTACTTGAGGTTTGTTTAGTATAAAACTGGGGACTATACTTTAAATATAGAATATAATACATTAGGTAAAGCTTAGCTATTTTGTGGTACTGTATGAGCAGAAGGTATTGGATATACATATTCAAAGTATTAAGATATGGAAAAGTAAAGATCCTTATCTTGATCTATAAAAAATCCTATAAAAATGAGACTAAGGAGTTAGCATAAAATTAGAGTATGATGATTATTTTATTATATTTTAAACAAATAGTATACTTTTCCATTATGTATTATATGTAACTATTTAAAGCTCTTATAAGATGTTGCATGCAGTAAGGTATACAGTTTTCATTTTGAAGTCTATAACTCGAATATCACTGTATAATAGAACTTTCTGCAATGATAGAAATGTTTGATGTCTGCATTGTTCAATACAGTAACTCCTATGCCATATATGAGTATTATAACCTTAAATGAGACTGTATGTATGTGTAAGTCATGTTCAACTCTCTTTGACCGCATGAGCTGTAGAATTTTCTGTCTACAGGAATATCCAGGCAAGAATACTGGAATGGGTTGCCACCTCCTCCAGGGCATCTTTCCAACCAAACGATTGAACCCACTTCTCCTGAATTTGCAAGCAGATTCTTTGCCACCGAGGCACCTGGGAAGCTCTAAATGAGACTAGTGCAACTGAATGACAGAATGCTTCTTTTTATTTAAGTTTAAATAACTAAAAGATTAATTCATTTAGACACACGTGTCTGGTAGTCTATTGGCCAGCTCAGTTCTAAAATAAAATCTTCCTAACCTTCTTCTAATATATGCTTTTCTATTCTGGAAAATTGTATCAGTTATAGTACTTTATGACTGAATACACAGACTTGTTAGAAGACTCAACAATTCCTATTTCATTATTATGAAAATGGAGATTTGTGAAAGCTAGTTAATATTTATAAAAGGGCAGCCATACAGTGATTACTGTCTCAAAGTCTTCTAATTCATATAGATTGATATCAGTCATCACTATAAAATAAGTCACTATATGCAATACAAGCTTTTGAGACTTTTATCATTTTTGTTTTTTTGTGTGTTTTTACTTTTTTTATCCCCCCATCATGCCTCTTTTATTCTTATATCTATTTTCATCCATCTTTTATTCTTTGGCCTTTGTGGGACTCTGTCATTGCAGATCATTGGCTCTGGGCACATGTGCTCCAGAGCACTGGCTCCTAATTTGACACACCAGTCCAGCCGCTACATGGCATGTGGGATCTTCCTGGGCTAGGGATCGAACCAGTGTCCCTTGCACTGCAAGGCAGACTCTCTACCCACTGGACCACCAGGGACACCCCTATCATTTTTAAATAAAAATTTATTAGTAAGAAGATTATCACACAAACCTAGAACTTCAAACTAGGAAAGCATATTATTTTTTAGATAATTTCATTTGACGATTTCCATTTCCCTACCTCTTTTAAAATTTCTTTGTGTTTTTATAGGTCTGTGGTTTATTAAATTAGGAAAATAGTGGAAAATTCTAAAATTTAGAAAACATAAACAGCTTGTTTCTTCCATGACACATGTGTTCTCCACAGGGGAACTTTGTAGTGCTGACTTGCAAAAGATTCCATAACCAATCTGCCCTTGGGACTGTCTGTTCCTCTTTTATTTCAAAGATGAATGTTTTATGTAGTGTGCCAAAACCAGGAAGATTGGATTCTTTCAAGGCCAAATTATTTAAAAGAATACTTTACACATCTTCTTTCAGGAACAAGATTTCCTGTTTGTTTCCTCTTGGCTGTGCTGTATTCTACAGTGATCTCCAGGATAAAAAATAAGTATGAAAATAAGCAAATATGAATAGCATTTCAAATATTTAATGATGACACCATTTAGGAAAATGTGAAACAAGATTCATTCCATTTTCTAAATTAGAGTTAACAATTCCTATTTCATTATTATGAAAATGGAGATTTGTGAAAGCTAGTTAATATTTATAAAAGGGCAGCCATACAGTGATTACTGTCTCAAAGTCTTCTAATTCATATAGATTGATATCAGTCATCACTATAAAATAAGTCACTATATGCAATACAAGCTTTTGAGACTTTTATCATTTTTGTTTTTTTGTGTGTTTTTACTTTTTTTATCCCCCCATCATGCCTCTTTTATTCTTATATCTATTTTCATCCATCTTTTATTCTTTGGCCTTTGTGGGACTCTGTCATTGCAGATCATTGGCTCTGGGCACATGTGCTCGAGAGCACAGGCCCCGATTTTGACACACCAGTCCAGCCGCTACATGGCATGTGGGATCTTCCTGGGCTAGGGATCGAACCAGTGTCCCTTGCACTGCAAGGCAGACTCTCTACCCACTGGACCACCAGGGACACCCCTATCATTTTTAAATAAAAATTTATTAGTAAGAAGATTATCACACAAACCTAGAACTTCAAACTAGGAAAGCATATTATTTTTTAGATAATTTCATTTGACGATTTCCATTTCCCTACCTCTTTTAAAATTTCTTTGTGTTTTTATAGGTCTGTGGTTTATTAAATTAGGAAAATAGTGGAAAATTCTAAAATTTAGAAAACATAAACAGCTTGTTTCTTCCATGACACATGTGTTCTCCACAGGGGAACTTTGTAGTGCTGACTTGCAAAAGATTCCATAACCAATCTGCCCTTGGGACTGTCTGTTCCTCTTTTATTTCAAAGATGAATGTTTTATGTAGTGTGCCAAAACCAGGAAGATTGGATTCTTTCAAGGCCAAATTATTTAAAAGAATACTTTACACATCTTCTTTCAGGAACAAGATTTCCTGTTTGTTTCCTCTTGGCTGTGCTGTATTCTACAGTGATCTCCAGGATAAAAAATAAGTATGAAAATAAGCAAATATGAATAGCATTTCAAATATTTAATGATGACACCATTTAGGAAAATGTGAAACAAGATTCATTCCATTTTCTAAATTAGAGTTAACAATATATTCTTTGTAGGCTTATTGTCAGTATTAAAGTCATATAAATTAAGCACTAGTACATGGCACACACAATTACTACTTATCTTTCCAAGGTAAAATTCTTATATGTACAGTTACATTTCAGTCTGAGGAAAGTGGCAGAAATAAACTAAGATCTTTTTCATGATGTTGTACAGATAGTATTTCAGAGGAGAAATAGTACTTTCCAGAAATGCATAATTTTGTTATGAAAAAAATCTTTATAACAAAAATTAGTACTCTGTCACATATTCAAGTGATCTCAGTAAACCTCCCTCATTGAAGTCAGTGCTTTCAGCTATTTCTCTAATAAGGGGAATGAATTTGTCCTGGTCCACCCGCATTCCACTGCCCAGTCAATGTCATGGTTTTGCAGGAGAGCTGACAAGCATTACAAGAGTGTACCCACTCTGAGTAATAACTAACTACAGTGTTATGGTGAGTTGGCCTAAATCACTTCAGTCCCTTTCTATTTTTCAGTCTAGGTAAATCAAGGAATAATGATTAATTTTTAAAATTCTGATTATTCCTTTCCATTGAATTATTTTCAACTCATAAAATTTTCTTAAGTATAGTAAAGATATATGCTGGCAGAAAAACATTTCTAGAATAATATTTTTACTATATAGATTAAATTTTTTATGTTAACTCTAATATTCTCCTATGCTATTATTCAAACTTCAAGAGAAACTAATTGAGTACTATACATTTTAGAATGAATATGAAGTGTTTTTCCCTTTTTTAAGAATAAACAGCTTGTTTCTTCCATGACACATGTGTTCTCCACAGGAACTTTGTAGTGCTGACTTGCAAAAGATTCCATAACCAATCTGCCCTTGGGACTGTCTGTTCCTCTTTTATTTCAAAGATGAATGTTTTATGTAGTGTGCCAAAACCAGGAAGATTGGATTCTTTCAAGGCCAAATTATTTAAAAGAATACTTTACACATCTTCTTTCAGGAACAAGATTTCCTGTTTGTTTCCTCTTGGCTGTGCTGTATTCTACAGTGATCTCCAGGATAAAAAATAAGTATGAAAATAAGCAAATATGAATAGCATTTCAAATATTTAATGATGACACCATTTAGGAAAATGTGAAACAAGATTCATTCCATTTTCTAAATTAGAGTTAACAATATATTCTTTGTAGGCTTATTGTCAGTATTAAAGTCATATAAATTAAGCACTAGTACATGGCACACACAATTACTACTTATCTTTCCAAGGTAAAATTCTTATATGTACAGTTACATTTCAGTCTGAGGAAAGTGGCAGAAATAAACTAAGATCTTTTCATGATGTTGTACAGATAGTATTTCAGAGGAGAAATAGTACTTTCCAGAAATGCATAATTTTGTTATGAAAAAAATCTTTATAACAAAAATTAGTACTCTGTCACATATTCAAGTGATCTCAGTAAACCTCCCTCATTGAAGTCAGTGCTTTCAGCTATTTCTCTAATAAGGGGAATGAATTTGTCCTGGTCCACCCGCATTCCACTGCCCAGTCAATGTCATGGTTTTGCAGGAGAGCTGACAAGCATTACAAGAGTGTACCCACTCTGAGTAATAACTAACTACAGTGTTATGGTGAGTTGGCCTAAATCACTTCAGTCCCTTTCTATTTTTCAGTCTAGGTAAATCAAGGAATAATGATTAATTTTTAAAATTCTGATTATTCCTTTCCATTGAATTATTTTCAACTCATAAAATTTTCTTAAGTATAGTAAAGATATATGCTGGCAGAAAAACATTTCTAGAATAATATTTTTACTATATAGATTAAATTTTTTATGTTAACTCTAATATTCTCCTATGCGTTATTATTCAAACTTCAAGAGAAACTAATTGAGTACTATACATTTTAGAATGAATATGAAAGTGCTATTGTTGTATTTCCTATTTTATCCCAAAGTAGGGTGTTTGTTTTGAAAATAAGATAGTGAAATAATGTTTTCAGAAAGTGAACTGTTCCAGGACATCATAGGAAAATAAAATTATTTAAAAATATTTATTTGCTTCAAGGAATATAAAACTAAGGTAATATTCAAAACATACTAATAGAAAACACTAATACAATGTTGTATACAAGAAGCATCAGGCTCTTCAGGTAGTAAACATGAAAGGGTGAATGGTAAAAGAATTTGGAAACAGGTGTGAAAAAGTGAAGTCATGGAAAATGATATCAACAGGATTTTGTAACAAAGATGGTATTAAAAGCAGTGTATTTGTACATGCAAAACAAGAAATTTTCTCAGAAAGAAGTATGTATATGGCAAGGAGGTTGGTGTCTTATTATGGAAAGTCTTAAATATTAGTTCTAGGGATTATAAGCAATAGGGAGATATTGAAATTTAAAATCGAGATTATTTGTCTTGTGACTATCTTCAGAAAATTAATCAGATGGTTAAATGCAGGATGTATTTGAACAGGCACCCATAAAGCAAGGAGACCAGTTAGACTTTTGCAATGGTGTCAATAGTAGTAATGTTGGTGGTAGCAGTGGTAGATAATAGCAGTAGAGTGGTAGTAGAGGCTATTGTATTCTACTTTAAAGTTGTTATTTGACGAAGTTCCTTTACAAACTTTCTCTGATATTGATTGAAGTGGGACAGATAAATGACTTAATAGAACTGAATAGGAACATGGAAGAAGAGATAAAATGAGGTTTTAAAAAATAGCATAGACAATGTATGGCAGTACTGGGATGTAGGAGTTAGCAAGATAGCAGAGATAGCTGTAGGGTGATGAGAGAAATAGCAAAGAGAAAAACAGGAAATAGTTTGACAAGGAATCCTGTTCTTATTTATTGTTGAGTTTGAAGTGACAGCAAGACTTTGAAGTACACATGCTCAATAAGTAATTAAAGCTTTGCAACTTCTTGTATAGCAGAAATGTGAAGGCAAAAGATGAAAGTGAGTAATTCTTTAAGAGTATCTTGAGGGAAAAAGAAAAGTATAGAGAATTAACTCACATTCAGAAAAGGAAGAATGAGAGAATTTGGAAAACCAGATATAAACAAAAAGGCTAAAACGAAGAAAACTTACCAATAACTTCTTCACAATCTCAAAAATTCTAAATGTGCATGATGGAAAATGACTTTTAGGCTGAGAAAAGCAGTGTTAATAATCTTAATGTATAGACTTCCAGGTTCCAGTGTGTGACAAGAAGTGAAAGGTGATAAGGAGGTTGTGTCATACAAAATGCCAGAATAAAGACAACAATGAAAAAAAGGACTAATACAACAGCTTTATGGAGCTGAGAGGATTAAGGCAAAAGAAAAGCGATGAGTGTGAGATTCAAGATGTTGCAAATAGAGGGTCACGCAGATAAGCACAAGATCCTTAAGGGGGCGGAGAATACAAGTTCAGAACTAGAGGGAGGAAATACCTTTTTCCTCACCCACACATTCTTGATATAATTTCCTAATTAAAGCTTATTGCAAGTACAATACTAACCAAAATAGTTTTTAGGTAATCACTTTATACAATGATCATTAATTTTATTGATAATAATTGAACCATATGGAAAAGGAAAAGGTTGAGTTTCCTAAAAAATGTAGACTTTGATCATAATGAGTTGGACAGTCATTCATATTTCCACATAGTGTCACAGATGCCAAAAGCGGGTTCAAAGATCAAGTTTTCAAGTAAGTGACAAATAAAATCTAGTTCAAAGGATTGCAAGATTAGTAAGTCATATTTTTGATTCACATCCTGATTTTTACAGCTTATAAAATTGCCTTTTTCAGATAATGCACATGAGTGGAATTTATAGTGTTTTGTTCTTAATGCAAACCATGCACTCTGCTTTTACTGGTACTATCCCGCATTCCTTGCAATAGTCACTTCATTTCCTTCTTACCACATAAAGTGAAAATACCTTCTTGTGAGGAAGAATAGAAAGAAATTCTTAATACTAGGGGCTTCCCAGGTGGCACTAGTGATGGGAAAAAAAAAAAAAAAACCTGTCCGCCAATGCAGGAGACATAAGAGATGTGAGTTCTATCCCTGAGTGGTCAGATCCCCTGGAGGAGAACATGGCAACCCACTCCAGTATTCTAGCCTGGAGAATCCCATGGACAGAGGAGCCTGGCAGGCTGCAGACTGCAGGATCTCAAAGAGTCGGACACAATTGAAGTGATTTTTCACACACACAAGAACAGAACCATTCTGCTTATCTCAGAAAATTGAAGAATGGTGTTCCAGACAACTTCCTTCACTTGCAGTAGTTTTCTATGACAGTTAACCACATAGTATTTACCTTACAATATATTCACAGTAGTTTTGTTTCTGGGTCAGAAAGGTGATAAGGAGGTTGTGTCATACAAAATGCCAGAATAAAGACAACAATGAAAAAGGACTAATACAACAGCTTTATGGAGCTGAGAGGATTAAGGCAAAAGAAAAGCGATGAGTGTGAGATTCAAGATGTTGCAAATAGAGGGTCACGCAGATAAGCACAAGATCCTTAAGGGGGCGGAGAATACAAGTTCAGAACTAGAGGGAGGAAATACCTTTTTCCTCACCCACACATTCTTGATATAATTTCCTAATTAAAGCTTATTGCAAGTACAATACTAACCAAAATAGTTTTTAGGTAATCACTTTATACAATGATCATTAATTTTATTGATAATAATTGAACCATATGGAAAAGGAAAAGGTTGAGTTTCCTAAAAAATGTAGACTTTGATCATAATGAGTTGGACAGTCATTCATATTTCCACATAGTGTCACAGATGCCAAAAGCGGGTTCAAAGATCAAGTTTTCAAGTAAGTGACAAATAAAATCTAGTTCAAAGGATTGCAAGATTAGTAAGTCATATTTTTGATTCACATCCTGATTTTTACAGCTTATAAAATTGCCTTTTTCAGATAATGCACATGAGTGGAATTTATAGTGTTTTGTTCTTAATGCAAACCATGCACTCTGCTTTTACTGGTACTATCCCGCATTCCTTGCAATAGTCACTTCATTTCCTTCTTACCACATAAAGTGAAAATACCTTCTTGTGAGGAAGAATAGAAAGAAATTCTTAATACTAGGGGCTTCCCAGGTGGCACTAGTGATGGGAAAAAAAAAAAAAAAACCTGTCCGCCAATGCAGGAGACATAAGAGATGTGAGTTCTATCCCTGAGTGGTCAGATCCCCTGGAGGAGAACATGGCAACCCACTCCAGTATTCTAGCCTGGAGAATCCCATGGACAGAGGAGCCTGGCAGGCTGCAGACTGCAGGATCTCAAAGAGTCGGACACAATTGAAGTGATTTTTCACACACACAAGAACAGAACCATTCTGCTTATCTCAGAAAATTGAAGAATGGTGTTCCAGACAACTTCCTTCACTTGCAGTAGTTTTCTATGACAGTTAACCACATAGTATTTACCTTACAATATATTCACAGTAGTTTTGTTTCTGGGTCAGAAAGCACTGGCAATATTAATAACCCATTCAGATGGGAAAGTCTGTTTAGAAACAATGAGGTGAGTTTTTATAACTCAGTAAAATCAAGTTCACTATTACAAAAGAGGGCTTATATAATAATCAGGGTTAAATTTACCATCAAAACTTCCCTGTATCAAAGTCCTTGGAAGATCAATTTTCTTAGACTCCCTAGACCAAATTTTCTGTAAGCTACTCTTTCATCTTATTGAGGGCTAGTCTAGATGGAGCTCTGGCATGGAAGTATAGTTTTTAACTGGCCTTAATTTATCTTCAAGTTTTTGGAACAAGGAATATTCACAGAAAAAATGATATTTATTTTCTTTCCAACATGATATAAAGCATATAATATTGATTAGAAAATGCTGTTTATGCTTACCTATCCATCCACTTACTTTCCAGAGTAATCATTATGAATCATTATGTCAATTCGTCATCACCAGAAACACATTTTTCCAACAATATTACTCTTACTGGTCATTTTTGCTCGGGTCCCTAGAACTAAGCAATTTTTTCCCCAGATTTAATGAAGTTTAATTATTGGTTTTGAATTAGTAGCATTGGCAAAATATTGGCATTCTATGCCAACCTGTCTTTCAGAGCTAAAAACAATTCTATATATTTCATTTATAGCATAACTAATGCAATAAATTTCAAAATTACTTGGAAAATGAGGAAATTATATTTAAGGCTCATTCTCAATTATAGTACTTTTCAGCTTGAACAGTTTTTGTCTGTACCAATGTTTGGTGGTTTAATCCTTAATTCAACTGAGAGACAAGTAATGTTCCAAGTAATGATTTAAAAGATGGACAATGTTTGGCACACAGTATATGCTGAATGCATATTAGATAGTGTTATATTTGATAAAGAGGTTTCAAAGTGATGTCATTTTTCCAGGCTAATCAAATCTTCTTTTCAATCAATGTAAATGATACTGGTCTTAGCAGAGAAAGAATGGTTAATAGTTTCTACTAAAATTCTACAAAGATATCATAGATACAATTTCAAATAAAGTAGACAAATTTAGTTAAATTATACTTGAAAATATAAAAAGGAACTTTATTCACTGTTGATTTTAAAGAGGCCTTTTTTTCCTTGTTTTTTTTAGTAGTAATGAAGCAAGGATATGAGAGTGCACATTATGAAACAAGACTATAAAATATACTTGATTTTCACCAAGTATTTGACCAATTACAATGGAGTAAACAGTTAAGGAACATCCTTTGATATTATGGATTTTCTGTGGCTATAGTTTGTCATTGAAAACATTAAAATGTCAACAGAATAAACCTGGGATCATACAATACCCCATATTTGTGCTGAGACCTATATTCCAAGGAACAAAAATTGATAATGCAATTAAAATTAAACCTGTACTCACTGGGCATAATGATATACATTGTAGATCCTCTATTCTTATTTCTTTCTATTTCAATAGAAAGCTAATTTTCCCCAGATTTTTAACTTTATTTCTCCCCATTCTCAGCAACCAATTCAAAGCTTTGTAGAAGTAAAGGATTTCTCTTTCTTTTCTAGTCCTTCTTTCTTTTCTTTTATGTCTATTATTTCTTTCTTCTAAAGAGGTCATTTACCCTTCAGATACAGATCAACCATCCCTACTCCTCCAGTTCTTTCTTTGTTCTTCTTGCCTCCTCACTCTTCTCTTTTTTCTCTCCTGATTCACCCTTCCTTTTTTCTTTTTCTCTTTCTCTCTCTATGTTTCATAACTAATGCAATAAATTTCAAAATTACTTGGAAAATGAGGAAATTATATTTAAGGCTCATTCTCAATTATAGTACTTTTCAGCTTGAACAGTTTTTGTCTGTACCAATGTTTGGTGGTTTAATCCTTAATTCAACTGAGAGACAAGTAATGTTCCAAGTAATGATTTAAAAGATGGACAATGTTTGGCACACAGTATATGCTGAATGCATATTAGATAGTGTTATATTTGATAAAGAGGTTTCAAAGTGATGTCATTTTTCCAGGCTAATCAAATCTTCTTTTCAATCAATGTAAATGATACTGGTCTTAGCAGAGAAAGAATGGTTAATAGTTTCTACTAAAATTCTACAAAGATATCATAGATACAATTTCAAATAAAGTAGACAAATTTAGTTAAATTATACTTGAAAATATAAAAAGGAACTTTATTCACTGTTGATTTTAAAGAGGCCTTTTTTTCCTTGTTTTTTTTAGTAGTAATGAAGCAAGGATATGAGAGTGCACATTATGAAACAAGACTATAAAATATACTTGATTTTCACCAAGTATTTGACCAATTACAATGGAGTAAACAGTTAAGGAACATCCTTTGATATTATGGATTTTCTGTGGCTATAGTTTGTCATTGAAAACATTAAAATGTCAACAGAATAAACCTGGGATCATACAATACCCCATATTTGTGCTGAGACCTATATTCCAAGGAACAAAAATTGATAATGCAATTAAAATTAAACCTGTACTCACTGGGCATAATGATATACATTGTAGATCCTCTATTCTTATTTCTTTCTATTTCAATAGAAAGCTAATTTTCCCCAGATTTTTAACTTTATTTCTCCCCATTCTCAGCAACCAATTCAAAGCTTTGTAGAAGTAAAGGATTTCTCTTTCTTTTCTAGTCCTTCTTTCTTTTCTTTTATGTCTATTATTTCTTTCTTCTAAAGAGGTCATTTACCCTTCAGATACAGATCAACCATCCCTACTCCTCCAGTTCTTTCTTTGTTCTTCTTGCCTCCTCACTCTTCTCTTTTTTCTCTCTCCCTGATTCATCTCTCTCTTAATCCCTTTTATTCTCTGTCCTCAAGAATCCCTCCTCTTTATCAAACTCTCAGAAATAGATCTGGAAATGTCAGGATTCTTCACTGAAAATAAGAAGAGAGATTTGTCTTTAATGAGGAAAAGTGGTCTTGGTAGGGTTCGTATCCACTGGGTTTTGTCTTGTTAAATGTGTTTGCCTATTATTACATAAAAAAATTGTTAAAGGCCTAATATGGACATATCAAACTGTGATCTCAAGTTTCAATTCTAAATTTAGACTAGGAAAAAAGCAATCCTAAAATAGAGAGTTCAACACTGTGTTCTACACCTCACAAGATTTCCCAACTCAAGATAAGTAAAGCTCATTAGACATTATGAAGTCAATAAGTCAATAACCTTTTGATTTTTAGATATTCTATTTAAAGATTGAAATGGAACCATTTAAGTCATAACTATGTCCATCACTGGTTCTGGGTACTAAGGACAATATTTTCCATGAATAAACTTTAACTTACTAAAAGGAAACATAGAAGAAGAATTCCATTTTTATCTACATTTGTATCAGAAAAGAGAAACTGTGATCCATAATAATGCTTTAAATCATGCTATACTTTGTAGTTTACAAAGCCAGTTCACTTACAGCATTTGTCTCAGAGGACTCTGTGAGTTACCTGCTATTATTTCAATTTCATACACATGGTAACTTGAGCTCAGAAAGGTTAAATAACTTCTCCAGGTTAACAAAGTAAGTGACAACAGGATCTGAAACCTATGACTTCTAAAATTGGTTCCAAAGATATCTATTCATTTTCACAAACAAAAACCGAGTCTAAAATTTATTATGTGGATAATGGGTTATTCATTGCCTTTTGTGTTTTCTCACAAGGAAGAGACACCATGACAGAGACACTTGACATGTGGATAGTAGAGAGATCAAGCAAGTCAGTTCGATTGTTGGGTGTCTATATTCCCTGATATGGTGCCTTATGAATACTACATGCCCTCTGCTACAATAGCCCTTGTACCTTGAATTCTTTTAAAAAATCATAAAAGACACAATGATTGGGTCTATAACTATAATAAATTGAATTCAAAAGTAAAACTCCTTTTTTTCTCTTTTCTTTCCAATTTGCCAGGAGTCATCCTATGATCACATACACAACAGGGATCCTGGTGGAGTCTCTGATTGAGGTTATGGCCACATGGATGAGTAGCAGTAGGGCCCAAACTCGCATAGTCACGTTAACAGTTATTCTCTATTGCTGTGTTCTGAGCACAGTAACTGTCTAATAAGAGCCTGCTTGACTAGAGCATGAAATAAACATAAGAATGTAGCTTTTGAAGCCCTGCCTACATTGCCTCTGAGGCTACTGGAGCGAGTTCCTTGAGATATTTATTCCCTCGCATGTCCAGTGAGTACTAACAACTTTCAGGCTAAGGCTCATCTTCACTAGCTAAGTCACAGC
Source organism: Tragulus kanchil (assembly GCA_022376925.1). Lineage (NCBI taxonomy): Eukaryota > Metazoa > Chordata > Mammalia > Artiodactyla > Tragulidae > Tragulus > Tragulus kanchil. The sequence goes on from JAIOJX010000032.1 coordinate 39,651,314, forward strand.
TGTGCATGACAAAACGTTTCCCAGTACACTTTGGGAATTAGACTATAGTGATTAATGAAGTGAGTGACTAATACAGAGTAGTTTCAAATTCAAAACTTGATTGCAATCTATGTTCTCATTGCTCTTTACCTTCTTTTCTTTGTAATTGTTACTTGAGAAACCATTTTTGTATTTTTTTTCCAGGAGTACTTTTGGTGGGGGCTTCTCTTGTTTGCGTGCAGAAATGCCTTGTGAGGCGTTTCCATTTTATCAAAACATTTTTTGTATCAGAAAAGAGAAACTGTGATCCATAATAATGCTTTAAATCATGCTATACTTTGTAGTTTACAAAGCCAGTTCACTTACAGCATTTGTCTCAGAGGACTCTGTGAGTTACCTGCTATTATTTCAATTTCATACACATGGTAACTTGAGCTCAGAAAGGTTAAATAACTTCTCCAGGTTAACAAAGTAAGTGACAACAGGATCTGAAACCTATGACTTCTAAAATTGGTTCCAAAGATATCTATTCATTTTCACAAACAAAAACCGAGTCTAAAATTTATTATGTGGATAATGGGTTATTCATTGCCTTTTGTGTTTTCTCACAAGGAAGAGACACCATGACAGAGACACTTGACATGTGGATAGTAGAGAGATCAAGCAAGTCAGTTCGATTGTTGGGTGTCTATATTCCCTGATATGGTGCCTTATGAATACTACATGCCCTCTGCTACAATAGCCCTTGTACCTTGAATTCTTTTAAAAAATCATAAAAGACACAATGATTGGGTCTATAACTATAATAAATTGAATTCAAAAGTAAAACTCCTTTTTTTCTCTTTTCTTTCCAATTTGCCAGGAGTCATCCTATGATCACATACACAACAGGGATCCTGGTGGAGTCTCTGATTGAGGTTATGGCCACATGGATGAGTAGCAGTAGGGCCCAAACTCGCATAGTCACGTTAACAGTTATTCTCTATTGCTGTGTTCTGAGCACAGTAACTGTCTAATAAGAGCCTGCTTGACTAGAGCATGAAATAAACATAAGAATGTAGCTTTTGAAGCCCTGCCTACATTGCCTCTGAGGCTACTGGAGCGAGTTCCTTGAGATATTTATTCCCTCGCATGTCCAGTGAGTACTAACAACTTTCAGGCTAAGGCTCATCTTCACTAGCTAAGTCACAGCTGTGCATGACAAAACGTTTCCCAGTACACTTTGGGAATTAGACTATAGTGATTAATGAAGTGAGTGACTAATACAGAGTAGTTTCAAATTCAAAACTTGATTGCAATCTATGTTCTCATTGCTCTTTACCTTCTTTTCTTTGTAATTGTTACTTGAGAAACCATTTTTGTATTTTTTTTCCAGGAGTACTTTTGGTGGGGGGCTTCTCTTGTTTGCGTGCAGAAATGCCTTGTGAGGCAGTCAGTGGAGGAGCCAGGAGCTGCGGAGGTCACCGTAGAGGGGCGGGGTGGGGCGGGGCAGGGCAGCACAGCACCCTCCTTATGCCTCCACAGAGCCTCCTCTGGTACTGGAGCCGCCAGCAACAGCGGGCAGTGGCCAGCCTTGGGTGTACTCTAGGTCAGTGGCTTCTAAGACTCCAGTTGGATTCATTGGAGTTGGCAACATGGGGAATCCAAAGGCAAAAGATTCTCATGAAATATGGCTATCCACTCATTATTTTTGATGTGTTCCTGGATGCATGCCAAGAGTTTGTGGATACAGGTGAACAGATGTAGCCAAAAAAGTGCACAGAATTATTACAGTGTTTCCCACCAGCATTAATGCCATAGAAGCTTATTCAGAAGCAAATGGAATTCTAAAAAAAGTGAAGAAGGGCTCACTGTTAATAGATTCCAGTACTATTGATCCTATCGTTTCAAAAGAATTGGCCAAAAAAGTTGAGAAAATGGAAGCAGTTTTCATGGATACCCTTGTTTCTGGTGGTGTAGGAGCTGCTCGGTCGGGGAACCTCACGTTTATGGTAGGCAGAGTTGAAGAAGAATTTGCTGCGTCTCAGGGAATTGCCGAGGTGCATGGGCTCCAATGTGGTATGTTGTTGAGCTCTTGGGACTGGGCAGGATGCGAAGATCTACAACAGCTTGCTGTTAGCTGAAGCTATGAGTCTGGGAATCAGGTTAGGGCTTGACCCAAAACTCTTGGCTAAAATCCTTAATATGAGTTCAGGACAGTGTTGGTCAAGTGACGCTTATAATCCTGTACCTGGGGTGATGGATGGAGTTCCCTCCGCTAGTAAGTATCAGAGACGATTCCAAACACCACTCATGGCAAAGGGTCTGGGATTGGCACCAGACTCTGCTACCAACACAAACAGCCCAATCCTTCTGGGCTATCAGGCCCACCAGGTCTACAGGATGATGTACAAGAAGGGCTACTCAAAAAAGGACGTCTCATCAGTGTTTCAGTTTCTAGGAGAAGGGGAGACGTTCTGTGTTGGGCCTTTGACTGTGGACACTTTTAGAAACCAAACTCTCTCATGGAGCGCCTTAAAGCCCACTCCACAAGTATATGAGCTTAGTCAGAGGTCACCTGTTTGCTTTAAATTGTCTAGGTCACAGTAAACCCTGGGATTTTTCACCCATTTTCAACTACTTGTTCTTTTAAGGTATTTAGCAAACATATATTACCTGATTTTTTTCCTCCCTGCCACTGATGGTCTCTGCTACCTAGCTGATTGACGTTTTTCAAAAGTTTGATTCCTGAGCATCTTCAGCTAAAACTAGTTGCCTACTTCAATCAGGATATTATTTACTCCACTTTAAAAATAAAACCTTTTTTTCTTTTTTTCAATAGGATAAAACCTGTCCTTGAGGAGAGAAAGGAAATTGGTGTGAGGAAATGAGTTAGGGAAAGGGGAAATAGATTGAATTACTCCCTGTGTCTCTCAGGAAGTTTGTCCTGTTAATCCAGTGGTGGTATTCTTGCATTCTGAAGTTATGGTTTATTTTCTAGGAGTTGATATAGCAAGAGAACTCCTTGCTGCATGTTATGTAATCTGGACTGTGTTACATTATCGTGGTTTCACCCTCTTGTAATAACTCCCAATATTCAGCAAACTATTTTTATATCTGAGACTTCGAGTTACATATTTAGAACTTTACATTTCTAGGGAATTGCAGGTTAGGGGTTTGGGGACTGGGCAGGATGCGAAGATCTACAACAGCTTGCTGTTAGCTGAAGCTATGAGTCTGGGAATCAGGTTAGGGCTTGACCCAAAACTCTTGGCTAAAATCCTTAATATGAGTTCAGGACAGTGTTGGTCAAGTGACGCTTATAATCCTGTACCTGGGGTGATGGATGGAGTTCCCTCCGCTAGTAAGTATCAGAGACGATTCCAAACACCACTCATGGCAAAGGGTCTGGGATTGGCACCAGACTCTGCTACCAACACAAACAGCCCAATCCTTCTGGGCTATCAGGCCCACCAGGTCTACAGGATGATGTACAAGAAGGGCTACTCAAAAAAGGACGTCTCATCAGTGTTTCAGTTTCTAGGAGAAGGGGAGACGTTCTGTGTTGGGCCTTTGACTGTGGACACTTTTAGAAACCAAACTCTCTCATGGAGCGCCTTAAAGCCCACTCCACAAGTATATGAGCTTAGTCAGAGGTCACCTGTTTGCTTTAAATTGTCTAGGTCACAGTAAACCCTGGGATTTTTCACCCATTTTCAACTACTTGTTCTTTTAAGGTATTTAGCAAACATATATTACCTGATTTTTTTCCTCCCTGCCACTGATGGTCTCTGCTACCTAGCTGATTGACGTTTTTCAAAAGTTTGATTCCTGAGCATCTTCAGCTAAAACTAGTTGCCTACTTCAATCAGGATATTATTTACTCCACTTTAAAAATAAAACCTTTTTTTCTTTTTTTCAATAGGATAAAACCTGTCCTTGAGGAGAGAAAGGAAATTGGTGTGAGGAAATGAGTTAGGGAAAGGGGAAATAGATTGAATTACTCCCTGTGTCTCTCAGGAAGTTTGTCCTGTTAATCCAGTGGTGGTATTCTTGCATTCTGAAGTTATGGTTTATTTTCTAGGAGTTGATATAGCAAGAGAACTCCTTGCTGCATGTTATGTAATCTGGACTGTGTTACATTATCGTGGTTTCACCCTCTTGTAATAACTCCCAATATTCAGCAAACTATTTTTTATATATCTTTGCTTCCTTATACATTCTTATTACATTTTTTTTGACTTCAGAAGAAATTACATATTTAGAACTCTTTCAGGGCCAATGATATGTGCTTTAGATAATCATTACATTATTCTAAATATAAGCATATTATTTTGAATTCAAATAAATTTCTATGATGATAATAAAAATAAATAAATAAATGCCTTGTGAATCCTCCACACAAACATATGGAGCAAAGGTTTGATAGGGAAACATTCCCTTTCCTTGTTTCCCTCTGGAAATGGGGTGAAACAAGCTGCATTTAATGATTCAGCAAATCCCTTGATAAAGCAGTTTGAAGCTGTACCTGCCTTTCTCATTAGTTCCATTTTCATCTCCTATAAATCTTTAAAGAAAGGATTTGTTTTGAGATCAACTGAGCCATGTGAGTAGGATGCCACAAATTAATAAAAGAATTCTTCCTTTTACAAAGCAATGCGATCAGCGAACATACCACTCAGATTCTCTCAATGTAAACAAAAATAATTAAGACCATCATTTAGATGAATGTTTATGCTTTTTTTTTTTTTGATTAGTTGAAATTTTATAATTCTAGATACAAGTTGGAAACCAAACTAATGAATACATTATATGAGAGGGAAACCTTCATGGACTCATTTATGCAATGAGTTAAAAATGAATATATTTTTATAAACATAACAATTCAGAATGCTTTAATGAGGTAAAATGAAAATATTTTGTGCTATGATTAGGGTAGTTATATCGCCAAATATAAGGATGTTTGCCATTTTGTGTAAACAGATGTTTTATATTCTGAGTTAGTCCCTCATTACTTAAGGAAAGGATACTTTATTTTCTTCTTTTTCCAAAATAAAACCTTTTTTCTTTTCAATAGGATAAAACCTGTCCTTGAGGAGAGAAAGGAAATTGGTGTGAGGAAATGAGTTAGGAAAGGAAATAGATTGAATTACTCCCTGTGTCTCTCAGGAAGTTTGTCCTGTTAATCCAGTGGTGGTATTCTTGCATTCTGAAGTTATGGTTTATTTTCTAGGAGTTGATATAGCAAGAGAACTCCTTGCTGCATGTTATGTAATCTGGACTGTGTTACATTATCGTGGTTTCACCCTCTTGTAATAACTCCCAATATTCAGCAAACTATTTTTTATATATCTTTGCTTCCTTATACATTCTTATTACATTTTTTTTGACTTCAGAAGAAATTACATATTTAGAACTCTTTCAGGGCCAATGATATGTGCTTTAGATAATCATTACATTATTCTAAATATAAGCATATTATTTTGAATTCAAATAAATTTCTATGATGATAATAAAAATAAATAAATAAATGCCTTGTGAATCCTCCACACAAACATATGGAGCAAAGGTTTGATAGGGAAACATTCCCTTTCCTTGTTTCCCTCTGGAAATGGGGTGAAACAAGCTGCATTTAATGATTCAGCAAATCCCTTGATAAAGCAGTTTGAAGCTGTACCTGCCTTTCTCATTAGTTCCATTTTCATCTCCTATAAATCTTTAAAGAAAGGATTTGTTTTGAGATCAACTGAGCAATTTGATTAGGATGCCACAAATTAATAAAAGAATTCTTCCTTTTACAAAGCAATGCGATCAGCGAACATACCACTCAGATTCTCTCAATGTAAAAAAAAATAATTAAGACCATCATTTAGATGAATGTTTATGCTTTTTTTTTTTTTGATTAGTTGAAATTTTATAATTCTAGATACAAGTTGGAAACCAAACTAATGAATACATTATATGAGAGGGAAACCTTCATGGACTCATTTATGCAATGAGTTAAAAATGAATATATTTTTATAAACATAACAATTCAGAATGCTTTAATGAGGTAAAATGAAAATATTTTGTGCTATGATTAGGGTAGTTATATCGCCAAATATAAGGATGTTTGCCATTTTGTGTAAACAGATGTTTTATATTCTGAGTTAGTCCCTCATTACTTAAGGAAAGGAATATTCCTTTGGTATTTAGTAGCATTTCCATATAGCTTAGTTACTCCTTAAATAAAAGGAGTAACTTTATAAGGAGTAACTCCTTAAAATTTGGAGCAGAAGCTATTTATAAGAAAATCCTACTTTCAATATATGTTACATATAATTTTGCTTAAAGTTTTCATAATTAAAAATAATATCTAAATCTTACATAGTATATTATATGTCATAATATGTGTCATTTTAATCTTAGTTTGGAAAATGTTTCTTCATAGATTCAAATTGACTTCTAAAGTAGAATGAAATCTTTATGTGTATCACATGTTAAGAATCTATCCAGAAATTTATTTTTTATTGTGGTATATTCTTTAATGATGCTTATATGCTAGTAGATTTTCCATTTTTCTGGTTATATTTTGGGACTCTGTCATGATTTATAAAACTACTTTTATAATATGTTATAATTAAATATCTAGAAAGCAATCCACAATTTTAAGATACTCATTTTTATGATTGAGAGTATAATACTAATGATGGAGGGCAATTATTAAATTAAAAAATGACATGCTTATATGACCATGTAGATTATTACTTTGAATAATGATGCTTTAACTTAAATGAGATGAGACATTAAAATTATTCAACAATATTGATAATATTATTATTGTTGCTTAACTGTTGATTAACTGAATTGAACAGGTATAAATCAAGCCTATCAGAACATTTTAAGAATCAGTGAAAATCAGATAAACAGATCCAATGGAATTTAAAAGAACTGTATCTCAGCAGCTTCTAACCTAAAACTTTCACTTTTCTCTACACTCTAATTCCATCCTCTCTCTGCTTACTTTTTATCCTTTCCCTGTTCTCACCCTAGCTCCATCTATCATTCATACATATGAACAGTAATAATATACTAGAAATATAAAAATAATAGGAATATAATATAATAATATATAGGAATTAAAAGGAATATATATTGTATATTCATATATATATTATAAATGTAAATCTATGAATATGGAAATAAATCTCTCTCTTCTCTAAACTGATGACCTATGTCATGCTCCCTAGAGAAATTGTACCTATTGAACATTGATTCCTTCCACGTCTTATCTCAAATTTGCCTCTATTTGCATTCAGCTTTACCGCCTTTTCTTTTATAAAAGAAGCAGAAGGATGTATCCTCCTATTTTGGGTTCCTAAGTATTTTTTTTTCCCCTTGAGCATTATTGTTTTATTCTATCACATTTCTTCAGGGATGTTTTACTATCAAGGAACTATTTACCTTCAATAATATCTTTCCACTAATTGTTCTAT